>JAXGGT010000116.1:548297-573280 GCA_035583425.1 Marsdenia floribunda | reverse complement strand
AAGGCAACAAAATAACAACATCAGTGTAAGAAAACAACAACAAACAACAGAAAATACAAATATTCTATCTAAATCTTCTTCAAGACTCCAACCATCTATTGCGAAATCCAGCTGCAAAAAAGGCTCGAGGGTGTCCGCTTCCCTAAGCGACTGACTAATCAGCTCTGGATATGGCAGAAACCTCGAAGACAGTCTAGGAAACAGCCACAACGCGAGCAAGGGGCCCAGATGTAAGCTGGGTTTGACAGATATTTCTTTAAAAAGAAGAACAAAGTTCTAAAAAATCAGAACAAAGAGGTACAAGGAGGACCGAAAAGATGGCAAAAGTTCAAAGAAAACAGATAAAATGAAGAACATATTAAACAAAAATACCAAAAAAGACAAGAAATAAAAGAAAAACGATAGAAATTTGAGCTCCGACCAAGAAAGAAACGCCAGTCGAAGCTGGAGTTCCTTTCTTGGCCGGGAGAAAGGAAGGGGAAGAAGGGGTGGCGGCTGGCAAGGAGAATGAGGGAAGGAGGAGAAAAAGTTAGGGTTTTTAGAGGTATCCCTACGTTACCTCTTACATACTTTTTCCAAAATAAATATTCTCTTACATATACAATCATTACACTTATAAAATTTATATATTTAACCTCTATTTTTTTATCATAAAATTCAATTTAAAAAAGTGGGAAACGATTTTCATTTTAAATAAAAGTTTGTCTCATATAACTATTTTTTTTTTTTTTTTTTAATTTAGTGGTTATCCAAACACACCATAAACCAGAAGAAAAAAAAAAAAAAAAAAAACCAAAAAACAATCCCTCTAAAAGTTATGGAATAAGGTCCCGTGGAAATGCATTTTTATTCGATTTTTTTTTTTTTATTTTTAAAAGAAAAATGTTTTCGAGGAACGTAAAAGAGAGCAAGCTCGTTACCAAACAGTTAGCAGTCCCGCAGCTTCTTTTAAAAGCCACAATGAACTATCCGCCGGTGACCTCCTCCGCCACGTGGACGCTCTGTTCTCACCGGGGAGGAAACTCCAGCAGTCCGTAGAACTATAACTGAGCATCGTCGTAGCTCCGACATAATTCTTCAATTCAATTCCAATCTTCGCTCTGATTTTGCTTTTTCAGGTAAATTCAAGTAAATGGATATTTTATTCGCTCAGATCCAAGCGGACCTTCGCTCCAATGACGCCCTTCGGCAGACCGGAGCGCTTCTTCAGGCACTTCAGCAATCCGCAGCCGGCAGAGACATCTCTATCATTGCCAAATCCGCTGTTGAAGAAATCGTCGCTTCTCCGGCCTCCGCTGTGTCGAAGAAACTCGCTTTTGACTTAATTAGGTCCACTCGCCTCACGTCCGACCTCTGGGAAATCGTCTGTACTGGAATCCGAACCGATCTCGATTTCCCTGACCCGGATGTCACCGCCGCAGCTGTTTCCATTCTAGCCGCCATACCTTCCTACCGTCTTGGTAAGCTAATCTCCGACTGCAACAAGGAGATCTCTGGTTGCTTTGACTCTCCTAGCGATAATCTTCGCTTCTCCATCACGGAGACTCTTGGTTGCATTCTCGCACGAGACGATCTCGTGATCTTATGTGAGAATAATATTAATTTGTTGGATCGAGTCTCGAATTGGTGGACTCGGATTGGGCAGAATATGTTAGATAAGTCTGATGCTGTCTCAAAAGTGGCTTTCGAGTCTGTTGCGAGATTGTTTCAGGAATTCGAATCCAAGAGAATGAGCAGACTGGCGGGGGATAAGCTAGTAGACAGTGAAAATTCAGTGGCAATTCGATCGGATTGGGTTTCATCAATGGTGGAATTTGTATGGAAAAGGAGGAATGCTTTGATGGCCAGGTCACTGATTCTTCCCGTGGAGAGTTTTAGAGCCACAGTTTACCCGCTGGTATATGCTGTGAAAGCAGTAGCTTCAGGATCAATTGAGGTAATCAAGAAGCTGTCTAGGTCTTCAAAAACTGCAAATGCTACTACATTGGACTCCGGAAATGCAGAGAAGTTTGTTGGCGTTTCAGATGTTGTGTCACATCTGGCACCATTCTTGGCATCCTCATTGGAGCCGGCTTTGATTTTTGAGGTGGGAATTAACATGTTGTACTTGGCAGATGTCCCAGGGGGGAAACCAGAGTGGGCTTCAGGGTCTATAATTGCGATTCTCACTCTCTGGGACAGGCAAGAGTATTCTTCTGCTAGGGAAAGCATTGTCAGAGCTGTGGTTACGAACTTACATCTGCTTGACCTCAGTATGCAGGTCCGTCTGGCTTTTTCCTGCTTGATTAACTATCTCACCCAAGAAACTGGAAAGCTAAAAAATGTAATATAACTTCAATATTATCATTCTTGAATCTCGGAACATAATTTTGCATTTAGATGTATGCTTTTTCTCTACATTTCTTTGGTCTGAGGCTGAGAATTTTACTTCAGGTTCTAAACTGATACTAACTAAGCTGCTTCATTGTAACATACATGACTGAGAACAAGAAATTCATAGGATTAATAGCTTAAAATGTTATGCTACTGTAATTGGCGCCAGCATTAATATAGTTTTCCTAATAATTATTAAAATTTTCTTTTCTTAGGAGCTATATTAATCAGACTTTCCATTAATTCCTTCATCCATCTATATATATATATATTTTTTTTTTTACTTTTTAAAGAATTGTTGTTATCTATTTATTCTTCTTTTGGTTATCGAACCACAATTTAGATCTTGATGCAGAGTTAGTTGTTGCGTCTCTGAATTATATTTTACCTCATGGGCATTATCTTTCTATTCTAATGTTTTCACGTGCTAATTGGAGAGCTTCAAGATTAGGAAAACTGCAATCTTCTGTGGTTCTTTGAGAGAAAAATGCCAATATTGTTTACTGTACATTCTCTCTTGTAGGTTTCCTTATTCAAAAGGCTGCTTTTGATGGTGAGAAATTTGAGAGCAGAGTCAGATCGCATGCATGCTCTGGCATGTATCTGTCGGACAGCTCTATGTGTTGATCTTTTTGCAAAGGAAAGTGTTAGAAGAGGTCAAAAACCTGTTCCTGGGACTGACATCGCTTCACTTTTTGAGGATGTAAGAGTTAGAGATGATCTTAACAGTGTGACAAGCAAAACTTTATTTCGTGAAGAATTGGTTGCTATGTTGGTAGAAAGTTGCTTTCAGCTGTCCCTACCATTGCCTGAACAAACAAACTCAGGGATGGAAAGCAGAGTTATTGGGGCATTGGCTTATGGAACTGGTTATGGTGCTTTAAATTGGACTGAGCCATCATTGGAAGTGGTTGAAGTGTGTAGACCATGTGTCAAATGGGATTGTGAAGGTCGAACATATGCAATTGATTGCTATTTGAAGTTGTTGGTTAGACTCTGCCATATTTATGATACTAGGGGAGGGGTTAAAAAGGTCAAAGATGGGGCATCTCAGGACCAAATTCTCAATGAAACTCGCTTGCAGAATCTTCAACGTCAACTTGTTAGAGATCTACGCGAGGTTTGTATGCCTAGTAGTGGAGGGGCATGTTCATTTATATGTATTTATTGATAAATTTGGCAGTCAATTGCATATAATTTTTCAGCAATATGCATGTCTTTTATTTGTTGTTTCAAGTATTGAACATAATTTTGTAACTACAACTATTGATGAGGTGAGGTTATCCTAAATGAAATCTCGAACGCAGAGTCGAACTTATAACTCCTTTGATTATGCGAACTTTTATGCGACATAGATCTCCAATGCATTGGCTTCCTTTGCTTAATTATTTCTGATTCATGTTTTTTGCTGCTTTGAAGTTTTTATATTCATATATCTCATTTTGGATCATCATTATTCAGAGTGTCTTGAATCTGGCAGGTGAACACCCCTAGGATACTTGCCCGTCTTATTTGGGCAATTGCAGAACACATAGATTTAGAGGGTCTGGATCCACTTCTAGCTGATGACCCTGAGGACCCTCTAAATATTGTTGTGTCTAATATCCATAAAGTCCTCTTTAATGTAGACTCTTCTACGAGTACAACAAATCGGCTTCTAGATGTTCAAGCAGTTCTTCTATGTGCTCAGCGGTTGGGATCTCGTAATGCTAGGGCTGCCCAGTTAATCACCAAAGAGCTTGAAGAATTTAGGAACAGCACTGTAGCTGATTCTGTCAATAAGCATCAATGTCGCTTGATATTGCAGAGAATAAAATATGTTTCAAGTCATTCTGAAAGCAAGTAAGCATCTTGCCCTAATTAACAGAATCTGAAAATGTAGGTGAATACTCCAAGAAATTTTCAATTTATTATTTTCATTCTTGAGGAAGAACACAAATACAAGGGAAGGACAATAATAAACAGATGGATTCCATATTTGCATCATATGAATGTCAGAAATTGTCTTTTATAATTATACATTATATCTTGCACCCCTTGGTTTACCTCGTTAATAACATACCTTCTTGTCAATTGAAGACCATGCTGAGCAATGTTTAAATGAAAAACTATTAGGCAAAATTGTGTGTGATGGTGGATGTCCAAAGAAGAAGACTTTAAAAATTAATAACCTAGTTAAGAACAAATTCCTGTTATGATTATGGATTTTGTAGGGATGTAAAGAAACCAATGCTATCCTTTTCTCGTTCATGTATACAATCTGATATCCATCTTGGACAATAGACAACTGTGAGTCTCTCGTTTGTTGGTTATTGAGCTTTTACATTTCTCGAGCCTCATAGTTAAGCTTAATTATCAACCTTGTATAATGCTTTGAGGTATGACATTGAGGCTGGCTTGAAAGATTTTACAATTTGAGATCTGGGATTCTTTTGAGACTGAAAGTAGAGTGAAGGTATCTGATTTTAATGTCTTCTGAGTTGGACGCAAGATTTGATTTTAAGTGTGTCCCATAGATGCTTGACATGACACACAATGTCTATGGTGCCCAAAACACATTTTCACAGTGATTCATTTTATGAAAATGTTATCATTTCAAAATTCATTATGCAGGTTGTGCTGGGATCTGGTTTTAATTCATGTAGGTCTACGGGAGGAGCAAGGGGTAATTCGAGCTTATTGTTAAGTGAAGGACTTTCTGTTGACTACCTTAGTGTAGCATTTTCTTTCCCTCCTGATTCTTTTTCTTCTTTAACTAGAGGGCGTGGATTTGCCTGTTACCATTTTTAATAAGCAACTAGGACGTTTGTGCAGAATTTTCTACTTTAAAACCATTAGCTTCCAGATATGGTGCATATTTGCATTTGCATCTGTTAGCTTGTGTTTTGTAGTTTCTGCCATTTCTGGTCTATGACATTTGACAGTTTAATTCTCATTTCACTTGACTGGTTCTCACTGTCTTCTTTAATTCTCATTTTCCACAGGTGGGCTGGAGTAAGTGAAGCCCGAGGAGATTACCCATTTAGCCATCATAAATTAACAGTTCAGTTTTATGAAGCATTTGCAGCTCAGGACCGGAAGCTGGAAGGATTGGTTCACAAGGCACTTTTAGAACTTTGGAGGCCTGATCCCCATGAACTAACACTATTGTTGTCCAGAGGACTAGATTCTTCTTTATTGAAGGTCCCACCAAGTGCCTACCCTTTGACTGGCAGCAGTGATCCTTGCTATGTTGAAGCATATCATTTGTCAGATCCAAATGATGGAAAGATCACTTTGCATTTAAAGGTATTCCGAGCTTACTGGCTCTCTTATTTATACACAGGCTGACATATGCACTACATGCACTTATGATTCTCTTGTCAGTTTCTTTGTTTTAGCATTTCCTTTTCCTGGCTCTTATAGGTACTGGAGCTACATATTGTATTATAGTTATTCAGTCTTGTGCTTGCTTAATTTGATCCGTTTTTCCATAATCACTGAAACTTGTGATATTTATACTGTTTGGGGTAGTAGAAAATGATCAAATTTCATTCTCCTTTGTATTTCTTGTTAGAAGTTTACTGAGGTTGCATGTAAGTTTTGTGTTCTATTAAGTTTCTGGCTTTACCTTCCTGAAAATTTTTGGATATTATAAAGGTAGGAGAACTTCAAAAATATAGGAGTAGAAATAAATGAGAAAATTTACGAGCCAAGCTTTCTTTATTCCTGAAAAACCATAAACGGTTGGTTATTGTTGCATGTCTTATTTGGATTTGTTAGTTCTGATCGATGGTGTTAGGTTGTGTTATTCTTTCCTGTAATTTATTGCTTACCGCCCTCACCTGAAATGGAAAAAAGAATCCTCATTCATTTGGTCCATAACCTACTTATGCCTCAAGTAATATAAAATCCTTACATGTTAGAATATCTTTTAAGATTAATGTAGATAAGGATCCTATCTCCTTTATTTTTGATCTCCCAGTTCCTTTTTTTATTTATTTTTTTAAAATTTTATAATTCTTTTCTTGGATATTGATCATTCAGGAAATGATCTGATTCACCTTGAGTCTTACAGGTATTGAATTTGACTGAAATTGCACTTAATCGGGTTGATATAAGAGTGGGGCTATCAGGTGGATTATATTTCATGGATGGATCTCCTCAAGCAGTGCGGCAGTTACACGATCTTAATTCACAGGTTTCACTTTGACCTATACTATTCTTCCTCATCAATAGTCCCATTTTATGTCTTGGATATGGTACATTTCTTTTGGATTACCCTTTTCTGGACTTTGTTTTCTCAATCAGTAATGAACTGCTTACTGACATCCTTGTTTGTTCCCAACATAGAGGCATCTCTGCTTTCATCTACACACAATGAACCCCAATCCTTCATCCATGTTTTAAAGTAGTAACTGTGAATATGGATTTTTACAAGTGGCAATTCTTGCTTGGTAACTGTTAGCTGTTTAGGGAAAATAATATATGTTGTGCATCAGGATTGTGAGCAAACAAGCCACAAGAAATACTATGAAAGTGTCATGAGTTAGTAATTGCCAGCAAAAATTTATTGAAAAACTTGTCTTTATCTCCCTTGCCCTCCATCCCCCTGCCTCTTTTTTCTTATCTCAATTTTCTTCTTTTATTTTATTGATTACTAAACTACATTATGAATGCCTTCGAAGATTTTGTTGGTTCAACTTCAAGCATTCCTGTTATCATTTTTTCTAGAGGCATGTTCTTTTCTCAATTAAAGGAAAAGCATAAGGCAATACCCAGTTCTACCAATTAGTGAGTCATTATTAAATACTTTTTAGTAGTTGACAGTTAATTCCTTCATTTGGATATTCTAAGACTTGGGTATAACCGTATCCAGGATCCAGTGCTGTGCAGTGTTACTGTTGGTGTTTCCCATTTTGAGCAGTGTGCTCTTTGGGTTCAAGTCTTGTATTACCCATTCCATGGTAGTGACGCGATTGATTATGAAGGGGACTACTCTGAAGGTGATGCTCCAATCATGAGGCAAAAGAAAAGCCTAAGACCTGAACTAGGAGAACCAGTAATCTTGAGATGTCAGCCTTACAAGATTCCATTAACTGAGCTTCTTTTGCCACACAAGATATCACCAGTGGAATTCTTCCGTTTATGGCCGAGTCTACCAGCTATAGTGGAATATACTGGTACATATACCTATGAAGGAAGTGGGTTCAAGGCTACTGCTGCACAGCAGTACGGGGAGTCTCCTTTCCTGAGTGGTCTAAAGTCTTTATCTTCAAAACCTTTCCATAGAGTTTGTTCACACATCATTCGTACAGTTGCTGGATTTCAGGTTTGTTGCATTCTTCATCATTTTTATTTTCATTGCGCTGATTTTGTCTCATCATTCCAAATTGATCTTCATCTTTTTGATTATTTTTTATTGACCATTTTGAAATGTAAACATAACTAAGCATCACTCTAATTAATTAATTAATATTTTTATTTTTAACTGTAATGAAACATGTTCTGCTCAAAACAAGCAAGAACTCAGAAGGGGAAACCTTCATATTTCATTACAGTAATCCCTGATCATCTGAATTAGCCAGTTTTTTATGTTTTTCCACTCTGTTCCTTGAGAAGTTCATGATGGTTGTAATTAATATAGAAACTGAAAGGCTAGGCAAGGATTAAAAGATGCCATTGAAAACCTGGTATGGAGAAATTGAAACAGCTTTTGTTCATTGCTTTTCAATTGAAACAGCTCTGCTTTGCTGCAAAAACCTGGTATGGAGGATTTGTTGGCTTGATGATTTTTGGTGCTAGTGAAGTGAGCAGGAATGTGGACCTTGGTGATGAGACAACCACAATGATGTGCAAATTTGTGGTTCGAGCTTCTGATTCATCAATTGCAAAGGAGATCAGTTCAGATCCACAGGGCTGGCTAGATGATCTTACTGATGGAGGTGTTGAGTACATGCCAGAAGATGAAGTAAAGGTGGCTGCTGCAGAAAGGTTGAGGATCTCCATGGAGCGGATAGCACTGCTAAAGGCAGCACAACCTCGTCCAAAGTCTGATAATGATGATGAAAGGGAGAATGAAGAGGACAAAGATGAAGATGAGAAGGAAGATGAGAAGGAGAATGGAGGGGAAGATGGTAAGAAGGGACCTACCACGCTGTTCAAATTGACTGCAGAAGAAGTTGAGCATCGCGCTTTACAAGTAGCTGTGCTACAAGAATGGCATACGTTGTGTAAGGACAGGAGCTCCCCAGTAAATTGATGCTTTCTTTTCCTTACTTATTCTTTAATATGTATTGGTTTTGTACATTCATTAGGTAGCGTGCGGAAATTTTCATGATTTATATGTTTCAATGGGTTCTGGTCAGTTTTCACTTTGTACATCTTGTTTGGTAGACCATCCAGCTCCTGGAAAGCTTACGCAATTTTTGTTAGATATTATTCCTGCAGAATTTTAACAAGAACACATTGAAACTTGCAGTATTTACAATAATTGTAATTTGCTGCATCGTGTCAGACTACGACACTTGGTGTCGGTAGTCCACATAATAGTCATTGGGTCCAAGGCTGCCGAAGCCCCATATACGCTACACATACCGTGCACAAGTCTCTGCAGCAGACGAACAAATTAGTCAGTCATTTTGTGACTGGCACCCATGATCTTGAATACGTATTCTACGCCAGCAATGCCTTGACGTGTCAACAGTCCTTTTATATAGGTTTGGGAGCATCACGCCACTAGAGAATACTTAGTGTAATGCCATATTATGGACTTACTATATAAGAAAAAATGGCCACAAATATATTTGCAACTTTTTTACCAGCATAATTACCTCATTGACTAGAAACAAAAGTAAATATCCCACAATATTTCCTCCACCCCCATCGGTAACATAACGAAGCCTTCATATCACACATGCAGCAATATTTGCCAGCTCTAATCAACATGCGGCCACATCCTTGTTTAAATGTTGAACTTTGAGGGAACATATTCAAAATCATCAAAGTCAAATCTTTGCCGTTCTCTACCAACCTGAACAGAGGAATATCCAAACCATATTTATTCACTCAGGACCAAATATGTAAAGATGCACAGAACATACTTCTCATGGACAACCTTGCACTCTGCTAATGACAGCCAAACTCATAAAGTTACATGGAAATAGCAAGAACTGTAAGAGAAGCATTACCTTAGCAAGGTACAAGGGGTCACATGACATTAGCTCATCCATGGTACTAAGTTTTTTTGACAGCATCATTATTCTGAAACACTCATCAATGAAGCTTATTAACGAAGGGCAAAGGAAAATAAGTGAACAAAAAGAAATTTGTGAACTTGCCTCTGGATTGATGTGTCAATATGTTCAATCATCTGACAGGTTTTATACTGCTCTGGATCCTCCATGAATCTAACCATTCCATCCTTTTGATTGATTGTTGCATATATCTCACCATCTTGAATCTATGATCATAAGAGACATAAACGGTTGAACTAACAAAAATAATGATTACATTAACTACACCTAGGCCCCTAGGTTGTACTTAAAGATGCACAGGAAAGAGTGTGGGTACCATTTGCAGAACATGCATTTCAGCCTCCTTTGCACTGCTTAGTCCAACTCTGTTGGCAATGTCTTGAAGAGAAAGGGTCAGGTATGTCTGAGTTAATCTCTGAATGTTGCGCTTATACATGGAAGAAACTACTTGCTTTACTAGTCCAAAATTATTATCCTAGAAAATAAGAAAATGTTTCAAAAACTTTTCATAGATGTAATAGTCATAATAACATAATTAATAGAAAAATAAATTATTTTGTAAATTTAGGACCACATTTGTATCTAAAGCCCTTTCAAAATCAACAAGGTCAACCAAAGCCATAGAGAACTCACACTTTCAAACTTCTCCTTGTTAGTCTGAGCACAAGAGTCTAGCTCTGAAATTTTCCCATTGCTATAACTAGTAGCAAGATCAAGGTAAGGCTGCCCAAGAATAGTTAAGACAAGAAACGTAATATCAGGAGAATAACACTTCCAAAAGCCAAATGTGTAAGGAAAAAAACCACAAAGGAAAAAAAAAAAAAAAAAGACAATGAGCAGATACATAAACCACTACATTCTGAAGTAACCAAGAAAACTATCAAATACAATTGAATATGATTTTATACAAGTGCAAAAAAAGTGACCACAGCAATCAAAATTTGCTGTTTTCTTGAAACAAAAGGTACCTTAAAAGCTCTTTTCTTTAGTACCAATAATTACCTGAGAGAAGTTCTTCAAATTCCTCTGAGCGACTGAAGATGTATACTTGGGAAAGCTGGTAGAGAACTGCAATAATAATAAGAAAGGTCTTACGTACAGACAGAAAATCAGACCAACTATAGGGTGGAAGAACACCCAATAAGTACCAACAGTGCAGAATGAAATGAAATAAATGAAACCCAAAAAAATTAGGCCATGTCAAGTGGGGGAATTCTGAACCTCAGCACTTGCAAATTGAAATATTGCTTATCTCGCACACAAGTTCAAACAATGATTATAATGTTGCCAGTTTTCTCTTAAATCTCTGTAGGCACTAAGAGTACTAGGCATGAACTGAGACAAAGTATAAACAAGAGAAAGAACCAAAGCAAACCTGCCCAAAATGAATCAACGACACCAATATGTACTTTTTGTATGCTTCAACTGCTATGCCGTTTATAGTGGACATAGGTGCAGTTACAACCTGAAAGTATCAATGAAAAGTAACCCATTGTGTCAACCTTCTTACATAGCAAGACAATAGATACATTTGGGTAACATGTTGTGATGCAGTTGGATAATGTTTGCAGAAGCAGAGAATTTCACATACATTATGAAGTAGCTCTGATGCTTTACGATAGCACTTTTGCCCAATGCAGATCATTCCACTGCAATAACAGTAAATTATGGAGCAGTCAGTAATGCTATTCACTAGAGTCAAGCAAACAACAACAAAAACTAGGTCCTGGGGATTAAAAGGATACCTTCAACAAAAAATACGAGATGATCCTATTGTGTTATCCTATTGTTCATTACATAAAAAGTATTTATTCAGAATACGGTGCAGACCTCCTTTATCCGTGTTTTTAGTAATTAGACAAAATGAAGATTAGAAAACCAACACACCTATAATAGATTCTTCCATTATAAAGCACAAAAGAGAATATACAACAAAAGCACTACGCCTCTAAAGTTGAGTTCAATGCTCCACATATGTCGTGTTTCAATGATAAGTTTTTGGAACTTCTTATGCTCAATTCTCCGTGGTGTCACAATATTCTCAAATCTATCACAATGCAAACTTCGAAAAGAGTATTACAGAAGTAGCAGTAGAAAGAAACTCACCCGTAATAGCAATAAAGAAAAAAGTCTCTTGGCAGATCAACCTCATAAATATCATGCTCCAAAATACTGAGACCAGTTTTATAACACTTAGCCAATAAACAGAGGAGAAGAAAATCTGGATGTAAAGTAGTTAATTGTTCTCTAGAAGATTGCAGCTTTCTGAGAGCTGTTAGCATTGGAGCCACTCCTCGCAGAGGTTCTTCAAGCAACATGACCTGATCTCTAAATCTTTTACAAACAGATATAACTGCAATATTAAATGACAATGCTTAAATTTAATACACAAAAACTCAGAAACTCGTCAGTCTAAAACTAGCGGAAAGGAAAATTAGCATACACTTTTCAGGTGCTAGTCGAATCTGATCAGTTGCACATGCATCAATGAATCTAGCAATGGTAAGAGCTACATCACTGGCACGCTCTCTCGCAACCGGAGTTGATGTGCATGCCTCCCTATTAAGGACATAAAAAAAAAAAAAAAATTGCCAAAAGAAATATTTAGTAAAGATGTATCACTAATAACAGTTAGATTAACTCATTCGGAATTAAGATTTGCTAAAGAATAATTGTGAGCTTACACAACTAATCCTCAACTAGGAAATTAAAGAACCACCGATCCCGTGAAAAAAAAAATCCATAAGAAGTATCTCACATTATCATACGGATAAAAAAGGCAAGGAATAAAAACCTGAATTGCGCATGAAAGGTTAAAAAAAAAGAAAAAAGAGAAAAATGGTTAACTCAAAATATGAAACTAAAAGGAAATTAATATTCTAAAAAGCCTATAACAGACAAGGCAACCGAATTCCGACCGTATTTCAAACGACTACGCAAAAAATGCATTTAAAGAAAAAAAAAAAAAAAGCCCTAACTTTGGAACGAAAACATGAAAAGGAATACCAAAGAAAAAAAAAAAAATAGAATAAGAGACTTACAAAATGTATAGGTATCCAAGGGAGTGTTTGGAAGGGTCGAGTTCGTTGAGAAAAGCGGCCGAGCGAGCCGAATCCGAGAGCAGTAATTCTTCAGACAGCTTCAGAAGATCGTAAAGCTGAGCCAAGTCTTCGGCTGTTCCCGACAACCCTTGAATTTGCATCACAAGCGACTCCGCTGAGTTCATGTTCAGATTCATCTCTTCGCTGCCGCTGCACGATCGATCAATCAAAACTTCCCTCTGTTGATTTTGCTCTGGAACTAATGAGAGAGGCTCAAAAGAAATTTTTCTTTTCTTTTCTTTTTTTTTTTTCGCCCCTTTTTTAAAGATTTTGTGGGGCATAAATACTAAACTTGGGCTCTGCGTTTTATTGGACCAGAAACGGTAACAATTTAGCCCAGGTTAAAAAGTTAACACGACATACAATAACAGTTAGAAAGCCCGGGTATAAATGTCCTAAAACTAAAAGATAATGAATTGAACATTCGATTCATTTACATATCATTTAAAAAAAAAAAAAAAAATGAAAATTCGATTCATTTGGAAATATTAGATAAGCGTTTAGACATTGACACACATATACAACTAAATTTAATCTCATTGAAAAGAAAAAATCATTTTTTTAAAACAAGAAAGAGTGACAGTCTATAAAAATCTAAGAATATATTTTGTTGGCAAAGCGGAGATCTGAAATATTTTGCGCCAACTTTAGATTATCTCTTAACTGAGAGAGACATGCATGATGTATGGTAAAAACTTTGCCAGACTGTCGACGGAGCTTTGGCCGAGTAGCACAAGTGTTCCCCGCTTTCTAAAAGATTGCAAATTAAATACCCAAAATTGCAACAAAGGATTGCGGGTTCGACACCCCAAAATCACAATAAATACTGTTGCATGCTTGGGTTTATCTTGTTATGATTCCAGTCCAGATTAGTCGGGTAGTACTCAGACACCGGACTTAAAAAAAAAAAAAAAAAAAAAAAAACCTTTGCCAGACTAAGAGATGAATGAAATGTTAATTACATTGGCCTGCAAAGTGAAAAAATTTGTCAATTGGAGAGCACACCAGCGAGAAGAATAAAAAAGCAAAATGTCTCCAATGAAGATCTAAGAGGAAAAAGGAAAATTTAATAAGAGTTGAAAATGAGGTATGACCCCTCTTGATACTCTGCAGTTTTGAATATGTTTTATTTATTAAGATCCATTCAGTTAGAAGTACAAGAGACAGCATATCCGTTTCTTCCCTTTCCTCCAATCATGACATACAGAATCAATAGTTGATATCACTGGAGCACACGGCATACCAAAAAAACATTGGACAACTTTGAACAACTCTACTACTACTGAAACTAATATTTAAGATGAAAAAATGAAAAAAAGGGAAGAGTTTTCATGGAAGGATTGGGAAGACCTGATGTATAAGCATGTCTGAACTTTACATTCTGCGACTGCATTGGCTTCTTTTCAGTTCTAGACTTCATATAGCTGTCGGCACTGACAACTAGGCTATATGGAATTCATAATCATTCTCATAAGCTTACTTCTGAATCAACCTTATCCCTCTTCTTGCCTTTCCTGGTGTCGGTGGCACCCTGCTTTTGTTGCTCTTCCTTTTTCTGAGCACGGATCATTGCTCGTCTAGCACGGGGTCGCATTTCACGCACTTGCCTTGGAGGCATGATAAAGGGTTCAAGAGGCCTATCACCAAATGGATGTTCACTGCCAGCAAATATCCTGAGTTTTCGATCTCTATCCTTTATAGAAGAAGGCAATAATGTCAGAATTACACTGATATTAACGTTTCATCCAAATAAATTCCTATATCATCCACTATTGCAGTCGCATATCAGTCTTATGAGTTATTTCCTGAACATGCTATTTACTTTCTACACGAACAGCTAATAATTAGTATACCAACTTTTGATTTAATGCCAATTCACAAACAACTTCTGACAAAGAGAATAACATCCGTTCACAAATAAAATATGTAGTGAAATTCATTTTGACCATACTACTACTAAGGAGAAACATGCAATCATGACCTATAAACAACAGCTTGTACTTGGGAATCAAATAATAGATTTTATCGATTTTATTTGATACAGGGCACCCCTCACATGATATTTCGCAAAGAACTGCTTCTGATGCAAAGCAAAGTTTTCCAGACAGAGAATAGCATGTCATATACAAGTTTTCCAGATAAAGGCACAACAGAACCTAGCCAAGATCACTTTTGAACAGGTAGGACTGTTCAATTTTTAGCTTTAAAATTTACCAATGCAAGATGTGTGATACAAATGAAAAAAGGAAAGGTGAAGGAATATTAGCTTATGCATCTGAGGAAATTTTTGCAAGCTGATCATGATCATCCTTGAATAGCAAGGAGAATCAATGTGGACTAGAGTAGATATTCAGCATTTTGCCCCATCATTTAGGAATCCTTCCTACTCATCTAAAAATTTTCCATACGTATTTTGAAAAACATGTACTTTATAAATCTTCAATATAAGGAGAGAAAAATGTATGTAAACTGCACTTACATCCCGCAGTTTGTTTCTAGGAAGCATTCTTAGAACGGCTTTACGAATAACTTCTGTAGGATCCTTAGTCATCTGGTCTTTTAAGCTCCTTTCCTTCAGGTGGCCTACATATCTGTACTGACATTTAGTTGTATTAATATGCATCCTAAAACAGAAAATCTGAAATTTCAAAAATTAAACTCATGGCCACCAGTAGTCGTATATTTCATATACACCAGTAAAATTTACTGTTATGAAATTATCAGGATTTCTTCAAATCAAATATTCCACTGAAAGAGTAAAAAATAGTACTTACCCCGTATGCCACCTATAGAACTTATTAGTAAGTTTCCTTCCAGTGACACAAACATCTTTTGCATTCAGCACAATGCACATATCTCCATCATCATGATTGGGTGTGTATGTTGGTTTATCTTTACCTTGAACCACAGTTGATATATGTGACGCCAATCTCCCAAGAACCTGAATAAGAGGAAAGTCAAGTAGTCTAGACGATATTAGACCATATTTCTGGCAGGACCTTATTTATGGATCTCAATAAGCATTGAGATTTCCAAAAAGACAAGTTTCTGAAAAAAATATTCTCCTAGAAATCTAGAATATTAGACAGCTAAGAGCTTAGTTAATAATAATATGATCTTAGGTACAAAAACTTAAATCCACCATAGTGAGAAACTTCTTTGAAATCAGCATCATAAATTGTTGTTCCACTTCATAGAAATGGGCAGTTTTCATTATTTACCAAGCGCAGCTAGTACATCTTAATGTGAAACATAGAAATGCTAACATATAGCAAAAAATGAATGGCCAAATTCCTTTTAGAATCTGGAGAGGAAGGGGAATAAGGCACATTACCTGCCCTTTGGCATCGAACACTCTCCATCTTAGACCTTCCAAATTGATACGTCTTAGGCCAGCAAGTGCTTTCTGCAAATTCAGAACATACCAATAAATAAATAAGGAAGCAAGCATAGAGCATAAAACCATGCCAATTTCAGCAGCATCAAAGCAATCCAAGAGAATCCATGAAAATGAAGCTAGGGCTCACTTCACCAACTTCCTTAAAGCACTCTAATAATAACACATTTTGCCTGACGGATACACACTAATGTTTTGTTTGCAATACTAACAAGTATTAAGTATTAACCATAATTTGGTGCACCTAGTACAAATTATGAACACTAGTTTGGCGCTCAAGAGCTTGATCCCTTTAAATTTGAAACATTTCCACAAACACCAGGTTACCTTTACAACCGGAATTTCAACTTACTACTACATTTCATTTCATCCATTTGTCTTCTAATATATAAAAGTACGAGCACATATTAAAAGAATAATCAAAAGGAGAAAGCTGAGGTAAAAAAATAAAGGAGCGGAGACAGCTTAGCTAACCTTCAAGTTACCCTGGAAAGCCTGAGCAGGAGCAGTCATTGTTTCTTTCTTCCTCCCGCGATGAGCTTCTTCTCCGGTTCCCAATGGAAGTCTAAACCCCGGTGATCTCCAATTGCTAGAGGACGCTGAACGGAGTACAACTTGTCAAGGAGGTCGCTTCCTCCAGGAACGAATGCGGAAATTTGGACTCTATACGCACCCTAAGCATAAGATGGTCCGAGTGAGAAACACCCACCCTGTCCATCCCCTTCTGGGCCTTTTTATTGGAGAAAGCCCAAAACCCAATCCAATTCTAATAATGGACCTGGCTCTTAATCATAATAAGGGGTTCGGCCCATTTCTTATTTTTTGTTTGTTTCTAAATAGATAAATTTTTTTTTTTTCCGTATATGTTATATATATATCTTAATCATAACAAAATTTCCCTTGTATCTATGTTTAGATTTTTTTTTTCCCCCCCTTAAAAAAAAGTTGTAAAAGTAAATGAATTGAAGAATATTAAATATTTAAGTAAACCTCAAAAGGTATATACTTATTTTATGTACAAATGTCTAAAATGACTGATAAGGAAACATGGTAATTACGGAAGCGCACTTTTAAATTGGAAACTTTTGCATCCGCCGTTATACCTTGTAAGTAAAACTTTCCAACTATTTATAGGGAAGAAAGAAGTGATAAGGAAAGAAAAATTCAGAGACAATAAGAAACTTTACATTTGAACTAAAAAGGATCCAAATATTTCACCAATTAAACCCCTATCTATCTACTCTAATAGCATAAATATATATATATATATATACACAGAGGTAAAAGAACAAATCTACCTGTTATGTACAAGATATTGTGGGTACAGCGAAATCTAGGTCATGTTCACAGGCTATATATGGTTTAGTACTATAAGCTACAAAATACCTATATAATAAATCAATCTTTGTAAGGGTCTCAAGCTGGGGGGGATGTTCTGTCATGAGCATCAAGAGTCTGCTTCAGTTTTGGTTTTTCTTGCACTAGAATGTCACCATAAGGATCTTCTTGCCTCACATTGATGTAGTCTCCTGTTTTCAGGGCCTGGAGAAAAGGTTCCCAGAGAAAGTATTTGGTTAGGAAGGAAACCTTTGAATGGTATTTGGATCCATTCCTCCAACTTATACCACCCCTATTTCTGTAAATCACTCAAGAATAATATTAGCACACATAGAAAAATTGAGATCTGATGTGCTATTCCAGAAAGAATACCAGTATTGCATAGAATAGCTGTGCGCATACTGTCCTGCTCTCTCTTTCCAGACCTTGAGATAAATTCAGGAACTCATTATCCTCCTGTTTATGCTGCTTCAGATTTGAGATATTCTGGTGCAGATATGATGCAGCTCTCCTGCAAATGATAAAAGTTAAAAAGCATGTCTAACAAGGCTTAGAAGATGTTTCGTTAACCCTTCTCAACCATACCATGTCTCTGCAGACCATTCACCTGCAATTAGGACAGGAATTGATTAAAATATGCCAAACAACACACTTAAACAATTCACAAGGATTTGTTTCTGGCACCTACATTTTTCAGTATTACCACTCACATGCGATGTGGGCTCCTGTTCAAGTGACTAAGTTAATATTAGCCTTGACATCAGTGATAGGACAAGGTAACATGGGAAATACAAGCTTTCTAGTTTTAGATAACATACTAAAAACATCACATTAAAACTACGCACTGAAAATACAAAATCTTAATGGAAGTGCTTCTTTCATGCTAGGAAATCTGCAATCAAGGAATATGCAACAAAAGGAAACAATTTTTCATCCAAAAAAAACAGATTGTTCTGATTCATGTCCAGTTGACAGGTATAGAAGTTACACTGCATCTTTTCATTTGCAAGGAAGCACATATAAATACACAAACATTGATACAACCATGCATAAATGCATTATAAGCTTTAGTTGAAAATATCCATCACAAAGTGTAAACCATCCAAAAAAGAATATCTCATCCCTTATATGAGAATATCTACAGAACAAGGCTCTATAGGTGGTATAATGCACAAAAACAGCAACATTGATAAACAAAGCAATAAAGATATAAGAAGAGAGATCTTTTACCTCATCCATCCATCCAATGTCTGATTCTTGATCCTTGTAAAGAGTCTTTTGTTTCTCTACATTGTTAAATGAGCTTACCGATTCCAATATGTCAGGTTCAGGAACTCCTAGGACATCATGCAGTCTAAATGAGGTCGATTGGGTAAAAGGAGTTGGAGTTATTGGAGTTTGTAAATGTGATATGTGTGTAGCAGAAGATTCCACAAGGACTGGAGTATCAGGAGCTTCTGCAGTTTCTAAAGGGATCTGGATAATAGGAGACTCCACATGAATTGGATCTAAAGGAGCTGTTGAAACTTCTACAAACATCTGCTCAATGGTAGATTCTGCAACCACTGGGTTTACAGAAGCTTCAGCAGATGCTGCAGACATTCGTGTAACAGGAGATTCCAAAATAACTGGACTCACAGGAATTTCAGCAGTTTTGACAGACAGTCTGGTCTTGGATTTTCTCTCGGAAACAAGTGCAATAAAATCTACCCCCTTACCTGCATCATTTTTTATATTTTAGACTTTTTTTTTAATCATATTTAAGATGTTTAACATGAATCATCCTGTTTTCTAGTATGAAGATGTTTAACATGAATGATCCTTTTTTCTAGTATGACCAAGTGAGCTTACAGGGAATTAAAGGCTCAAAGAGAGTCTTGGGAAGATTGCATCTTTTCTGAACTTTCCAGGCCTGCAAAGCTGTTAAAGGAGCATGTCTTCTTTTACAAACTAAGTCGCTTGAGTCATTAATCTGGTCCTGAAGCACCCTGCAAATGTTAAGGATATGTTTACCCTCCAGCACATTAAACATAAATCCCTGAAAGTTACTTCACTGGAAAACCTTGGATTGGGAAAGTCCTAATGCTACAAGACAACTTAAAACCCAACAGTTGAAGAAAACCACTTTTCTTTGGGGGCTAAAATAAAAAAGAGGCCTTCTTACTTAACAAAATAAAGTATACAAAGATGAAACTTTGTTGCTGAAGTACCAAGAAAATGACTACTTTACACATTTATTTTTATTAGGCACCAGAAACTATTAAGTACGATTTCGTTCTTTTATATTGTAGCTAATTTTCAGAGAAATAGCTCCAAAAGACAAGCAATTGCTCCAGTGAAAATCAACAGAACCAGCCAAGAACAAATCGGGTAGATTCTGCTTTGTTTGGGAGAAGTTGACTTCAACACTTTTAAGCAAAATACTTTCACAAATTTTTCAGTTCAACTTCAGTAAATAGTAGTTTCAAAGAACTAAAAGGAATCAATCACTACTTTCAATGATCAGACGTATTCTTTTTCCAAAGGTGTTCTTTTTCCAAAGGTGCTTACTCGTATAACCTCAAGCAATAACATGGCAAATGTTCTGAGTTTCCAGAATACATGGAGGAAAAGTAATGTTCATAGAGTAAATGACAATTAGACAACATATTGCTTCTTCATGCAAAAACGTTAACATATAACAATAATGCAATGAATCCATTATAACTAACACAGAAATTAAATAACCTTCAAAGACCATGATTTTGAAACTCAAGAACCTTTCAGCATTCCAAAGTACATTCTTAAATCCTTCAACAGATACACGGTAGAAGCAAACGCACCAAGAATGAGTCCAAAATGGAAAACCTAAGAGATTGTAACATAGAATCATACTTGTTAGAAATGACAACTTTGTCATCAAGTAAGCATTTCTGTTCCCTCAGAACCCTAGCTCGCTGCTTAGAAGCTGGGGTGTGAATAGCCATAAACTCTGCTGAACCTGCATGGGCTAGAAGGTGAATGTTAGATATGGCAACTAATAACTTATCCAAGCACATAGAAGCTCTTAGCTAGTAATCATAAAGAGAAACTATGAGCCAGACATTCTCGTCTTACTACAAATGTATGTTAATAACATTTTTAAAAAAGAATAAATATGAACTAGTTCTCAAAATCTCTACTAAGGAACTGTAAAATTTTCACCCCATCTAAAAGCTTAAGCTAATAGAGCGTTGGCCAAACACAAATTTCAATAACAAGCTCATCACGTGAACAATAATCAAACAAATGAGACAATACAAGAGTTAAACACAAGACCTCTTGCTTTGACAACATTAAATTTTTACCCATTGTAAAAGCTTAAGCTGAAAGAGAGGGGTTGAATTTAACTACTTAACAGAAACAAAGAAAGATCTTGCGAATTTATCCCTAACAGATAAGATATAGGGATAAGATTTATATCTAGTTAGAGCAAAGGAAACATGTAAGCATCAAAACTTACCAGAACAACCGGTAATCTTGGAATTGGGAGTTACACTAACAGAGATGGACAAAGAACTCTTCTCTTGAATCTGATTTCTCAAAGAAGTCTTCGGTGGAAGCCTCTTTTCTTCTGATTCAAAATTAATACCCGTATCAGGATGCTTTAGATGCTCTCCAAGCATTTGATGCCCTTCTCCAGATGACATAACACTATGAGCGTCATTCTCAACCTCATCAGTAATAACAAGCTTCAGATGGTCCACAGCTGAGAACCCAAATTGACAAAGTTTCTCCACACTCTGCTCATTACCAACCGATTCCTCCATCGTTGCTGGTCCCTGATAATTGGTTTCTGCATCAGGACAATTCATCTGCTCTCTATCAGTTTCACCTTCATCTAACAGCATGTCCAAGGCAGACTCTTTTCCAGCGTCATCAAGTGTAATAGGTTGCACAGACTCGTTATTAGTTGATTTCTCCCATAATATTCCAACATCATGATGCATTATCTGCTGTCCATCAGTTTGACACCTAACATCAGATGACATGTCAAAGTCAGGATTCTTTTCAATGTCAACGAGCATCTCCTGATCCAGGCATTTTTCTAGCGAAATGCGAGTTCCAACAAGGTTTTCCATGCTTGACTTCAAAATGCATTTATGATAAGATGACCTGATCTCTGAATCAATGTCCATAAACCGGGGGGAACAAACACTGCAATATGGATAGTCATGTACACTTCAGTTACCATGAGTGTGCTACACATAAGCCTTGAGGAGATGAATCTATGAAACTATGTACACTTACTCTCTGACTGGAGTGTTGGGTAAAGAAAAGGTTTCATATGAGGAAATATACTCCTGCCCATGATACTGCAACTTTAAAGCAAGTGTTAGTTAAAAACCATTAGAGCAAGATACTAGATTATAAACTATTCCTTGTTAGGTTATAAGCATAATACTAGATTATCTATTCATGAAAAATCTTCGCAGAAGAATATAAACACTGGTTACCTTTTAACTTCGATTCAACTTATTCAAAAAAATTTAAAGTGAATCCTAGATTTTAAATTAGTTAGTCATGCTATCAATATATAGAAACTAAGAAATTTTCTGAGCACAATTCTACACCATAAATCAACGTCAGAATATCCATAATATATCAAGGCTAGATAAACTTAATCAATGTTCATTTTCATCAGCTTCATCCAAAGTTTTCCGTCAGGTAAAGCAGTTTTTATTATAAAGAGAAATTTGAGTTTTTCCTTTTTGTGCTCAATTAATCATTCTACCAAGCTGTATAAGTGAAATCTTTAGCAGTGTACTTGTTAGGGACACATTGAGGAATTCTAAAACCAGACAACTGAGGATTCCAGTAAGACAGATCAAATGGCAGCACTTATTGATTTCAGAGGCAACCAGTGTCAAGCATCAGGAGACATAAGAGTAAAATATAATTCCATTCTGCCAAATTATCTGCACCCTTCCTTAACCCATAAAAGTTGCAAGACAGTGTCATGGGTGGAGAGAGAAAGAGAAATAGGTGAAAAAGTAGAACATGAAAGTGTAAGATCGGCAACAACTAGTGGCTAGTCCAAGTCCAAGAAGCTGCTGTCATATGCTTATATAAGCACCGTGTACCGCCATAATAATGTTGTGACTTCCAACAGAATAGAAACACTTGTGCTAAGATGTAAAAGAATAACATATACATGCCAAGTGTAGCAAGAAAGTGAATCTTCAAAGTAGTTGTATTAGATTGTCCTATCTTATTAAAAAGCACCAATTTAAAGTACAGAAAATGGACTACTTATTATAACACTTTGTGTACCTTGTCATTTTTGCAGTCAATATCACCTTTTGAGTCATCTGATCAATTGAATGACAAAAGTTATATCAAATTGGAGGAATTCAATACCAAAAGGCTTCAGATAAAGATGGTAATACCTGCAAGAGTGATATCTTCACGAGATCCAACATGAACTCTGCAAAGAATGATACATAAGCAGAAGGTCAGAGTTCTATCATATATCAAGAATTCCACTCTTTCCCTATCCCCATGAGGAAATACTGTCAATACTTAGTATACCCTTAAAATTGTAACTGACCTGCTGACATCTTGATCTTCCGGAATGTCTAGATTAAAAGCATCCAGCTCAAATGACTCTGGTATGATAATAGAATTATGAAACTTAATTCTTCTAATTTCTTTGCCCGCTATAAAATTGTTGGCTTCACGTAGTATATCCGCAAAGTCATGCTTCAGAAATTCAACTTTCTTTGAGTATATTCTGACAACACCCAGAAGAAGATAAGCAAGAATCCGGTATGTGAGCTCATTAGCTTCACCATGTAGAATTGTATCTGATTTAAGACACAAAAAGAAAGTGGTGAAAAGTATCAAAAACAACCACCTAGTAATTGAACATAAATATTTTTGCAATATGAACATAAACAATATCTTAACACCCTTAAATCTAAGCTTTAGGTTGTGACTTTATAAAGACACATATTTTCAACTACAAAAGTTAAGCCTTTTAAGAAGATGCAAACATAGAATAAATGAAGTACTTACTTTGAATAATGGACTAGAATCTTCCATTTCAGGTTTTAAATAGCTCCAATGTTTCCTTTCATAAAGTACCATGAAAAGAAGTAAAGAGTACAAAATTTCCAACATCAACCAAACAACAATAAGACGTAGTATGTTGGGTCAACACATGCACTTTTGTACGCTACAATTATCATCCTTCTCAAAACCACCTTAATGCAATGATTGGCATCATTACAATGATTAGCTTATGCCAGACCATGCACATCTTCCCAAAAAAAGCCATCATTATCACCCCTCTATTAACGATAATCAACTTCTTGCAGTAACTATTGCCATATCCACAAGTTTCCAAAACCTTCGAAAGTCCTCAGCTCTCACTTATGTTATTTTACATCCCCAAGTTCTGCCATTATACAGAAATGATTTAGCAGACCCTGATGTCAATACTGAACTTTCACCCCCCGCCCCCTTGTATTAATTTTTTTTTTTTTCTTTAAAAAAAAAAAAAAAAAACATGTACCAGGTAATGAATTTTGCACAGACAGAATGCAAAATCAGTCAAGAAAAGTAAATTCATTATCAGAAATGAATACTTCCAGCAAATAACCACATAGTCATGCACAACTAATTCACACAGGTCAAGAATAATTTGTCCATTTTCATATCCAGCCTGAAATTGACCACAGTCCTTTTTCCAAATTCTTTCTATGGTATCCTTTTTTGTTTTTGTTTTTTTTTTTTTTTTTGTGTATGCGTGTGTGCAACATGATATCTTTTATTGTAACCGTTAAGGAGGGAATTGGTGGCAGTTTAACCTCATTAGGCATTTTAACTGCCAATTCCATGCGAGAAAAGGGCAAGGCGATAGCAATTTGATGTATGAACAAGAAGATTAAAAAACCTAATTCAAAACAGAACCAGAGACACAGACAGACCTACGTAAAAATGAAATTGGAAAATGAACCTACTAAAATTTATCCCGTTAATGCCCCGAATGGGGGCTAACCTCAGCAGCTTCCGTGTCCCCTCCCTTGTCAAAAAAGAAAACTTTCTGAATCAAATAGATTTCCCTAAAAAACATCAACTTTCATACATGGAGCAGAAGAAGACCCATCTGCTCATTTACGGGAAAGGGAAGAAAACAGCAAAGAGGGAAAAAAACTCGAAAGGGCCTCAGTTAAACCCAGGCATTTTGCATGTCAAACTCGCATGCCCTCGTTAACTATTCCATTAAAAGGAAGGGGGCGGGGGAATTCTTGAAATGCAAAAAGAGCAAAAATCCAAAGAGTCTCTCATAAAAGGACATAAAAATAAAAAAAATAAAAAAAATGACAGAGATAAGATTAGTGCAGGAACTAACTAACCAACGCAAGTAACGATGTCAGTCTCCATAACCTGCTTTTTCTTGAGCCTTTGCACACAATGAGCAGCAATCCATACATTGCCCAGAAGTCCCTTTTTCGAAATGATACCCCGCGAATCAAACATCCCCTTCTTTTCTGCTTCTAGTCAACAAGAACAACA
>JAXGGT010000116.1:524461-536193 GCA_035583425.1 Marsdenia floribunda | reverse complement strand
ATTTTTAATTAAAAAAGTTAGGAGTGAAAAAAGATATATATTATTATTGTTATTAATTTTATAATAAAAATTAAGAGAAATTTATTAAAAAAAAAAAAAAAAAAAAAGTTTAAAATCGTGGTAGGGAAGAAAATGATAGTAGAAGCCATTTGCTGTGGTGGTGGCAGTTAGGAAGCCAAGCATTTGTAACGAACGCTAAAAGAACTCATATTTATGAGGGAGACCCTAAGTTTAAGTTTAAGATACCATGATTAGCGTATCATTTGGATTTGTTTGTTTTTTTTTTTTTTTTTTTTAAGGATCCAAAAGGTATTCTCCGCTTCCCAAGTTTTCGGTTTCCCTAAGGAAAAGGAAATTGATTTGCGGTTTTGTCTTAATCATTAGACTTTGCTAATACTATACTACTCACTCACTCTTGATTGAAATTGGAAACAAGAAGCACTAGGAATAGGAGTGCCAAAATTATCGTGCCCATGGTCCCTTTTTTGCTTAATAGCTTACATGTTGTGGTGGGTAGTTGAATTATTATTATTAATTTTTTTAAGAGAAATCGGCATAAATAGTCCTCAAACTATGGTCATTTGGTGACATTGGTCTCTGAATTAATTTTTTTTGTTAAGTTATTGTTTAAGTTTCTTTTTTTTTCTTTTTTTTTTTTCTTTTTTAAATTGTCCAAGGGAATTTTGGTATTTTTACTTGAAAACTTTTAAAAAAAATGAGAAAAAAAAAAGAAAGAAAACGGTGTTCTTCTTAACAGAAAAATTTAACTAAAATGACTAATATCACACAATTCAACATAATTCAGAGACTAATATTACCAAATGACCATAGTTTGGAGACTATTTATGTCAATTTGCCTTTTTTTTTTTTTTTTTTTAAGTATAACATGTAATTTAAATATTTTTTTTTTCCAAAAAAAAAAAAACTCTCTTAATACTTGTTTATTCATTGAATCATATCAAATTGAATCTCTTTTCCAGAGAGAAAATTCTTCTAACACTAATTTATCAATTATAAGTTCGTACAAGCGAATTAAGTAATAATAAGATTGGTGCATTTCCTCTTTTTTAGTATGTCTTCTCTGACTTGTCAAAATCAAGTGAAGATCCTACAATCAGACTGATATTGGAATTCATCAATTAATCTAGGAGGAATCCATGAGAGTATCCCTCAAAACTTTTACTTGACAAGTCAAGTAATAAAAACACCCGAGTAAAGAGAGCCAGTAATAAACTACCATTTTATTCTCGTAGTTGAGTCTTTCTCATTAAAATGTTTCAAATTAATCTACAAAGATATGAAATTTGAAAAAAAAAAAAAAAAAAAAAAAATTGTCCAACAAGTAGTTACGGTATGTTTCGACAGAGTTTTGGGCTTTGATTAAGATGAGCCCAAGACACAAGATTCAGTCTATGCATAAATTGAAATTGGGCTTTCGTCGTTCTTACTAAAAAGTGGATTAATTTTAGTTTCTAGAAGGCCCATAAACCTAACTTCTCAAAGCCAGCCGGCGAACAAGGGGCTGCAGAAAACGTAGAGCATAGCATTTCTTTTCATCTGGGATGGACTGGTAGCTGATGTGTGACCATTTTTCTTGTTGAATTGTTAAAAGACACAAAAAAAAAAAAAAGAAAATGGCGATTTATTATCTACGGACTCAGTTTTAGATAGGAACAAGGGGTTAAAGAGGTTAAAAAAAAAAAAAAAAAAACTAATATATATACAATGGGCGGTCTCATCTGAAATGGAAGTTGGTATCAGTAGTGCCATAGTCAAAACCGGTTCGGTAAGAGTTAGCTGTGGATTGCCATTGATGGCAGCGGCTGTTCAGCAGGATAATTCAAGTATCTTTCTTGTTTTCTTACAGTAATTTACCTGCAAATTGTAGAAATTTTGGTAGAATTTTTAGACATTGTTTGAAACTGAAATTAACAACGAAATGGGCTTCTAATTCTTGAAATTTACTACCATCAAGATTCACAAATGCAACCAAATGAAATATACTTTACTTTTCAGGTTCTGGTAAGAGGGTTGCAGTTGTTGGTGCTGGTGTTAGGTTAGTCCTTCTTTATTTTGTTCGGATGTTCCTTGAATCTTTAACTTTGACATTTAATTTTTGTCACTTAATGCTATTTGATGGTAGATTCTGTTACTTAATGAATGTGCCAAGTTGTGTTATATATATATATATATATATGTATATTGCTGTAATGGGAATCTGTAAGATAGCTTTTAAGAAGGGTACTTCAACTGCAATGAGCTGATATTTAGAATGAATGGCGTTAACCATGAGATAGAAGGAGGGGTAGGGTGGAAAAGTTATTAAAATGGCACGTTCGGTATCCAGTGCGGATCATTTCTCAAGTCAATTTGGAAAGGATTTAGCAACTGTAATCAATTCTCCAGTGTGGGCTTTTTTATTTTTTCACCATCAGCATTTTTATAAATTTATTTTTCGCATTTTTCTAGCAGGGTCCTTGCTATTCTTCTTCTATGCCTGCTAAAAGTGTTTCTATGCCACAATTCTTTTTGTCTTGTGTGCTTTTTTGCTGCACTTTCTTTTCTTTTTTTTTTTTTAAAAAGAAAAACTTTGTAATGAGAAATGCACCTTCACTTTCTCTCCATGAAAATTGACACTGTTCCCTTGGTTTATCAGTGGACTTGCTGCTGCATACAAACTGAAACTACATGGTCTGAAAGTCACAGTATTTGAAGCTGGTGAAAGAGCTGGAGGGAAATTGAGAACTGTATCACGAGATGGTCTAATATGGGATGAGGGAGCAAACACTATGGTACTTTATTTGCCACTGAGCTGGTCTGCTTCTATTCAGTTATATTTTTTAAATTCTTGTATGGTTTTCTTCAGTTGAGTTAAAGTTAGATGGGACCTTGTTAACGTTATGGCTTATTGCAGACGGAGGGTGAGGCAGAAGTCGGATTTTTACTTGATAAGCTTGGGCTTAGAGAAAACCAACAATATGTAAGAAAAATCTTTTCTTTTTCCATCCTTTACCCATCATTTTTCTCGTAGATTGGCAATGACTATGAAAACTAGGTTTTTAAGTTTATTTCCATGAACACAAGAATTTATTTATTTATTTATTTTTAAAAGTTCATAATTGTTGAAAATTGGTTCACTTTGATCTTAAGATTATGAATTCTATTACTCTTCAATGTTGGATTCGTGGCCTATTAGTAGGATGTAAAACTCATAGCTAAAATATTATACATGTTACAGCCAATTTCTCAGAGCAAGCGATATATTGCAAGAAATGGTATGCCTGTACTGGTATGTTACTTCTGTTGCTCCTAATGCTGATTATTGTGTGATTTCTAGTTATTCCACATATTCTTCATTGAATTGCATATTGACTATCTTGTAATTATTTCTTCTCAGTTACCTTCAAATCCGATAGCTTTGGTTGGAAGCAATTTTCTTTCAGCACAATCTAAGGTAAATTAGTGGCATCTTATTACTATTCAGAATCTTATTGATTTTCCTAGATTTGAATCCTGTTAAAGTTGAATGTCTAATATAATTGATGACATCTTATTTTTATGTCATTATTCTTTGTGGAAATCACTGAACCTTGCACATTCCTGACTCATGCTAAAGGAGAACTATTAGTGGCAATTTTAATTTTTTGACACTCTCTGAGTGAGAGTGAACCATGATTCAAGGTTTATTCTTGTTTAACAGTTCTCTATCTGCCTTCCCATCCTCAAACATCGTCACCAAAGCTTGTGAGACCATGAATCATGCTTATATACTTCGCCTTTTTACATATGTCTTTGTCCTGTGGTTGTTCTTCTATTCTCCTTTATATACTAGATAATTGAAGCTCCAATCTTGAAATGTGGAAGCTTTCTAGTTTTGGCTATATATCCATGTTTTGTTTTTTGTATTTCACTATTGCTTATTGTCAATGCAGCTTAAAATTCTTCTGGAACCACTTTTTTGGAAGAAACCTTCCAAATTATTGGCTGAAGAGGAAAGGTTATTTTCCTTCTTTCTTGATTCTGCTTTATTTTCTTTCATTACCTTTACTTTGATAAAATTGAATGTTGTTGCACAGGTGATTGTTTGTGATTAATGTACTTTGATATTAACATGCAATGAAGTATTTGAAAGTTTTGAATTACAGTAATAACCTTGTCTAAAGAATAAAATCATTCTGTCTCAGGTTGATTGGTTTCTATACAAATTATCCTCAGGTTGAAATGTTTGGCAATTTTAATTGTGAAATAGGATTCAGGAAGCGCCCAAAGTATGCAGCTTAGTCCTGAAAAGATATAAATATATCTGTTACATAACATACAAGGTTGAAGGCAGATATACAAGATTCTAGTAGAACAATGGGTCCTGTAAAGGGCCTCTTGGAGCATCCTCTTTACAGAAACATAGGGACAGACAAGAGTGTTTTTTGTTGATTACCTAAGTAGTTGCTTTGTTGAGTTGTTTAAGAAAATGATGTGGTGATTGGACTCAAAATATCCTCATTATATGTGTTGGACTCAAATCATCCCTAGGTAACAATCAAGCAAATTGATGCCTTGACTGGATTATATTTGGAAATTTAAAAAACAGAATTATCATTCTTAGGTCTTTCTTGGATGTTCTATGTGTCCAATTTGGACCTGCTGCTTCTGTTTCTTTTAACCTTACAGGATGTGTATTTATCCATATTTGCTTTTGATGCAGTGTTGGTGGATTCATTGAACGCCATTTTGGCCAGGAGGTATGTCTTCTGTTCCATGAAATATCACTTGCATTTTCTGATATTCACCTCCATGAGTTTATTCTTTCATCAATGTATTTTCTTTCTTTTATGTGACTGTCTCAAACTACCTCTTTTACTAGGTAGTTGACTATCTTGTTGATCCTTTTGTAGCGGGTACATTTGCTGGAGATCCAAATTCCCTTTCTGTGAGTATTAGATAGAGCATTATGTTCACTTGTCATATATCTGTCCAATAAACCATCTTGCTGCAAGAGATGATGTTCAGGACGAGGTTAATTTGAAATTACTAGTTTATTATGTTAACAGATCATTGGTACCATATATTCCATATAGACCTGCAACTGTTTCTTTTTCTGTGGTTTTATGGGCCATAAAATGCTACACAAATGGTCTTACTTGAAGTGACAGTCTTAGGATTCTATCTTGGTTGATGCGATAAAAATCTCTTATTTGTTTTCTTTTGCAAACAGATGCGCCATGCATTTCCTGAATTGTGGCATTTGGAGAAAAGGTAGGTTACACACAAATATAACTTACTGATTTTTGGCTACTGCCTTTAGTTGGCTTTACAGTATCATTAGGATTTGCAGTTTGCACGACTAGATTGCATCTTGTTGCTACTTAATAAATCAAAGTTTGTCTACTTTAGGTTTGGTTCTATCATAGCTGGGGCAGTTCAATCGAAATTCTCCAAAAAGGATAATACTGCTGGAACAAAGAACTCCCCTGTGAAGAAAAAACATCAGCGTGGATCTTTTTCATTTCTAGGTGGAATGCAGGTAAAACTAAATGGAACTGTGCTCAGGATTTTGAGGGGCCAACCATTGGGCTGAGTTTTAGGTGTAAATCTGATCCAGTTTAATGTAAAATATAAAATCAAGATATGCTTTTGAATAAGTTGAAGTTGTACATATGTTTTTGAATTTATTGGATAGTCGTGAACCTTAAATTTTGATTGAATAAGGATTGTCTTATTCCCTGTAACCATGACATTCTCTTGAAAGAAAGGGAAAAAAAAGGAGAAAAAGGGGGGGAAAGAAAGTTTTTAGAATTTTGTAAACAGCCCTGGTTAAAAAATGGAGTGTTCTCATCAACATCCATTATAAGCCCAATATAACAATATTATTGAGAATGCTAGAGTACAGGGTAGTACTTTTTCTTGGATCTGAACTCCTATACAGGCAACATTCTGCAGTATATATTTGGTGTTACAGAGCAGAAGACAGAAAAGAAAATCTCTGAATAGTATTAACTTGCAGCCTACAGAAACAATCTGTTGTGAATGTTATGTTGATGGCAATCATTTTTAATCTGAAATTCTAGATTTGTGCAATATTTTAGTTCCTCTTTTTGGCAGAGGCTCACAGACTCACTATGCGAAGAGCTAGGCAAAGATGATCTTAGATTGCAATCTAAAGTTCTGGAATTATCTTGTAGCTGCAGAGACAAGTCTCCATTGGATAATTGGTCAATTTCTTGTGCATCACAGCACAAAAAGCTGTCAGAAGAAAAACCTTTTGATGCTGTAATTGTTACAGTGAGTAACATTATTTTCTTGACTCCATGAACTAGCAATTTTCATTGTAAGAATCCTTTCTGTATTTCGTGTGCCATTTCACTTAATTTGCTTTCTCTATAGCTAAAATAGAAGCATGCTACGCATGATTAAAATTACTAAGATATTTCTCAATCAACCTTTGCACTTCTGTGAATAATTTTTGCCATGGACATTTTGACTTAGTTTTGTTTGCATTTATGTGATAGAGTTATCTTTCTGTGACATAGTTTAAATGTGTGGGTGTGTCATCTATATTTGATAAGCATCATACCAGCTTGGTGGTGAAGAAATTGATTTGTACCTTTTTGTTGTAATCTACTGGTCTTAGGACCTCGTGCCTAAGAGGCAAACCATTTTTTACTGTAGAAGTTGCCTTTTATGCCATTATGATTATTTTTCTGTTGAGTTTTATAACTCTTGGGAGAACTGGCAATCAAATCAGCTTTCAATGTTAGATCGGTTGCAGCAATTGGGTTCTTATTCTCTTCCTGTAGAGATGATCTCTTCTTTGTCAACTAAATTATCTTGTTTGTTAGGCTCCTCTTGACAATGTCAAAGATATGAAGATTACAAAAAGAGGAAACCCCTTTCTGCTTGACTTCATTCCTAAGGTATGTCCCTGGATCTAGGAAATGCTTCTGAAACTCATAGAGCTTGCATTTTGCTGCAACTATTATTTTGAAGTCTTAATGTGTCGTAGTTCTATAGATGTGTGTACTTCTAAGATACAACAGAAAACTGGCATTTGGGCGATGACACTCAGAATGATGGCAAGTACAGATTAACGCAAAGATTTAGAGATAGGATTACTATTTCTTGGATACCATATATTCTCCACTTCGTTTTTAAAGATCATTACTTACAAGTTGGTTCTTCACACTGGTCTCTTGACTGAGGTGAAGATATTATTATATCATTATAAGAGAATCAGATATAGCTGAATTAACAAAATATTCTTATTCACAATGCAGATTGTGTACTTACCAGTATCAGTTGTAATCACTACATTCAAGAAAGAGAATGTCAAGCGTCCTCTGGAGGGTTTTGGAGTTCTTGTTCCTTCCAAAGAGCAGCAAAATGGTCTGAAGACTCTTGGTATTGGCTAAACCATCACCACATTTGATTGGTAACCAATGTCAGAATCCTTATGTTATGAATTACCCTCATATATTCTCTGCACGCAGGCACACTTTTCTCTTCCATGATGTTCCCGGACCGCGCCCCTAATGATGTTTATCTTTACACCACCTTCGTTGGGGGAAGCCGGAATAAAGAACTTGCAAAAGCTTCAAGGTGTTTGGTATTCTGTATTTCTTCTTTCTCCACTTGTTACTTTTGTGATTTTTCTTCAGAAGTAACTGGTGTCTCCTTTTACTGCTTTTGAGTACAGGGATGAGTTGAAGGACATGGTAACTTCTGATCTTAGGCAGTTGCTGGGTGCAGAAGGAGAGCCGGCCTTTGTAAAGTATTGTATTGTTCTGATATATGCACAGTATCTTTACAAGTTTTTCTTACGTAGTCCTCATTGTTAAAGATCCTAAGCACTACTCGTTCTTACATATTTTTTGCCTGCTTAGTCACTTGTACTGGAGTAAGGCTTTTCCATTATATGGACTCAACTATCAATCAGTTGTAGAAGCAATTGACAGATTGGAGAAAAACCTTCCTGGGTTCTTTTATGCAGGTTTTGCTTCTTCATCCAACTATCTTCCCCTCCTTCCCTCTTTTCATTTTGGTTAATTAGTCAGTCATAGTGGAAACTCATACCGTATGAGAAAGGGTCCTTTGTTTCAGCTTTACCAGGGTTTTCTATGTCAATGAAATTAGCTGATGACAACATATTGCAGGGCAATAGTATGATAAAAGAGTAATTTTCTAATTGTAGAAATGGCACTTTATAACAAGCAATAAATGTCTGCGAGTCATTAAAATGTCAGGTAACCACAAGGAAGGATTATCTGTTGGTAAAGCTATATCATCAGGATGCAAGGCAGCTGATCTCGTAATCTCATATCTGAATTCGTCTGTGGATGCCAAGGAAAATTCTTGAAGAATAATCTGAAGGTAAATGAATACTGTGTCTTATTTATGTACAGGAAAAAGTAGTTATACGTCTTCCATTTCATCTTACCTACTAGCTAGTTGAAAGAAGTTATGATAAAAGGAATTTGTGGGTGACTTCCAGCTTATTTCTCACTGTTTAGGGTGGTGAGTGTTGTATGCAAACTTCTAGTGGATATCTACCAAACAAACATACATGAATGGCTTGACCTGGGAAGTGGCAGGAACTCATGAGTACACAAGGGGACATAAGTTGACTTGGGATCACAGTTGCTAATATGTGAAAATTAATTTCTGATGGACATAATTTCTGTAATAAATTCTCAAGATAATCTTGAAACAATAATTATATGTGTCTTATGTGAACAACTCTTTGGTTTCTCTTCTGACTGCCTCAGAATTCTTTAATTACTGACTTGATCTTCTTCTGGCTTCTATGTATAGAAGTACTTGCCTACTGCAAGTGTGTTGGGTCTTTCTTTGACGGCTGGTGTTTGTCGCCAGATGGAGTTCAACTACATGGAGTGTCCAGCTCACTCTCTGTGCTGTGTGCCTGTGTTTGGAGAAAATAATGGCTCTGTTAGACTTTCATAGGACTGGGGTCAGCCTCTTTTTGGTTTAGTTTTCGTCATGCCTATGCAAAACTAGATACGATATATGCCAACAAACTAGTGGTGTAGAAAGTTTAAGGGTGTGTTTTGGATTACCACTTAATTTAAATTGAATAAGAAATTTTTGTTTCTTAATAATTTTATATATTTGGATATCATTTTTTTTTTTTAATTAGAGTTTATCCCTTATATTATAAACTTGGGTTGTCACCTTAATATTGTGAATTATATTAAGGTATTAATAATGTTTTTTTATTATTAATAAAATAATATTACATATTTTTTCTAAAAAAAAAAACATTCTCTTATATAAATATTCATTACTTCCTATAAAATTTATATATTTGATTTCCATTTTTTTAAATATAAAATTTACTTTAAAAAAAAATTATAGACTATTTATTTTGAATGAAATTTTATTTCTAAAAAATAATTATAATTTAAATACATCTTTAATTTTCATTATTGAGTTAAAGATTGTGCACTTAAAACAAGTGTTGCAAGCAATTACAATTACAAAAAAAAAAAAAAAAAACTAATAGTTGGTAAGGTGTACTTTAACTTAGTAAGGTTTTGAAATTGAAATTAACGTATGCAGCTGTTTCTGTAACATATATTTTTTTTTTAATTATTTTTCAAATAAAGTAAGATAAACATGCATATACCAAAATAAATATTGTGTTATCATATTAATACTTACTTTGAGGGATAAAATAAATTACTTTCGGATCAGAAATATTGCGATAATTTTTTTTATTACAAAAGTGAAATTAAAAAATATTTTACAATTATTATTTATATAAAAATATAAAGTTAATATTTTAGCATTTTAATATATTTTTTAAACATATAATTTTTTATTTATTTAACATTAAGAAAAAGGTGCCTTGAGGACCGCAATTGACAGACTAGTGAACTGTTCTTGTGTTTTGGAATTTACTTAAATGTACTTTTGTTTCCAGCATACAATACAATTATTATTTAGTTATAGGAACTTTCTAAATGTTGATTTATGTTTTCCTTTTTTTTTTTGAAAATATATATATATATATATATATATAAATAATTTTAAAGATTAAATAATTTTTTAAAAAAATAATGGAAAAATAGACATAAATAAATCTTGCAATGAACAGTGATATTGAAGAAGAATGATTAATAATTTTAAATAAATAATTAAGTAGAAGACGTGCTAAAAGTCTTGAAAAATCCTAAAAAGAATATATTAAATAAATCATTTCTTATTTCTAGAAAAATGAAATAAATCTTCAACAATATAAAAGAAAAATTATAATAAAGATTTGAAAAAAAGTCAACAAAATGGATAATAAAAATACAGTAATACAAAAAGAATTTCTTACTCTAAAATCTCTAAATATATTCACAGGCATAAAAGTTACACATGGATATTTGGGGTTTTTTTTTTTTATATATATATTGTAATAAGTAAAAATGAGAAAACAGTATCAAATACAATTTTCTTCACATAAATTTAAAAAAAATAATAATATATACAAAAATGTTTTTTTTTTACGATTAACTAATTATCCAATTTATTTATTTTCGAATAGTAACCTAAAACACACACACACAAAATTGATAAAAATAAATGATGGTCATTATTATTGTAATATTTTATCAAAATGAGTATAGGTTAAAAGTATAATATTTTTTGAGTTGGAATATATATATTATTTATCTCTTTTTTCTTTTTTTTTTGAGCCTGATTTCTATTAATGCGTGTAATTTATATTTCATTTTCCTCTCAGTTTTTATTTATTTTTCATTGCCACCTTGAAATTATAACATGCTGGTATGTTCTTTGAACAAATCTTCTTTTTAACTTGACAAAAGAGACACACATGACTGTTCACGGGAACCTTTTACAAAAACAGGCAGTTTAATAAATAAATAAATAAATAAAATGGACTCTCTCTATAAAGATTTATAATTATAAATAATTAAATAAGAAAAAATTTAACTGGTAACAATTTCACTTAGACTATATTTGGTTAAGCTTTGAACTCAAATTAAATGAAAAATATTTGTCTCCAATATACTAGCACATTTGGACACCGTTCTTTTTTTTAGAAAAAAAAAAAAAAATTATCTCTCAAAAACACACTTATAAAAGTTGTGGGCCCCACCTTATTGAAAAAAATATATATTATTAATAAAATCATTCTCATACGCTTTTTCTAAAACAAATATTCTTTTACACACATAATCATTATATACCTATAAAACTTATATATTTAACCCACATTTTTTCTAACATAAAATTCAATTTAAAAAAAAAAATGAGGAATAAGATTCATTATAAATGATAATTTGTCTTAAATAAATCATTTTTTTTTTCTAGTTGAAAGCGTAACAAAATAGCGCATTAATCATTAAATTTGAATTAAAAAATTAATTGGAAAAAAAAAAAAAAAAACTGCAAGTACATAAACATGGGTGGAAGAAGTAGTAGTAGTAGTAGAACTGAAACCCTTTTTCATTTTGGGTAAATGTAAAACTGAAACTCACAGAAATGGAGGGTTTTGGGCCTTAAAAGTTGGTTTCAGAACCCTTCTTTTTTAAAGTCATAACATCATCCTCTTTGTTTTAGTTCTTCCCCATGGCCATGTAGACTGCTTTCTTTCTTTCTTTAAATCTTTTCACGTTCCCAATGAAAAAGTTTCCTTAAAAAGGAAAAAAGGAAGAAAAATTAAAGTTGAGGCTTACCTCAATTCAAAACATGATTTCAAAAAAAAAAAA
>JAXGGT010000116.1:483999-517847 GCA_035583425.1 Marsdenia floribunda | reverse complement strand
GCCACCGAATCTAACTTTCCGACGCGCATTCAGGTGCGTGATATCTTTGTCCCTCCCAATTTCCAATTATTATAATTAAAACATATAATTTATATCAGAAAATTCATCACATGATTATATTGATTTCGGAGCTGCAGTATAATAAAACGTAGCGGTGTACATCACGCGCTAGGCTGGCGTGAGCATAACTTTCTGCTTCTTCACTTAGACATTCGTAAAAGGGAGTCATCAGTCAAATCCCTACACATAACTATCAGACACATCACGAAAAAAAAAAAATAAAAAATCACTAATTATAATATTAAAATTTGTAATAATATATATATATATATATTTTATGAATAAGAAGAAACAAAAATCTAAATAAATTCCATTAAAAAAAAAAAACTATACCCACCAACCTGATTCCTTTTCCCTGTTATTTTTTCTCCATTTTATAGAATATATGTATATATATATATGTTTTTTGGAAATTTTTAGAGTTATGTCAGCTCTGCCTCTATTTTCTTGATTTTTACTACTCCGCTACTGATTATTAATATTCCTCAGTGGGCACCGCTCATTACTTCCTCACAGCCAGAGAGTCAGATATCTCTCAATCATTTGCCAAAAAAATCATTGTTCTTGGTCATCTTTCCTCCTGCATTAATCTTTTTTTTTTTTTTTCTTGCAGCAAGTCATGATCTTTTTGGTTTTTTTACTCCCTTCGGAACTGAAGATCTAGTGTAAGTATTCAGCAATTATGGTGGTACTGAATGTGGATGTACTGGTTTCTTGTTTTTATATATGTTGGTAGCATTGTGATGTAGGCCTTCTCCTATAGTCCGTTTTGGTGTTGGAGCTGGAGTTGATTTGAACTAGTTGATGATTTCTGGATCTGGTATTTGCATTTCTGACTAGCTTTTCCCGTCCTTTCATTTGTTCTTTCCCTTTTCTGTATGGACTTTTCAGAAGCACTAAAATGTGTGTGATTCACGTGCACAGCAAATAGGGTGCTTCTGCTTCTGTAATGCTGAAAAAAGGTTAAAAAGAGGGAATATCAGTGGTTTTTGTGGTAAGTTCAACGATAAAGCTGTTGGTTTCCACATTTATGTCGTTTCCTTCATAGATTGTCCAGCTAGTAAAAGCCCATAATTTAAGTTTGTATAAGCCATCTTCACACTCTACACTACTACTTAAATCTTCGAAATTTTTGTGTTGAATTTCTTCAGAGGTATACATAACATTTGCACTGAGGCTACCGGACTATTTCCGTGATAATGGTTCTGGGACTAAAGGCAAAGAACAGGAGAAGCCCCTCTGTTCATGTTGATTCTGTAATCCATATTCAGGAGATCAAGCCCTGGCCTCCATCTCAGTCACTCAGAACACTTCGTGCCGTTCTAATTCAGTGGGAACATGGGGATCGGAACTCTGGGTCTACTAATCAAGTTGTGCCTTCACTTGGGACGGGGTCTGGTGTTGGTGATGGGAGAATTGAGTTTAATGAATCTTTTAGGCTGCCTGTAGTACTCCTAAGAGAACTTTCTGCCAAAGGAGGTGACAGGGACACTTTCCAGAAGAACTGTATAGAGTTCAATCTCTATGAACCACGGAGGGATAAGACAGGACAATTGTTGGGGACAGCTGTTGTGGACTTTGCTGACCATGGCATTGTTGAAGAACCTCTATGCATTAGTGCTGCTATTAACTGCAAGCGGACATATAGAAACACAGCACAACCACTTCTGTTCCTAAAAATCCAGTGTGTTGAAAGGAGTAAGATGAACTCTTCAACAAGGGATCGCTTGATGAGGGAACCATCAATGGAGAGGAATGAAGTTGATTCTGTTTCTGCTTTGATGAATGAAGAATATGCAGAGGAAGCAGAGACTGCATCATATTCTGATGATGATATTTCTTCACACTCATCAGTTGTTGTTTCTTCTTCAGCGGCAGATTCAAATGGGGGTTCACCACCCCAAAACAATGAGGTATGCCTTGTCTTTTGGCCTGGTGGTTTTATCCACGAATTTTCTGGAAAGTTTTGCTCTTTCTAGTGATTGCCTTCTTGTGATTACTTTATTTCAAGCAATCTCGCACTTCATAATTATATGTGGTGCCCCAACACTCTGTAACATGAGCTGTGTCTGTGTGAGGCTGACACTGATAACATTTATGTTTGTATGTGCTCAGTGGACTATAGGCAGTTTGGAATGTTATGGTTGTAATATCTGCAACACTAGAGCTACTATATCTTTAACATTTATGTTTGTATGTGCTCGGTGGACTGTAGCCATTCTGGTATGTTATGGTTGTAATATCTGCAATACTAGAGCTACTATGTCGTTATGTGCTTGACCTGATAACAATTTAACAATGACAAGCAGAATGGCTTGGAGGGAACAATAAATTCTAGCATTGCAGGAAGTGAATGTGTTCCTACTCCTAAACGTGATCTTGCCAAAGAAGATGACAACCAATTGATCGAGTCAAATGAAAGTTCTAAAGGGAATTCCTCTCGCTCTTCATCAATGGATTTATCTTCTGATCTAGCTTGGATTACAAAGAAAATTGGCTCTTGTACTGTTCAATCTCCCTCATCATCTTCAAAGCATGAAGAGACAGAAGTTCCCGGGGGTGGACATACTAATACTATAACCTCTGGAGAGCGAAGCAGTGAGGCAAGTACACCCAGTGATCCTTTGAATAAAGATATATTTTCCAATTTAGATGTCATGGCTGATGAAAAGTCAGCTCTGATGATCTCAAAGGACAATCACACCCATGGTCTGGATAATACTGCAAAGATTCCTAGCACTGGACTGCACGACTGTGCTAGAGATATTTTGACTCAAGAAGGTGATGGGGATTGTGAGAGAAGACAGGGACACAAAGAAAGTGAAGAACAAGTGGAATTTCTGGAAGAAGAGAAGCAAAGCATAGAAGATGGGCAACTGTGTCACTATTTGCAAGATGAGTCAAGAAAACAGGTCCCCTTGGAAAGTGATGCACTTTCCCCCAGTCAGGATTTTCTTGCAATGAAAGATGCTCCCCAGAACACTGATCGATTTAGGCATTTAAAGTCTGTCCGATCACCAATAGACTCAAATAGGAACAATGCATCGGTCAGGGTTAATCCATATGTTTCTGGTGGAATGCAAAATGGTTCTCCAGGCTTAACAAGCAGTATGAGGAAAGATAGCAAAGTGCACCCAAAAGAAACAAGAAACACCCTTTTAGACAACAAAATTCAGCTATTAGAACAGCGAGTGAAGGCACTTGAAGGGGAATTGAGAGAGGCTGCAGCTATAGAGGTTGGTCTTTACTCTGTCGTCGCCGAGCATGGGAGTTCCAAAAACAAAGTCCACGCTCCAGCTAGACGTCTATCTAGGTTTTATCTTCATGCCTGCAAAGCCAATTCTCAATCAGGAGCAGGACGTGCTGCCAAAAGTGCTGTCTCAGGCCTAATATTGGTAGCAAAATCATGTGGAAACGACGTCCCCAGGTATTTTAAGCTTCAGAAGATATATTTATACATTTTTTATTCATCTGCATATGTTTATTAATATTTCTTCCTTTAAATGTTTGATATTGTTTGGTCCACTAGAGGAGATGTTGTTTTAACTCCCTCTGGGTGGTCTCTGATTGCGTATTCATTTTATTTTATTTTATTCCCTTTCTTATGTAAAATCCTTGTTCACAATTGGATTATCTACCTTATGTGGATAAATAACCGACTCATTGGTGATACATTTGAGATGATGAGCATTTCTTTACAATGCTGTTGATTAAGTGATAAAATAGGATACTGGAAATCAATTCCCTCCCTTTACCCACAGTAAATAATGGTGATTCGCGAATAATTAAAGAGGGATCCAATAGTAGGAAATAAAAGTGCTTGTCTTTTTGTTATTTTCTTTTTAACTCATTCAAATTTTTTTAACTCAGATTAACATTTTGGCTGTCAAATACAATTGTACTGAGAGCAATCATTAGTGAATCTCTTGGGGAGATGCAATTAGTTCTCTCTACTGGTCCTGCAACTCAACAAAAAGTGAACAGGAACAGGGACAAGAAATCTTCTCCAATTAAATGGCAGCCTCTTTCCGCCAAGGGCATGAAAAGTTCTCAAGACTGGGAGGACCCTCAAACATTTAAAAGTGGTCTTGAAAAAGTTGAAGCTTGGATCTTTTCTCGAATAATAGAGTCCATTTGGTGGCAGGTAGGCATTCTTCCCTCCTCTTTTCCTTCTGGACTTCATTTGCAAAAATATGGACACTAAAAGGTAAAATTTCATGTGGCACTTTATTAGAACACTAGTCCATTCATAATGGAATTTGTTAAGGTTTCTTGATTTAGTTGTCCCTTTTCTCCAGACATTCACTCCACAGATGCAGTCTGGTGCTGCAAAGATGATCAGCAAAGATGTACTTTCTGACCCTAGCAAAAAGTATCAGAGGACATTGAGTTATAATGATCAAGAACAGTGCACCTTTTCTATGGAGCTCTGGAAAAATGCCTTCAGGGATGCCTGTGAAAGAATATGTCCTGTTCGAGCAGAAGGTCATCAATGTGGCTGTTTACCCATCCTTCCTAGACTGGTATAGTTTACATGTTCATCTTGTATAATATAATTTTATCAAGGTGGCGTTTTTGTGATTATAGTGTCTTTTTTACTATTTTCTTAGGAGACGTGTGAACATTTTGGATTGGGAGGCAAAAAACAAGCATAGGGTTATTGATACAAATAATGAACTACTGTAGCCCTCATAAATATGTACTCACTAAACAACACAGAACTGGAAAATTGAACAATTGTTTAAGTGCTTGCAGTTTTAATTTGTTTGATGAGTTTTCAGCTTGCTAATATGTCACCATTCTAAAATAGACCAAAAGCTTGCTAGTTGCCCTAAACCTTCGGGTTGATGAAAAATATCTTTTCTTGATTGTATCTTAATCATTTTAAGTTTCTTTACTGATTTTAGAAGTTTTGTATTGACAATTAACTAAAACACATAAATGGATTTTCTCCGCCTGTGGTAACCAGATTATGGAGCAATGTGTTGCTCGCCTAGATGTTGCCATGTTCAATGCTATCCTTCGAGAATCTGCTGATGATATTCCAACAGACCCTGTCTCTGATCCTATTGGGGATGCTGAAGTTCTTCCTATTCCAGCTGGGAGGGCTAGCTTTGGGGCTGGTGCACAATTGAAAAATGCGGTGAGAATTTTCATGCTGCATCACTAAATAAAAACATGGTCAGATTGATATGTGGTATTCATATCTCTAGGTTAATTAATTGGTGGGCTCCTAGTATACTCTAGACAACATGTTCTAGCTTCATATAGTTATGGACATAATACAGAATAAAAATTTCTGATTTCCTTATTGCGGATGACAGATTGGAAACTGGTCCAGATGGCTGACTGACCTCTTTGGCATTGATGATGATGAAGATGAAGATGAAGATGAAGCACTGCGTGAAGTAGCAAAAGGTTCAGATGAAAGTAGTGATGATGAGAGGCCAGGGAAGGATGCCTCCTTAAAATCTTTTCATCTTCTAAATGCATTGAGTGACCTCATGATGCTTCCAAAAGACATGCTGTTAAGTAAGACTATCAGAAAGGAGGTCTGTCCTACATTTGGACCAGCACTAATTAGAAGGGTCCTAAATACTTTTGTCCCAGATGAGTTTTGCCCTGATCCAATACCTAAAGTTGTCCTCGAAGCCCTGAATTCGGAGGTTAGTTGATCAGTCATGATGGCAAATAATAGCAAAGTCTGTTATAATCTTTACATGCTGTGTAACTTTTATTCTTTGAACCTCTGATAGGATTCTTTCGAGGACAAGGAGGATTCAGTTGTGAATTTCCCATGCGTTGCAGCTTCTATAGTTTATGCTCCACCTTCAGCACCTTCAATAGCTGGGTTTTTAGGAGATGCTGGTAAGCATTCTCAGCTGACAAGGAAGGGTTCTCTAGTACTCACTAAATCGTACACCAGCGACGATGAGCTTGATGAATTGGATTCACCTTTGAGTTCCGTCATTAATGACAGCACCCACGTTTCACCTTCAACAAAGCTCAACTGGACATCAAAAGGAAATAGTGGCCAGCATGCTGTGAGATATCAACTGCTGCGGGAGGTATGGAGAAACAGTGATTAAAACATATCTAAGACAGGTTCAGTTGCTTGTGTCCAAAATAAGCATCACAAGGTTTGGTTGTGATGTGAAACAATATTCAGGTAGATTCTGTTATGGCATCAATGAACTATGAGGAGATGTGAAGATTAGTTCTAGTGTTATGACGGTTTTTCTTTTCTGGGTCAGAATCTTTTTAAGCGGAGCTGCAAGGCACTTAGTTCCAGTTTTGAGGTTAATTTGTAAATGTATGTGTAAAATTAGTGGTTTGGTTCTTTTTTTACTTTTTTTTTCCTTGTTTGTTATCATTAGTTTTTGAATCTTGTAAGATTAGCTTTGATTTAGGTCTAGTCTGTTGAATTATTAAATATAATTTGGCAATGGAGAGTTACCGAGCAAAATGAATTAGTATGTGTTAACATGATGGACACTCCTACATTCCCCCCCCCCACCACCCCCTCTCTTCCAATCATCTAAAGTGACCCAAAATTACAGTTCTTTAAGGGTGAGGACTGAGAACAATACCAGTGTTTCAATCTCTCTTGTCAAACATTTTGAAGGCAAAAGAAAAAGAGAGAATGCCGTGTAAATCATCATTATTCACACTTCACACCATATACTGTAATGATATGATTGTAATATTCAATTCACGAGAAAGAGAGAGCAAAACACATCAACTTTATATATCCCTATTTTTGCAAAACTTTAGCTCAGTATGGCCTCCAGTTACTGTTACAACTATAAACTAGATTGCATATTCATCAAGAAATACTTACCAATGAAAATAACACTCTTTTCCTTCAGAACAAAATTGAATATATATTCATAAAATCACATTCCTCATATTTACTAATATGTTGCCGAATTAAAAGTGAAAATGCATAAGAATCCAGGACCAGCCAATCATGCAGACAACTTCTGCGAAGTACCAACGACATTCATGTGCTCGAGATGCAATGCAGCTAAGAGGCCTCGCCAGGTTTCTCCAGTTGCTCCAGACACTGTAAACTCAAGAAGCTTCTTCTGTTTCTTGTAGTATTCTTCAAGTGGTTTACTCTGAAGACAATGAAATCATTATTAGCTCAAGTAGTATTAAAAATAATAATAATAAAAATTCACAGATAATAGCCAGGACGAATGGGGAGATGCATGCCATTTAGTATATAAATATTGACTAATAACTTTGTAAAAGAGACTCTAGCCCATACCTGTTCTTCATATTGACGTAGTTTCTCCTTCCAGAAACTGTCTATATTGAAACAAGAAGATTTCAGATAACCATCCTGTGACTGTAGAGAAAGGTTAAATCTGGATCTGCCCATCCTAAAAAATTCCCGTGAAGGAGAATAGAATCCAGTAGCAAGATCACCCTTCATCAAGAAGTCTCTTGTGCTCTTAAGATTCAGGACTAAATCGACATCAGTAATTTGATCTAGGATTTCCTGTAGGACAAAAAGAAAAAAAAAAAGAAATGAAAGGTAAACTATCGCACTCATCCCAATACTTGAAGCAATACTATCTATACGTTCTGTTTTCTTTTATCTTTTATGAATGTTGGTACTGTTTTATATATCATGCTTCAGAGTAAGAGTTAAAACACCAGAAAATCTGGGAGCATATTTATACTGCCAGTACCATTCCACCATGCAATATAGCAATACCCTAAGTTGTAAGTAGATAAACTTGCAACAAGTTTAAGAGGATCCCAAATGAAAAATAATCAACGGTATCTTATGCCTAAGCTTTTCCATAAAGCTACGAACACGATATGTCAGATCCCATTAACTGAAAATTATATCACCAACTTACTGCTTGAACCCTTGTTCGAGGTATCCCATCCAAGATGAACCCACTTTCACCTTTGCTGTACCCTTCCTCAAGCCTCTTTGATAAGAGTCCAAAAACTACTTCCTCAGGCACAAGCTTCCCTTGGTTCACAGCACTTGCTATCTGGAATTCACAAAAGAAAGAATACAATAACTAGAACCTCATAATTGCACATGTGATAGTTCAACGAGCAGAGCAATATTTAAGAAGGCTTCGCCAAATCATCAAAATAAAGAAGAAACATTCCAATAAGAACCATGTACGGGGAAGATAACTGTAAGAAGCTGTCCTGCATCGACCAAAAGAACAAAGTATTCCAGACCAGGTTGGTACTCATTGAATAGCCATATTTCTTCATTTTAGAATTTTAAGAAAACAGTTTAATTTAAAATTCCCCCAACACAAATGGAAAATCCAGCTAAAACGAAAAAATGCAATGAACATGAAAATGATACTCCTAACCCGATGTTATAGGAAATCTAAGCCAACCTGCTTGTAGAGGGAAGAGTGAGGGTGGAGTTCTTGACGGACGAGAGTACCCATGGAGATATGGGGAACCCCCAAAAGCTTAGACAACCTCTCGGCGTAGACGTGCCTCTTTGCCATTGGGTCCCCAATGATCACCCACTGCACTCCCCTCTCAGTTTAATTTAAAATTCCCCCAACACAAATGGAAAATCCAGCTAAAACGAAAAAATGCAATGAACATGAAAATGATACTCCTAACCCGATGTTATAGGAAATCTAAGCCAACCTGCTTGTAGAGGGAAGAGTGAGGGTGGAGTTCTTGACGGACGAGAGTACCCATGGAGATATGGGGAACCCCCAAAAGCTTAGACAACCTCTCGGCGTAGACGTGCCTCTTTGCCATTGGGTCCCCAATGATCACCCACTGCACTCCCCTCTCAGATATGCAATCCTCTGATTCCTCCATTCCAGACCCGTTCCCCTTTCCATGACTTTTATCATCTTCATCCAAGTAGTAATCGTAGTCCAGCTGAACAGCAGCTGCCGATCCATAATCTCGATTCCTCAGAAAGAGTCGGCGGAGCGGTTGGGCTGCTATTCTCAGGCGGCTGAGCGCTGCCATGAAGGTTGGCGTAGGCTAAAGGCGTCGTCGCAAGGGTTTTAGCTCTGAAGAGAGAAAGAGAATAAAGGGCGAGCGGCAGAGAGATGGAATACGAAGCAGGGGTTTTAGGGAGAAGGAGAGGACAGGAGAGGAGAGGATTTGACGATAATGCCACTAATGTACACGTGTGAGACAATGGTTGGAGATCTGGATATCTGAATTTTTTTTCAGAAGAAAAAAAAAAAAAACAAAAAGGAGACACGGTCCCACCGAAAATAAGTGAGCGGGTGTTGTGCTCCAAGTCCAACAACAGATTTGATGAAATTGAGGCGAGAGAAATCAGGAGTGGAAAGTTCAACTTTGAGATACCACACACCTTGGGGTGGTTAGATGGACGACACGTAGACATCCTGCCAGCTTCCCTATAGATGGAACCTCTTTTAGCTGCGAATTTTCTGATTATTCTGGAAAATAGTCGTTTCACTTACAGTACTATTTTTGAATAGCCGATTCAATCCTTAAACTTTTTTTTTTTAGTCAAATTCATTTCTCAATCAATTTTTAAACTTCCAATGTAATCCCTTAGCATGTTTTCAAATAAGTTGCAAGTAAATTTTTTTTTAGAAATAGTCGGATTAGTCCCAAAACTATTTTGCGCAGCCAATTTAGTCCCTTGACATTTTTTCTTTTTTTTTTTTAGCTCTATTATATCCTTAATCAATTTTTAAACTTCTAATATAGTCTCTCAATAGGTTTTCAAATAAGTTATTGGTAATTTTTTTTTTTTTTTTAATGTAAAGAACATAATGTGAATTTTTTAATATGTTGAAAAATCAATTATCAATATAATTAAGATATATAATAATTAATGTTTATATTCCATATAATTTTTTAAATTTTTTGCACCATAACAAATATTATTGAAATTTTCTCTTTTTATTCTATCAATTAATTATTTTGTCATATGTCTAAGTTATCAATCAATGAATATAGAACAAAATAATTAATTAGTGAAATAAAGAAAAAAAAATTTTCATATTATTTATTATGGTGTGAAAAATTTAAAAAAAAAATTACATGTAATACAAAAATTAATTATTGGAAATTTAAAAATTGATTGAAGACTGAATAGAGCTAAAAAAATTTTTGGGACCAAACCAACCACTCAAAAATAGTTATGGGACTAAATCGGCTATTTACTGGCAACTTTTTTTTTTTACTTGCTGGGAGACCTAATTAGAAGGTCAAAAAATAAATTGAGGATGACATTTGGCTAAAAAAAAAAAGTTTATGGACTAAATCGGCTGTTCGAAAATAGTATTGGGACTGAACCAGCTATTTTCCCTTCTTTTGTGAGAAATAAGCAAAGTTTTTTTTTTTTTTTTTTAATTTGAGAGATTTTTATTTCTATAGTGTCTCGTAATCTCCTATTTTTTTAGATTATAAGTGAGGTTGTTACTAACTGAATTGCATCTTCTTGACAAAGGTTATATAATTAAAAATTTCTCATGCCTCAAAATAAATAAATAAGGCTCCTTTTGGATTGGAGCTTTTTTTCAGTTTTTTACTCAAATTGAAAAAAAATATATATATATATATATATTTGTTTGAACACCATCTGACATATTACTGTTCATGTTTTCACATTTGTCAAAAAATATAATAAAAATAAAATATATTCAATAAATATAAAAACTCTAATAACAATATTATCATAACACTTAATAATACAGTTTACAAATCCCCTGTCCAGCCCAGACTGAGAAATACAAGAGGGAAGGAAAAGAAGAAAGAAAAAAAAAAAATACAAAATCGCCCACCGTGGGGCTCGAACCCACGACCACAAGGTTAAGAGCCTTGCGCTCTACCGACTGAGCTAGACGGGCCACTTATTTGAAATCAAGTTTATTTATCCCTATTTTACTAATTATCTTAAAAGAATTTTAAGAATGGGAAAATTTGCTGTTTTGGTCCTTTAACTATTTTTATTTCCCAAACTTGGTCATCAATCTTAAAAAGTTAAGAATTTGGTCCTATAACCATTTTTATTTTCTGAACTTGATCCTAATTTTAAAAAATCAAGAACTCCGTCTTATAACTATTTTTATTTTTTTCACTTGGTCCTTCCGACAAAGTTTGTGAGATTTTTGGATCGTTTAAGTCACGTAAAAAGCACATTAGAGCATTTTATGACAAGAAGTAGAATATTGTATTTTTCTAGTTGCTTTTTACTTGATTTAAATGATCAAAAAATTTCAAAATTTTGGTCAAGTTAAGAAAATAAAAATAATTATCAGACCAAATTTTTTATTTTTTAAGATTTATGGCCATATTTCAAAAAACAAAAATATTTATAAAACCAAAATAAGAAATTTTCGATTAAGAAAGAAACAAGACGTTACGTAATTAAATGGTTGGGCAAAGGGGAAAAAAGAAGGCAACCAATTAAGGGCATAACTTTTTGCCATAAATTTGTCATCTTATGACATAATAATAAATTTTTCATTTACGCTATCGCCACACTTACTTCTGTGGGCCTATGACTATGAGAGAGAAGAAAAGGACTGGAAATATCAAAAAAGAGAAACATGCTCCAAAATAACATTCCGTCCAAGACTGGTGTTAGTGAATTAGTAGTACTTGTAATTGAAGGAGAAAAATGTTTCTTCAGAAAAGGGAATGTCCTGAACGCATTTGAACCCATTCTTTGTTTGGAAAAATAAATAACACTATGTTGGAAAACGACTTGACTTGAGTAACGAAAATTAACCCCTTTTTTTTTCTATATTGTTTTCATACGACTGTTTTAATATTTTTAATTTTAATTTGATTAATTTTTTTTTTTTTATCAATTTTAAAATTTTATAACTAATTTATATTTATTCTAACTTGATTCTACAAAGTAATTAAAATAATTACGGAAAAAAGTTAAGATTCATTGTAAAATCTTAATTTAATAATAATAAAAAAAAAAAAGTTAAAATAGAATAAAAATAATTAAAACGACCATCATAAAAGAAAAATAATCAAAATTATAGAAGATTAAAAAAATAGAGTTTAAAGAGGAAGGAGAAGGAAATGTCTTTGGGGCACAGAGAGAGAATATTGACGAGGTGAATATCATTCAGCTTAGGAATCTTTCCCTAAGTTTTGTTGGGTGGTTAAGCTTTGTTAAAAACTAGATATAAATGATGAAAAAATGAGACAACACGTGTAAGAACCTATAATGGAAAAATTACAGACAAAACTTCGAATAATTTTATTATCAATGATTTTATTATCAATGAAAAGTAAGTATAACAATTTAGACGTATCCAAAATTGTAAGAAAATATATATTCTTAGGCACACATCTCCTAACTAATCTAAACCCACACTCTCTATCTATTTATAGATAGATGATGTCACGACTCAGGCCTGCGAACCCATGCCGCAACTATGGGCATGACAGTACCAGGATCAACTATTTGGCATCGCTGTAATATCTCGAGTTGACAATGACTACTTAAGCCCACACTTATATTTCATTCATGTATATTTTCAATATAAGATGGGGTATCACAAATGATAACCTATAACTTTTGACTTCTAATCATTTTAGGACTGTAGATATAATTATCTAATGACATCATTATAATTCCATTAAGAATAAAACTCTACATGTTATATATTTGAATCTTATTAGAAATGTAAGACAAAAACCCTAAAAATCTATTACTCTTTCCTTTGGACACGTTACCTCCCAACTAATGAATGACGTATTTTAAAGAGAGCAGAAGCAAGCAGCAGTCCTTAAACAAAACAAAAATAAAAACGATGTACTCTATAATAATATTTATTATTTGTTTTTTTACACGCCAGATTGTTCCATTATTTGACCTGACAAAATACCACTTTTTTTTTTTGTTTTTTCCCCTTTTTTGGTAGTTTGTTTCGGTATGGGCGGTTTTAATGGTCGTCTTTAGGTTCCTGGCAGCTTCTTCTTCCTTTTTTTATCTCTTTTTCAGATGAATAATACAAACCCTCTTTATATTCGCCATTTCTCTGGAAGACGAAAAGATAAGAACGCGGCTTTCCCACGGTGGCGGTGCGCCAACAACTTGCCTCTCTTTTTTCCCTTGTTTCCTCGATACTGCCATTACCCGTTAAACAAGTTATCGGTCAAACATTAACTCCATATATATATATATTGGTTGTACTGGAAAATCACACAAAGCCATAATCAGTTTCTTTTCTTGGTTTCTTTCTTTTGCCGCCAAAGAGGAGTTAGTTCATCACCTGTAAGCTTTTAAACCTACCTAAACTTGGATCGGATCTCTGAGAGTTAATTAAGTTAGATATTGATGGACAAGTATCAGCAATATGCTCGGGTATTCAATCACTTCGATGAAGACGGAGATGGTAAAGTATCGCCGAGCGAGTTGCAGCAATGCGTGGAGTCATTGGGGAGTACTGAAATCTCAATAGAGGAATCGAAAATAGCAGTGGAATGGATGGATACGGATGGAGATGGATTGCTGTGCTTGGAGGATTTCATTAGGTTAGTGGAAGGTGTTGGAGAAGAAGAGAGAGTTAAAGACTTGAGAGAGGCATTTAAGTTGTATGAGTTTGAAGGGAAAGGATACATCGATGCCAAGAGTTTGAAGACAATGCTCGGAAGATTGGGAGAATCCAAATCCATTGCTGAATGCAAGAGGATGATAGCTCACTTTGATATCAATGGCGATGGAGTCCTCAGTTTTGATGAGTTCAAGATCATGATGACTTGTTGATTACAGTTATATATTCATATTCATATTAATGTTCCCCCCCAATTGTTATTGTATATATATAGATATAGATACAGGATTCATTTATACTACATGTCCTCCCTCATTCTTTGCTGTAAATAGATTTCGCATTAACTTAAATTCTTGAATTCTGTTTGACCTTTCCAATTCATCAGCTCTTCCTGTGATATTTTTGGTATAACATAACAGCCATCGTTCATACAAAACAATTTTTACAAAAAGTCTTAATAAGAGTGAAATTACATAAATCTCAATTGGAGATGAGGCTGGGATGGTATTTTTCTCGATTCCATTCTTATTCTTATTCCAACTCCCGCTTCCTATATTATAATAATTATATTACATAATTATTAATATTTGTTAAAAATAGATCATAATTATAAATTAAATAATAACTATAGTGTATATATATATATATATATTTATTTATATATAATTATAATAATTATTAATATTTTTTACAAATTTTATTCAATAACTTTCATTAAAAAGAGAATGAAAAATTTTATAAAGATAATATGTTGCAATAAAGTACCCATGTGGGGGATTGAAAATGAGAATGGGAAAGAAATTCCAAATCCTCAACAGTCAACCCTATTGCCGAGTGGAAGTTTGGTGTGCTCCGTACCACCATGCTTTGGAATTTTGGAAGGAAATTTTTGACCTTTTTTTTAATACTACCACAAACACCACACATTTCATTCATTAATGGAAATAAGGCTGGCCAGGGGGCCTGGGGTGAGGGGAGGAAAAGGTCAAAACGTGCCATAATTTTCTTTTAATGGCAACATCAAGCTCATTTCTCTACCCATTCAGAGTGTACTTCTGGATTTTTCTCTCTTATAATTTTTTATAACGTGGTACTAGGGATTCCGACACCGTACAAAAAACGCAGAAACTTTCATTTGACCGGTGACTGCCCCCCCAGCAAGCAAATCCACCACACATTTTCGAGTTCAATCTAAAAAGGAAAATTCATCATTTTAGTTTCCAAACTAATTTTAATTAGACAAAAAAAATTTTATTTTTTATTTTTAGATAAACGAATTCTTTTTTTTTTTTTCATTTAAACAAAAAAGTCCTTATTTTTTATTTTGAATAAACGAATCTCTATTCTTTTTTTATTTGGGCAAACAAGTCCTTTTGATTAATTTTTGTCCAAAAATACAATAAAAGGAGAGAAATTATAAGAAATTAAAAAATAAAATGAAATAATTATCATTACAATATATAGAATAATAATAAATTATGTAAAAACTAACACATTTTTTTCTAAATAAAATTGGTCAAAATAATAGTTTGTCCAAATAAAAAATAATAATAATAAGAATTTATTTATCCAAAAATTTAAAAATAAAGACCTCTGTCCAAATGAAAAAAGAACGAGAATTCGTACAAAATATCAACTGAAGAGGACCTAACTCCCACCTCGTGCCTAATTTTAAACCTTTCCGTATTGGCAGTCCACCAACCACCGCCTCCTTAGCCCCTACCTCTCTGCGCGTTGTTTTCCGCTTGAAAATTCCTTATGGGTAATAAGACTATACAATCAAGTTGTGTCACGAGTAGAAAATGAAATCTTTAGTCATAGTCAGAACAGTCATATAATAATACTACTACTTCTAGTAGTGTTTAATTACAAGTGTACATATGTATATATACATATAGATAATGATGGGGGCATGACACAATTGCTTAGCACAAATAAACAAACAAGATACTGATTCCTACGCAGAAAAAACACAAATATCCTGTGGATTGATTGATTATTCACACGGGATTTTCTCGGCAGCGGACTTGACTAGAGGTTTGCAAGAGCTTTCGGAGATGTTAGCGGCGAACTCATCTCCTTCTGGCATTAATTCTTCTACCAATCTTGATAACTTCTCCACGATTTCTCCAGAACTCGGTCGTAATGACGGATCATCTTCCACGCAAGCTCTTGCGAGGTTCGCCAATGTCACGGCCGTGTCAAATGGATAACTGTCACCCAGTGCGGTGTCTATCCACCTCCTCAGTTCTTCCGCGTTTTCTGATCGGAGGATGGACTTGATTCTCTCTGATAATCGAACTTCATGACCTTCCCCTGTTTCAGTATCGCATTTTGTTATAGGCTTTTGTCCCGATAAAATCTCTAGCATAACAACACCGTAGGCAAATATATCCATGCTGGGAGAGATGACGCCTTGTTCTAGATATTCCGGAGCTAAATAGCCTCTGTTCCAGCAGGCAGCCGGATGGATTGGGGAGGATACCTGATGATCCTCTTCTGCACTATCTTCAATGCATCTAGCCATGCCAAAATTTCCGACTTTGGCCTTGAATTCTTCGTCCAGGAATATATTTCGGCTCTTGATATTCCTATGGATATAAGGAGGACTCATGATGTGGTGCATGTACTGTAAGGCAGCGCCTACATCCAAACAAATCCTCACCCTTTGGTTCCATGTCAAGAAGCAGTAACAAGAAGCAATGAATTGGCTTTTCATCGCCAAGCCACCGTGAAGCCAGTCCTTAAGCGATCCATTTTTGGCAAACTCAAAAACCAGATATGAATCAGCACCCTCTGTGCAGGTCCCTAAAACCCTGATTATGTTGGGATGACGGTGGTTTGCATCAAAGTACAGCGCCCACTCAATTTTCGGGAGGGTCTCTGAGGATGTCCTCTTTATCGCCAAGTTGTTTCCACTGAGACGGCCATGGTATACAGAATCCTCAATTAGATTGGCTAAGCCGAAGTCCTCTGTTGCTTTCTGCAGTTCTTCAATGGTGTATGCCTCCATCAAGGTCTTGTGTGGAGTGGAATCAATGACCGAGCCATTGATAGAATCATCATGCGATCCCTCAAATGAAGCTTTCTTTTCACTGGTGGTTCTCACACTCAAGCCTAGCTGCTGTAGCTCCACGTCTCCTCCCTTACAGGTGCCGTGGTTTTTCCTTTTCCATTGAATGAGTAGGAAAGCTGCAGCAATGGCTAAACTCGCCCCAACAGCAACTCCGGCAATAGCAATATAAACTACAATCATCCTCTTTTTGGCCTTCTTCTTGTGTCGATTTATGACTGGAAGGGTAGGTTGCCTAGGATTTGCTAGTGACCCGAATCTAGGCTTATCTCGGACTGGAATTATAAGTGTTGAAAAAGGTACAAGAAGCTCTACCTTATTAGGATCTGCTCTTGATTTCTGATTAGCAGAAAGTATATCCTCAGGAGTAGTATTAAAGCTCAAGGCCAAGGAAGCAAGCGTGTCACCCTGACTAACTGGATAAGACAGCAAGAACTGATATTGGTGTGTGTTTTCGGCAGAAGGTGGACATGCACATCTCACAGGAACCAGTAAATGTTGTTTATCAGCAAGACTCCATGGTGGTGCAGTTGGATTCTTCTCTTGTATGGCTTTGCAGGTCGTTAATCCTTCCAGAGACTGAGCGATTCCATTAAAGCTCTCTCCTTTAAGTGTTGTCTTTGTTAATTCTGCTTCAAAGAAACCACTGCTGCGTTGGCAGTCAAGTGGGATCAACAATGGCTGGCCGAGGGGGAGAAATTCTGTCCCAGTGGAAAATTCATTTGCTTCATCGAGGGCGAGCCGATTGATTCCCAAGTACGAGCTCAGATTGGATAGAGATGAGTAGTAAGAATTTGTACGAAGAACAGCAAATGTCCTGCAATGATCCTTCGATCTATTCCCATCACAAAGATGCCCCGCAGATGAAGTTGGAGATGTTACCTCACAAGTAAGCAAGTCCTGTCCAAATGCACAAGCCAGTACATAGAAAAACCAAATCAAAGTACCTAGTTGGAGTTTAGTAACCCTGGTTCTACTAGTCGCCATGTTAAGGACCACCAGACACTGTTTCTCCCACATGGACTTGCTTTGTTAAAAATGAATTTCTTTTCTCACAGTGAAAGTATTGAATATTTTAGATCTGCACAAAGTGGAGTATATAAAAAGTGAGAATCATGGACAGAAATCTTGGGAACAGCAATATTTGAATGTTGCCCTCAGGCTCCAGTTGTTTAGGCAAACCCTTTTCCCAGGAACGGATTCCTCTAGCGCTGGCCATTGGCGAAGGGGAATTTATCTATCCCAATTCCCATTCCCAGGTTTCGATTAGCTCTAAAGCCAAGAATCATGGTTACCATTCCAAAACCTCCCTTTCCATGGCAGTTAAAAAAGAGTGACTAAAGAATGGATGGAAGAAAATGCTGGCTTTACAATAATGGTACCATCTCAGAAGTCAGAACCGGCCAAAACGGTGGTGATTGGAAAATACCATCAGGAATGAAACAGAGAGTAGAAATAAGACACCAACAAAGAGACATGGCACTCATATAATTACTTATATTATTATCATTATGAACCCCTCTACCGAGCAGCATCTGGGAAAGGATAAGGCTGCATTGAGTGTTTTTTTTTTTTTTGTCATGGACGGTAAATTATGTGTGGACAAGAGCCCCCCTTGCATGTTACAGCTGAGGCATTAAAAGATCTATTAATATATATTAGTCAAATTCTCATGTATTCTCTGGGTTGACAAGCTCCAATATCGTCAAAATGCTCATTGCCATTGCCCAGGACATTGACATATGCACCTTGTACTTATCAAAGCTTGAGGACTCAAAAGGTTAACCAATCTTTTTCATTTTATTTTTAGCTCTCCTGGGATAATTTGAAAGGACACTTATCCTTGGAAGCAAGGAGTTGCCCGAAAGAATTTTATTTCTAAAAATCCTGAAAGATAGAGTCGGCTAAAACACGTGACAGCACGTGTTCCCTGACCTGACTTAAAGACAACGAAATACCACGTAGTATCAATCAATCAATCAACCGACATCCACAAATATGAGTCAATCTTAATCGAAACTGAGGAAGCTTTCGGTTTCTGAGAATTTGAGGATCCACTTTGTGGTTTGCAGAATGAACAACCGTTCAGTTTTGGGAGAGAAGAATCAAGATCTAAATCTTCCTACTTTTTTCTTTCTTTTTTTTTTTCTCAAGAGAGACTAACAAATGAATCTCTTCTTTATATCGAGATCTGCCATTAATTAGTATGGAGCTTCTAATAGCCGTGAACACATTCCGAACAGTGTAAATCAGACTCACCCTAGATTTGGTGCCAATGTGCTAACCAAAGGGGACATATTCCAGACATGTTATCGTCTGCGTCATGTGTGACATTCTAAAATACTAGACTTGCATATAAACATTTTTTGTGGACATGGTAAAAAGGAAACCTTTGCATGCCCATTGAAAGGACAGACGGTTTTTGACCAGGACTTGTCTAGAATAAAGATACAATTCACACAGAGTGTTCAAGAGCACAAACTCAATAGCTAAGATGAAATTCTTTTTTTAATTAATTAGAAAGGCAACTCCCAAGAGAGAAACCGGTTTCTTATAATTTTGCAAATTGCAGCAGTTGGAGATATTTGAAAGATTTGCAGGAGGTATGAGAAACTTTTACCGTTTAAGAAACAAGCAAGTGCTTAAGTTTCACGCAGATTTGGAGTTTCTAGGGAGCGACTATACAACTAGAAAATAGCAGACCCATCATTGCAGAAGATAAACCACTCAATGGTGATCCATACTGTATTCTTATCTGTCAGTAATCCATGCCGATGCTAATGCAGAGAATAATTTGAAGATAATTTACCATTTCATAGAATTTTTGGTACCATTTGTTTGACCTTTTAAGTACAAATAATTTCTTGACAGTCACCTTCCTCTAAAAGGTACCAGCCCTTCGTGGAATGGTACCAAAAACTCAATTGAATAAACAAAATATAGATGGAACTGGGGCTCGCAAACAAGAACTTGACCAACACAAAAGCATATTGATGGTGTCAAAATAGATAAGAAAAATCTCAATTAAGATGGGCTCAGAAGGAATTAAAATTAAGTGAAATCATGTGTCATAATAATAGTATCAACATCAAACGACAGGGCTTGCATGACTGATCCAGAGAGCAGTGATAAGAACACCTTTCACGTGTGGATTATTCATTCTCCTTAAACAATAACATGATAATATGAAAATTCAAGGCAGCAGCCTGAGAAACAAATGTATGATACAGCATTGATACATGTATTTGCACCTAATTTTATTCCCTTCATGAAGTCAAAAAGAGCCTGTAAATTATAAGTACACAAGTACAACCTTTTGATGAATGAATATCAATCAACCTTCCGAGCCCTCTCCACACTCTTTCGCAGTAGAGATATAACCTCTGCTGGTTCAGGAGCTCCAAACACAGAGCTTCCAGCAACAATACAATTTGCTCCGGCTGCCGCAGCGATATCAATAGTTGAAGGACCTAAACCACCATCAACCTGCAAGATACATTAAATGGTTCATGCTTGATCAAGTGAAAGTTATGGTTTACACATTGGTATCGCTTTTATAGTTATAGGGGAGTGAAAGGGTTGCATTGCCTAAAATGTTTAGAAAGGAAAAGATTTAGTTTGACCTCTCAATCCTGCTTAAGCTGTTGACTAACACTCCATGATCCTCAATTACTTCCCCCCTCTTTTTTTTCCTTTTTTCCCTTTTCCCCTCTACATTAGGCAAGTCCTCGTACCACATAACCAAGTTCAGATTCGTGAATGTTTGCATGGAGAGAAATGACCAACCAGGAAACAGGAATATGGGGAAATATGTATACAAACTAAATCAAGAAATATTAGCGACAAAGCTACCCAAAAACCTCACCTCTATATCCAGTGATGGATATCTCCTCCTTAGTTCACTTACCTGCAGAACAGATTCAGAGAGTCAGACAAAAGTATGATTACAACAGATACCAGCATAATTGAGATAAACAAACCATTATTGCACCTTATCCATCGTTTCTGGCATAAACTTTTGCCCACCAAATCCTGGTTCAACAGTCATCACAAGCACCATTTCCACTGGGTTTTCACTATCAACCTGGGGTAAATAAAGGGAAACTCTTCAGTAGTAAGTGATAATACAAAGCAACAAGAGCTTTACTTCTAGTATGCATAATTTTGTTTCTATTTTTAGTATCATGATAAACTGAGTACAAAATATTCAATATGATAAGAGACAAGAAAATGTTCACGAAGTTTATAACAAAATATATACTAGAGCGTGCAGAAAAAGATCCTTAAAAATTAAAATTCAATTTGTCAATAAAGCAAGCCCTGTAAGCTTCATTTTTATGTTATTGAAAGCCTATGCAATCTGATTCAGCTTTGTGCCGTCAGGCTCTAATTACCCTGTATACATATTCAAAGAAGAAGATAATATTAGGAATATCACAAAATTACATACACATACCAATGGATATACTTCTTCGATCGGTGTTTTAGGTTTCAATGAAACACCAGGTCTCATGCCCTTCAACTTTATTCTTTGGATTAATTCTTGCCAGTTATCTGCAAATCAACAAAGTTTTCTTCAAGTAATTCAGATGAAAAGGCAATGAAACTGCTAGCCATCAGAAAAATATCAAATTCACCTTTCGAAGCCTCAACATGAAAAGTAAAACCAGAAGCACCAGCTTTTGCCAATGGTTCCACATAATCAAGAGGATTTGTGACCATAAGGTGGCAATCCAAATATGCACTGCATGAAGAAAAAGGGGCGGAAAAAATTAAATAATATCTGACTTGGATTTAACATTTATCTTAATGACAGGCATTTACCTGGTATGCTTCCTCAGACTCTCAATGACAGGAGCACCAATTGTAAGATTCGGGACAAAATGTCTGCATAAGCAAAAAATAAATAAACAAAATAAAGATGATCTTCCCTTTACCACAATACCACTAGCAAAATAAAACAAACTAGAAATCTTTCCAAACGTGCATCAGCGAATATTTGATCATCACTGAGAAAGCAAGATGGAAAAAGAGCAACCCCTACCCATCCTGCAAAGCAACAAAAGACCTTGGTTACCAAGTTCTATAAAAATGAAGAAGAAGCAAAACTACCATGAAGCTTCTACGACGCAAAACAGCTACTTTGCGGAATGTAAGCAAAGAAAAACACTAAATTCAGAAAAAAGTTACTATCTTGAACCAAGTTAATTGCCGGAACTGCCTAAATATACTTTTTGATGATGTGTTTTCCTTCAGTTACGCAAAATCCAGCTCAAAAATGCTTGAACATCATTCATCTAATAAACATACTCAAGCTTTTGACAAAACATTCAGCATCTAAAATTAGGATATAGTAATTAATAGCAATCAACGCCGAAGCTTAAGTTATGAGATGCATAAATCGAAGGGGGAAAAGAAGATAAACTAGTACCATAATATCCATGTGAAGCCAATCGGCGCCGCAACTGAGCATACGCTTGGCCTCGGATGCCAAATTGGCGAAATCCGATGATAACATCGACGGTGCAATTTTTGGTTTAATCATAGCAGACATCTGATCTGATTCACTTGGTTTATCCTCGATGGTCTTCGGAAGGAAACTATATCGTTCTTTCTTTTCAATGAGAAAAAATAAAAAATAAAAAACAAACACACCACACGACCGGGAAATACGACCCTGACTGAAATTCCTTACCTACTTCTCCAACATGTCCTTTTGTTTGTTTTTGTTGCATTAGAAAATCAAGGTTTCAAAAAATAATAAAGAAAATTGGCCCGTCTCGTAATTATTTTTATTAATTAATTTTTTAATTAATTTTATTAATTAATTAAATTTTAAGATATTTATTTTTAATTTGGTAAATCTTATATTTTTCTAGAAATAGTCTATAAATCCTTTTAGCCAAAAATTTAAATTTTTCAATCAAAATTCATCACATATCAAACATGTAATAATTTTTTAAGGGATTAAAATAGTCTAAACAATGTTATTCTTTGTGTTTCTCTCTGGACTGAAAACGGAGAGAATGATTAGGTCATCGCAAATAGTGAGAAGCTAAACCTAGTGAATTTAGAGTTCCGTAACATTGCACAATACTTATTGTGCAATTTATTCTTTTCAAAAAGCATCGACATCATCATCACTATTTTCTTATTAAGATCATCATCATTAAAACCCAAAACATGATGAATTTTGATCGAAAAATTTAAATTTTTGACCGAAAGATATAAGGCTTATTAGATCAAAATACATTAATTAATTAACAATAATAGCTACAAAGAATTTCCAAAAAATGAAATCAAATCAAAATAGATTTCTCCAATTATTATTATTATAATTCTTTCCAGGGAAAAAGTCGCAAGGACTTAAGGAAGTAGTTAAATTGGCCTATCGTTCGATGTGAGCCTTGACGGTCAAATTGGACTTTAAAAAAAAAAAAGAAAAGCCCATTCTACTAAGTTAATTTAAGCCCAATTTATCCAAAAAAAACTTGATGCAGGCCCAGCCCAATAAAATGGAACCAACCTTTTTGCTGTCTTTTCTCCTCTGAAGAGAAAGGTGAATTCAGACATGACATGTCCTGTCTTGTCTTTTTTATTTTTTTTAACCAAATCCACGCAGCATGGCATGTAAGCTTTAGCCACCGATCCGGAAAAAAGCCATGAATAAAAAATGCACAGAAATTAGCTTTATAAACAGAAAACCCAAAGCCGAAAAAGGTAATTGTAGTACTACTACTACTCCAAACAATTGAACTGAAAATCCAGGACAGATCATGTTCATTTCTTCACCCATAAACCGTGTTTTGAATAAATTTTAATTACATATCGTTCATATTTAAATTTATTTCTATTCAAATCGTATAAATTTGTTTTAACTCTAATTTTTATGCATATGTATGAATTATAATTGAATCGAAAGATTGTATTAAAATAATTGAAATAAAATTTCAAGACATAGGTGAGTTGGTAAAATACTTTCCTAGTTTACGTGAAATTGCAGGATTAAAACTACACTCACGTATGCAGCCGTTTAAAAACTTGAGGTTAGAGCTTACCTCTCGCAAGGGACCTACCTGGCTCGAGCGGGAATTAGTTTGAATGTAGACATGACTTAAAAGTGTTGCCTATAATTGAGACCCATTGAAGATACCGTGTACACTACGAAAAAAAAATAATAATAATAATTGAAATAAAAGGATGATAATATTGACTAGAGTGGTCTTCATCTTATTATTATTATTATTTTAAAATAATAAACATTAGTCAATTAGAAATATGTGAATACCTAATTAATTGGAATAAAATATTAGTAGTTAAAATTAGGTGATTCATGGAAGCATGAAGAATGGGTCTAAGAGGGTTGTCTTCCACATGGGAATAGTTGTCCATAGGCGGCCAATTACCTTTAAATAAACACTATATATGTCAGGTTCAGGCTGCTGCATCACAAGCACGAACTTCTGATTAGAAGGATCCCTTAATTTAATGGCTTAGATAGAAACCCATAATTAGTTTGGAGTTATATAGGTTTTTTTCTGAGGTGATAATCTCTGGTCTTTTTTGTCCAAATTAATTCATCTAAAGAAGTCTAACAGTACAGGTATATCTACACTTGCGGTATTTCGAATTGTAGAATACTTGAATAAAGTTTAAACTCTTAACTTCTGGATAAGTTAAAAAGAGAGACCGTTAGATCAATAGATAAGAGAGAGAAACTTCGGAGTTATATATGGTTGGAAAAGGAAAAAAAAAAAAAATAATAAAAGTCATATTTTTATTTTTAATTTTTGGAAAGTGGTATGGAAAGCTTTTCTTTCTTTTTTTTTTTTTTCTCTTCTTCCCTTTGAAATGTCAAACTGGTACTGTAAGATAAGGAGCTTTTAAAGGTAAACCAGTTCCTGACCCCAGGAATTGAAAATAAGGAACCAGCAGCCAGCAGCCAGCACCCAACCCTGTCAGGATAAATTTCTTCAATGGATATAATGGAGACTCTCCAACCCCTCATCAAGTACCCAATGACTACTGATCAGATAATGCTTTGCCACGTTGCCCTTGCTTTTTATCCCTTTTCTTCCGTAATAAAAACCTCTTCTTCCCTATAATAAGTAATTGTGTTACAACTCAGACCCACGAGCTCATATTAGGCTTGTAAATTTAGTGGTACTTATGGTCAATTATTTAATATCGTTCTCGTTATACCAAAAAAGATATTTTGAGTTGACAATAAGTGCATATATTTACACTTATATTTTCCATGACATTCATTTATGTTTCTGATATGGGACGAGGTATTAAAAATTATTCTAGTGATAACATTTTTTTTTTTTAATTTATAATTATAAATTTGAGTCATATTAAAAACGAAAAAAGTCTTAAAATTAACAAGTTTATCTATTATTTTGCATCTCGACTAAGCTAGAATAAAGACAAGTAAAACCCTTTTTAAGAGACAAACTATAATACTTCAATTACACGTATATTAAATATTTAAAGATGTATATATATTTTTTTTGTCACATGACCTATAATCACAACCCTCATTTATGCAATTCACAATACTCGAACCGGAAACATTATTTAAAAAAAAAAAAAAAAAATCAAGTTTCTTGTCACTTGAACCAACTAATATTTTTTTATTCTTATAAATAATTCTATAAATACATACAACATAAATATGAATGTGACGTTAAAACAAAATACCAATGAAAAAAAAATTGTATTAAATAAAAGAATTATAACGTTAATGTATGTATATATATATACGCACACACATATATGTAACCTTATGAAAATCCCTGGTGATATTAAGCCTTTTTTCATAGTTACTTTATTTATTTATTTATTTAAAAGACATTATGGTAATACTAAATATTTTCCTTCTCTTAAAATATCTTATTTATTTAATCTTAAAAAAAAGAGCAGGATTATAATAATATCTAATATTTATCCAATTATTATTTAAATATTATTAAATAATAAATCCTTTTCTCATAAGAATTATAACTCATAAAAATTATTACTTTTTCAATTCTATAAATAGTAGAGAAGACCCGTAAATCGAGGTATATGGACTTTAACCCTCTTTCCCCCTCTCTCTCTTTCTCTCTCTACCGCTTTACTTTGAGCTTTCTGAGTCAGTTTTGACTTAAGCATTGGAGGAGTCACATGGGGAACCTCCCTAGTTTTGGCTTTGCCTTCCAGGATAAGGAACCTTACTCAGGAAGCGAGAAGGGAAATCAACCCAAAATGACTGATCTGTCCTCAACCCAAGTTAATTTCCACATCAATCCCAAAACAAATATGTGGGCGCAGGGGCACCAAACCACATGGGGGTTGCGGCGATTAAGTTTACGTAAAGATTTGTGTGCCATAAATATATATATATATATATATATATAGTAAGATAATTAAGGTAATGAGACAATTAATAGCAGATGTAGTTTATCCGCTACAGCGTGATTAACAATATTGTCTTTTATTATTATTATTATTTAATATTTAATGTTCCTAAACCCCACATTCATCAACTCACTGCTTAAAACCACGTCTTCTAAAATTGTCTCCATTTGCTGCTGATAATGAAGTTTGTGTGAGACATTCTTTTAAGTAGTGGTTTCAAATCTTATCAACATTATTTTTATTACTCATTATTCATTATTCATTATTATTATAATTATTATTTTAATTTTTGTTTGTGTTTGTTCTAACTTTTACATACAAAATCTCCAATCAACCCATCAATACGTTTATATTTGTATTTTTTTTATTCCATTATTTGGATATATATATATATATATATATTTTTTTTTTTTTTTAAATTTGAGGCACTTTTGTTTCTATCGTGTATCAAACTCATGATCTATTTAATCATAAATGAGGTTGCTACTAATTGAGCTATTTGAATATTTTTAAAAAAATATAATTTTTTTTTCTACATTTAAAATTTTGAATTATTTTTTTATTTGTGTATGTCATCCTTCCAGAGTAAAAAATTCTCATTCTTTTCCTTATTAGGATCACAAATAATAAATGTTTTTTTTTTTTTTTTTTTTGACAATTTTTGTAAAAAAAAAAAAAATTATATTACTAATTTGTAAATTTATGTAAGATTTATTTTTATTTTTTTAAAAAAAATTAATTTAGAACTCGTGAAAATAAAATTTGTTAAGAACTAAATATACTACTTATATTTATTAGAGTAATAAAATTACTATATATATATATATATTTATTAGAGTAATAATTTTTTTTTTTTATTTTTTGAATGATTGCGAAAGCCTTAATCTGGAAGGGCATCTATAGAATTTAAAAAATCATTTTTCGGAAAATTGGATATTTTAATCCCTATATTACTTTCATTTGGAAGAATTAATCCTTATGTTTTTTCTTTAACTTTTTTAGTCTCCAATTTCTTTAACTTTTTTAGTCTCCAAATTAAAATTAAGTTGATAAATAAGTCCTTCTAGACATATTTCTGTCTATTTTTGGTGTCAAAATTCATGCAATTTACAAGTATACTATTAAATAAGAGTATTTTTATCCATTCAAAAAATATATACATGCAAATTATGTGACTTTTGACGCAAAAAAAATGTAAAAATATGGTCAAAATGACTTATTAACCAATCAATTTTAATTTAAAAACTAAAAAAGTTAAAAAAAAATAAAGACTAATTTTTCCAAACAAAAATAAAATGAAGATTAAAATGTCTAATTTTCTAATTGTTTTCCTTTTTTTTTAAAAAAATATTTGTTTTATATATATATATATAAATATAATAGTAATATATAAAAAAAAAATTAAAATAATATTATATATGAAGTTTGAGAGTCGTGAAAAAAGATAGGTTAGTTAGTAATAATTTTATTTATAATTTAAGAAATTATAATTTTAAAGTACGATAAAAATAAAAAATACTTCAATTTTTTTTTTTTTTTTCAAAAAATTCGAGAGTCACGTGGAAGCAGCCCACATAGGCGATACGACTAAATCAGGATACCTTCGGTGTTGAATATCGTTACTTTCTTTTTAATATTATTACAATAAAAATAAAATGAAAAACTTTTAATACTATATATATATATATATATATATATATATTTAAAAAGTCTCAATATTAGAACTGGAAAAGAAAAAAATAAAAGTTGATGTAACGTACATATTAAAAAAATAACCTCTTTTTGATAATTTTAAAAAAAATAATAATAATTTTTAAATAGGAAGAAAGTAGTACTTAAAATTAAAGTGTATTCCAAATGTGATACCCCGTCTCACATTAGAAATATATGTGGATATGTCATGGAATATAAGTGTAGGCCTAGGTAGTCATTGTCAACTCGAGATATCCCTTTTGGTACAGCGAGGACGGTGCCAAGTAGTTGACCCTAGGTACTGCCAGGCCCATAGTCGCGGCACGGGCTCGCAGGCCTGGGTCGTGACAATTGGTATCAGAGCGGGTAATCAGCCCGGACTATGGGAACTAAGTGTTACACTATATGTGCGGTGGGAGCCACCTCTAGAATCCCGGACGTCCACTGGTTGATCTTGGGCTTAGACCAATTATGTTGGGCCCTAATGGGGACGCTGGGCTTTAAGGGGGTGAATTTGATACCCCGTTTTATATTGGAAATATATGTGGATATGTCATAGAATATAAGTGTGGGCCTAGGTAGTCATTGTCAACTCAGAATATCCCTTTTGGTACAGCAAGGACGGTGCCAAGTAATTGACCCTCGGTACCGCCAGACCCATAGTCATGGCACAGGTTAGCGGGCCCGGGTCATGACACCAATTCCCCTCCAAAAAATTAAAGTGTATTTGTACTAACTGATTCTCACATTACTCACTTTAGAAATCTCTAAATAATTATTACGTATAAATTTAAATTTTTTTATCCAATAAACACATTTTAAGTTCGTATTTGAAATGTGTTAAAATAAACAATAATATTAAACTATTTATAATAATACTTATTTTCTTTATTACTTATGCAAATTTTTTTTTGAAGGTGGTGTCCTAGGTCCTTTTGATTTAGACTAATCCACCCGAGAGGCCCAACAGTATGAGTATTACCCATACTTACGAATATATCTCGAACTGTAAAACATCCGAATAAAGTTCGAATCCTTAATCTCTTGACAAGTCAGAAGATAAAAAAAGGGACTTTTCGACCAAATGACCAAGAAAGGACCTTCATTATTTATGCAAGTTTGAAATATCTAGAAATAGAAATAGAAATAGTAATAATATTACCAAAAAAAAAAACGAAAAAGGAAACTGCGGCCATCTGATCTGCCTAAGTTCCGACGCGCAGCACATGAGACAGCTTTTCTATTCGGGCCTTCCGATGATCTATCGTAATTAATTAATTATTTATAATGTAGCGTAATATAGCTAATATTCACGAAATATTTATTTATAAAATTTAACAATCAATATTCTTCACGGGCAAATGAAAAAAGAGAATCAACATTCAAGATTTTATTTTTCTTTTATTCCCTAATATTTTAAATATATAATTTTTTCTTATAATTATGTTGAATGAGAAATATCTAGTAAATATACTAGTGGTAGAAATAAATAAAGGCAATAATTCAAACATTTTTTTTTTTTTTTTTTGGTTTTAGTGTAGGACCCAATATTTCTGCAAATGTGTAATAACTTCGCTTTCAAGTTCCCCTAATCTTTTTAATGTGTATTTTCGCCGTTCTCCTCCTTTCCGGTTCTGTGTTTCTCTCAGTCTCAGTTGGGTGATTTTTTTTTTTTTTTTTTTTTTGAACAGCAAAATAATAGGAACAACAAGAATTCTCCTCTTTCTTTAAGCGTAACGCTAAACAAGAAGGTCCCCTATCTTTCCCTCCATTTTCACGGTTCCTCTCTTCTACTTCACTCTCTCTCTCTCTCTCTTTTTCACTTTCTAAAATCTTTCTGAGAGGTTTTGGTCTTTTTTCTTTTGGTGATGATAAATTGAAAGGCGAGAGCTTTTTTTTCTTTTTTTTTTTGTGAGATGGGTTCCTGTGTTTCTCTGCACAAAAACCCAGATTCTGCCATGAAGTTCCGGCTTGGTTTGAGGTCTAAGAATGATAAGATTGTAATTCCAACGCATATGAGTGATAAGTCTTTGGAGGGTGCTGATGCTGCTGTCAAGTCTCAATGGTCAACCGCGCCCACCGTGATGGCTTCTCGTGATTTTGGTAGTGTGATTTTTTCTTCCCTTAATACTCTAAACGTTGCCTTTGATGTTCATGAAAATTTCTTGTTTTCTGTCACACTTTCGCCCCTTGTTAATGATCTTCTTTTCGTGGTTTCTGTGACATCTTATGATGCCTTTTTGGTGATGGATGGGTATCTTGATGTTCTTTATTTTCTTAGATTTTTTTTTTTTTTTTCCCCCTGATCTTAGTGTTATTTTCGGGCCTGGTAAATTTCTCTCTCTCTCTCTCTCTCTAATGTTTATGATAACTTAACTGCTTATTCTTAATCATGGATTTCCTTGGACATTTCTGGAGAAATAAGAGATATTTGCTGAAACTGTTAGTTATGGGTTTTACCGGCTCAGTGATCATCAGCTTGCTGATTGGTTAGATGGTTTAAGGTGGGTTTTCTACAGACACAACAAAGTTCGAAGTTAGGCAGCAATATTTGAGAATGAATTTCTAACTAATCTCTGTTAAGATGAAAAATAAACAGTGTCATTTTACATTTGGTATTGACTAATAAAATTAGTACGAATTATCAATAATTGACTCGCCTAGGCTTCTTCTGGTGGTACTTCAAAAAATTTTTTTTCATTATTTGTGGGACCATCTTCTGTAATGACCTAAACCAAATCAGTTGAAACCATGAAACTTCAACATCTGCTACCTTAGCTGTTTCTTATCGTGTAGTTCTATGTAGAAAATAGCATATTGTACAATTCTCTTGTCCATTTTTTTTTTTTTTTTTGGGACTCTGATGTTGAATTCTTGTGGACACTGGACACAAAGATGTAGGATATTTTAGACAAATGCACAGGGTTGGAATGGGAATGCCTGCCTATTTCTGGGCTAGGTCTTTTTCTATTGCCCTTCTGAGAGAAGATAATGAGCAGGGAAGGGAAGAAGCATTTTTTAGATCAAGGGCCTTGCAGAGGTTGGAGAGTGGCTTTAAGTGATGGCAAATGCGAACAATACTCAATAAAAAATTCATTTTTGAAAGCGAAAATATTTGCTCAAAGAAACTATCTTTGACATCTATCATTCTCATACTTGTGTAACATGGACTTGTTATGGTTTCTTTGTATTCCCTTTTGCCATAATTGGGAATTTTCTATGATCTGGACTTTCCACCCATTCCAGCTGCCATTTGCTTGTAATTGAAACCAGTTTGGCTTCTTGCAATTATGCTTTCTGTGGGGCCTCTGGTCCATGATCTTTGTGTTTGGAATGGGCTGATAACAAAAGTAGCATGATCATTCCCTTTTTGTTTAGGCTTTGTAGTGTAGGACCATGTTGCTGAGAAAGCATCAATGGATTTTATTAAAAGGAGAGTTGGATTAAATTAGAGGGAAGTTAGTCAAGGAAAGGATACTAGAGCTTTTGATAGATTGATCTGATGAGAAGGATAAAGAGAAGGGAAAGAGAATGAGTGAAAAATGAGTGACATGCCTTGGAAAGCTTAAAGCAGTTCCATTAGCTTGATCATTGGATAAATGGAGTTCGAGGAAGTGTGCAGATTGCCACTAGTAGGATCCCATGTGAGCATCTGGATGTACACATTACGTTTTCTAGTCACTGCCCAAATCTTGATAGCCACCGGGAGCTAAATGACTGTTAAATGATGGAGGTCAAACCTAGAAGTAGAACTAATAGAAATTGCCTTTGAAACATCTGTGGATATGTTCCTTTCGAGTTGATTTCTCCATATCTTGGATCTTCTACACAGCGTTACACTAATAGGTGATTAAAAACTGAAATTTGTAGATTTACAGAGATAGTTAAGAACATCTTTCCAAAATTTCTGTTTCAACATTTTCCTACAGAAGTAGGCTTCTGGCAATACATTTTCACCCATACTGATCAAGGTCATTCTGGACAGCAAGTGTCGAGGGGGGAAAGAAAACAGAAAATAGTGATGCCATGGCATTCAAAGTTGTGTACCTAGATATGCCATTATCTTTCCATATCCTAGGAAAATAAGGATTTACTGGCTAAGTTGGACTGAAGATTTTCCATTAATAAGTCCTGCAAATACAACATTGAGCATTGTTAAATATGCTGAATGTATTCATAGATTTCAACAAGGCTTGCATTTTGGAAATGGGTGAATTTTTTTTTTTTTTTTTTCCGCTCTTCTGCTGTATAATTTGAAATATTCCTTGATTTGTGCAGGAAGCAAAGAGGAGGATTTTTTTGATTCCCAGCCTTGGTTAGAGTCAGATTGTGAGGATGATTTCTTTAGTGTTAATGGTGGTAAGTATCAATATTAAAATGCATATTGATTAAACATTGTAATCTATATAAATGCTTCTGGTGCAGGTGATGCTCTGCTGAATGCAGAACTCTGTAGTTCCTGCTTGCTGCTGGGCATTTCTTCCTCACTTTCATTTGTCACATATGTTGATGAATTTCTTTAAATGCAGATTTTACACCATCTCGAGGAAATACACCTGTCCATCACAGCTTTTCTGCAGGAACCCCCGGAGGCAATAGAAGTCCACTTTTAGGGAGAAACTCAAAATTCATGCCTGAATTGTCTCCAGCAGATAAGAAGAAGAAACTATCTGACCTCTTTAAAGAGAGTGCAGCAGGTGATGAAGATGATGTTAAAGAGCAAAAAAATGCAGGTGGAATCCTAAAAGGGTCTAACTCAAATGCACTAATGACTACGGTTCAAGTTCCTCCAAAATCAAGAGATGATAGCACCCCCTTTGTTTCTGGAGTAAACTCTGTATGTAGTAATAGTGAAAGATCTCCTAATGCTGTCCTGAAACCACAAGGCGAGAAATCACTGAAGTCAGTACAATGCTGCCTTCCAAGGTTACTTTCAAGCCGTAGCTTTAGTGAAAGAAAGAAGAAGACAAGCCCTGCCCCAAGTGTTGTTAGGGTATAGAAGGCACCACTCCAGACAACCCTATACAATTTTAGTGGCCAAGAGCTCTCTACCTTACCTTCTTAACTTTTGAAGCCCCCAGTTTTCAGTAAATATTTTTAAATGAAAAAATTTTGGATGTAACTGTGTGTATAAAGTATCTATCATCAAATATTTACAATAAAATGAAGAAACTCTGGCAACTTTTCCCACCTTGGCCTTGAATTCTTCCGGGGTTAGCATACCAATATGCTATAAAACCCCTGCCACTACTCCACTTAAATCCTTTTTTTTTTTTTTTTTTATATATTTACCGATTAATCTATGAGCAATATATAGGAAAAATTTTTAAGATCGGATCATTTTTTAGTGAGATTCAAATTTAAAATTTTTATTTGACAAAATGTAAAAATACGTAAATAAAGAGAGTTACATCATTAGATTATCACTTGTCAATTGAACACTTCACTTACATCCAGCTACAATAGAAAAGTAGGCAATGGGTCAAGAATCTGATAGCCTAGTGACAAAGTGTTCTCTTGCATACTAAATGGCTGCAGGTTCGACACCCTTTGTTTGTAGTAAATATGCTTGTCAGGTTTATTTTGTGTGATTCTTATTTATTTTCAGTAATATACTGATTCATTTTTCAAAAAAAAAAAAAAAAAAAAAAAAGGCAATAGCTAATTTCGGTATGGAAAAGACCTCTTAAGGGTTCTAACGGACAATTATCTCCATATTCACATTAATTTTTTACTCAAGTTTTGATTTTCTTGAAAAGAAAGTTTTGACTTTTAAGTTTTAAACTGTAATTTAAACTCATAATGTCCTTAAGCTTAAAAATTCTTTTACTAAAATACCCCTATATGTCATGGGGTTAATACCGTTAAACTTGACAACAAAAAAAAAAAAAAAAAAAAAATTGAAATATAGTCGCATAATTATTGAATAAAACGATAACATTGTAAGAGTGTGTTTGGATTAGAATATTTTTTGAGTTTTTTCACTCAAATTCAAAAAAATAACGTATATTTGTTTGAAGACCATCATTGTTTGCCCATTTAACAAAAAAATTAATAAAACATTGAATATTAAAATATTTATAAAATTAAATATTCAATAA
>JAXGGT010000116.1:455354-479827 GCA_035583425.1 Marsdenia floribunda | reverse complement strand
CTCCACGATGTGGACAAGCTACATGTTCAGTACATCAAAGACTATGCTCATGCCGATTTCATTATGGGGATCACCGCTAAAGATATTGTCTATAACCAGGTTGTCAAGTTCTTCACAAAATAGTCCAACAAAAAAAAAAAATGGTCTTTTGACAAGGTCTATCATTTTTTTTCCACAAAAAGAGGGAGATGGGGAAATTACCATTGTAAAACTCTTTGCAAGCCTTATGCCAAGTTTCTAATTATGGGTTTAAGATCAGTTTCTCAACATGAAGCACTGATATATATATATATTCATACATCAAGAACTGGGAAGAAAACAAAAGCTTGAAATTTGAAAAAAAAAAAAAAAAAAGGAAAAAAGGTTCTGGAAAACATTCACCTGGCACAAAATGATGACGAAGGTTGCTTAGAATCAACTTCAAGCTTCCATTACTAATGTGGGGTTTTGCTTATTTAGGAGGCAATCCAGTTTACACGAAACACTCACGTACTTCCCCATCCCGGCTCGTGTAGTCTTTCGATTTCTATTTCAATTTTATTATATTCTATTTCTGATACTAAAAACAAACAGGGGAAGGGAGGGGATGGGGGGGTGGAACTTTTAGATGAGCCATCAAACTGTCTCTCCGCATGCATCATAATGGTATAAATATAATATTTGGTGCACCAAACCTTCTGGTGGTGAGGTGACAACTGACAAGATACAGCAGGATCCATGGAGTATTCTGTATTAATCTTCAAGATTTAATACTTCATTCTCCTATAAAAATGGATTGCTGTTAACACAACAGATACCCTCCAACTCCAAGTTCTGCTGTGGAATTCGTATTGATTTAAATTAATAGTAAAGAATCTGATCATCGATCGAATATGGAGCTTGTTTACAGCATTCTCTTGGTACTATTAGCCACCTCAGTTGTGAAACAAACCTTGGCCGACAAACATGCTGTTGGAGGAAGCCAAGGCTGGGATGAATCAACAGACTTCGGCACCTGGACTTCTGGCCAGACATTTAAAGTCGGAGATCAATTAGGTAACGAGTGATCAAATCTCATATATATATTCTCTAAACTCCATTGCAGGACTTGAAAATTGTTTTCTTTTTTTTTGGTCAGTGTTCAAGTACACAGCAGGGCTGCACAGCGTGGTTGAGCTTGCGAGCGAAAGTGCTTACCAGAACTGTGACGTGAGTACTTCGCTGAACTCCATGACCGGTGGTAACGACGTAGTTAAGCTGGACAAACCCGGTACACGCTACTTCGCTTGTGGTACGCCCGGCCATTGCGCTCAGGGAATGAAGGTTAAGATCGCAACAGTTGCGGCTAATGGGTCTCCTGCTTCTCCATCTTCATCTTCATCCTCATCCCCATCTTCATCTTCGTCGTCACCGCCAGCTTCGACCAGCTCCGGCACTGTGGCTTCTCCTGCTACATATTTTGCCATCCTAGTTTTGTTTGGATTTCAGATGCTGTTCTTCATGTAATGTATTGTGATGAGCTTCAGGTTTTTATTTTATTTTAATGCCTGGAAGGATAATAATATTACCTGTAATTTCTTTAGATTCACAGAACGTGGAGTTTTCCACTAAATGTTCTTTAGTATTGGAAATGGAGTTTTGTAATATAGGTTGCTGTATACTGAAATTTTTAAGATAATATTCATATTATTTTTTCTGATATATTTTTTTTTATTATTTTATTTTTGATCTGACTAATCTATAAAAATTATAATGGATAATCGGAATATTATATATATATAAAAGAAACTTATTATTTCTGTAATAGAAAATAATAATTAAAAGACTTATTGGTCATAATATTTTAAAAACCTTAAAAGCAAAAAAAAAAAAAAAAAAAAAAAAATTCTGGTATATGTTTATATATATAGATATTTATACTTACTTTAATTTAAAAAATAAAATTTGTATAAATATTAAATCTTTTATATATGTGAATAATAATATAAGATTTAAGTTAAAAGAATATATATATATATATATATTAATGCAAAATTAAGCTATCATGCACTCGATTTATATCTTTCTCGGCCTTTTGGCTAAGATCAAGTACTCGATTTATTTTTTATTATTTAGATATAATTATATTGTTTTTGTCTATTATTCGAATAAATAATAAAGTGCTGGGAAGCATCGTAAGAGGCATATTCTCAATGTGCCTATTAATTTAGCATATCCTTTATGATTTTACAATTTTTTTTCTTCGAATATATATTTTTTTAAAGTGGTATTTCACGTCTTTTTGGCTCAAACTAATCTACTTAGGAGGTTCAATAATGTGGGTATACCTGCACTTGCAAATATATCTCAAATTATACAACACCCAAATGAGATTTGAACCCTTAACTTCTTGATAAGCCAAGAGGTAAGGGAATGACTCGTAAATCAACAAGTCGAAACTTTTTTTGAATATAAACGTTTTTTTTTTTTAAGTCTTCGAATATAAACGTTATGAAATATAATTATAAAAAAAAAAAAAGAAAAGAAAAGAAAAAGAAAAAGAAGGCGTATAAAATACTAGGAAAATTCGCCCATTTAGTCCTTGAAGTTGTGGTTTTTTGTCAATTAGATCCTTATCTATTTTTTTTTTGCCTATTAAGTCCTTATAGTTTTTACGGGCCACCAATTAGGTCATTCCGACTAATAATTCAGGCCACAATTATTGCCTAGATCTAAGCATAGGCATTGTGTAAGACACTTACACAATAATTTCAAAAAAAATAACAGTACAGATGCTTTGAAAACAATGTTTAGGAGTTGAATTATTGGTCAAAATGACTAAACTAGTTACCCGTAAAAACTATGAGGATCTAATAGGTAGAAAAAAAAGATAAAGACCTAACAAGTGAAAATGCAATACTTTAGGGACTAAATGAGCTATTTTCCCAAAATACTATTAGCGTGGGAACTCCGTCAATAAAAATATCCAACCGGATCTGCCCTCTCTCTGTCTGCATATGTATCTACTCTCCACGGGTCACCGAGTCAAAATTGTTAATGGTACAGTGCTGCTGTGCCATCACTCTGACGACGTCCCTGTTGGGTAGCAAATCCAAGTTTCACATCAAAAATTCAAAGAGAGATCACCTTGAATATAAGTGTTCACCTAATTTATTAGTATGAGGCCTTTTTGAGAGATGCCCAAAAACAAATCCGTACGGGCTTGACCCAAAGCGGACAATATCATACTAATATAGAGTTAATGTGCTATTTTAGCGATTCTAACAAGTGGTATCAGAGCTCTTTTAACAGAGCTTAGCAACCCATGATATCCTATAACTTTTGACTTCTAATTACTGTGGGACTGTAGATATAGTTATCTAATGACATCATTAACAATTCTACTGCTATTAAAATTCTAAACATGTCATATCTTTGAATCTACTATTAAAATTCTAAACATGTCATATCTTTGAATCATGCAAGACAAAAAACCCTAACAGCCCATGCTTTACCAGTAAAAGTGAAAAATCAAAACAAAGACGACCGATGCCCGAGGACTCGTCGGCGGCAGGCCTACACTACGTGATGGAGAAGGTTTCCGGATTACACTTTTCTGGATTGCGCTTTGACAGTCTTCGTTCTTCTCCATCTTCTACTCCGACTGCATCTTCCGCCTCTATGTTCTCCGCCGACTCCACAACTAAACAGCCCTTCGTGATTGGTAAGTTAGAATGTGATTTACTATCTATTTTTGTTGATTTTAAAGTTTTTAGGTAAAAAATTTGTATTGATTAAAAATTTTGCACAAAAAATTAAAAAAAAAAAAAAAAGAAGAAAGAAAGAAAATAAGCATCTTACAAAATTATAACATAGAACACTTTTAATTTCTATGGAATATCTGTAGACAGATTACTATATAATATTATATTTAATTTTTAAGTAGAGTATTTTTATATTTCACTTTTGAATAGGAGTATCTGGAGGAACTGCTTCTGGTAAAACAACCGTGTGCGATATGATTATTCAACAACTCCATGATCATCGAATTGTGCTAATCAGTCAGGTAAAATGGAGTTTTATTTTATTGACTAAGACATTTGGGTATAAGGCTATCATTTAAGCTTGAAGAAAAAACACATTATAAAAACACTAAAATAATATTTATATTAATAATAATAAAAATTATCTAAAATGTAATATAATTATTTAAAATTTAATTACTGTTTTGATATTAATGGTAGTAATTTAATTATCTCTTTACATTTAATGTGAAGTATATGCTTTATTGGTTTCTTACTTATAAGGTTTTGGTATGCATAGGATTCTTTCTATCGAGGTTTGACGGCAGAAGAATTGAAACATGTACATGAATATAATTTTGATCATCCAGGTAAACCAAATTGTGTATTAAAATCTTCAGAATGTATGGTTGATGATCTGCAATGACATAGGCATTTTATCTCTGCAATCATATGATTCTTTCACTGCAGATGCTTTTGACACAGAACAGCTTGTTGAGTGTATTGAAAAGCTCAAGTCTGGGCACCCTGTGCAGGTTCCCATATATGATTTTAAAACTCACCAAAGGAGCTCAGACACTTTCCGGCAGGTACTAATTTTTCTGATACCATGAGAGACTACTGGTCTTTCCCTGTGTAATACATACATCTGTTTTCTTTTTTATCTCCTGGAATTGGAAATTTCTTCTTTCTATCTGCATTTCAATATGCTGCATGGATCTCACAATATTCAAATGTCTAGCTGTGGATCTTTGTGGGGGAGATTTTTAACGTTCCTTTTGTGAAGAAAATAAACATATTGATAAATTTAGTAAACTTGATTGCATTTTGATGACCTTTTAGTTATATGGAACAAAGAAGAGTTAGAAATTTATCATTCGATATATGGATGTTCTAAAGAGAAGTTATATATTTAGATTCTGGCTGGATAAATTTTATTAAATACTTGCAAATGTGCCTCAGTTTGGTGTAAATTATGATGAAGTTTAAAAGTGTTACATGTTTGTACTTTTGATGTTATTGCTTTTGTCCAAATGAACTTCAGTTTTTTCCTGTAAATCCTTAAACCTTTAAATTTTTTCAAAGGTGAATGCTTCGGATGTAATCATTCTGGAGGGCATTTTGGTATTTCATGATCAACGTGTCCGCAATTTGATGAATATGAAAATCTTCGTCGACACAGGTTCTACTTCTATTACATGATCTATTGTTTCTTTTTTTCACTTCTTCAATCATTCTTGGCTTACCAATAGTGTTATCTTGCTTTGAATGAATGTTGTATGTATAAATTGTTTAGAGTTTCTTCCTTACATTATTCTGATTTAAAATGGAGTAATGCTGATTCTCATCTTCTTGATGCTGCAAGATGCTGATGTGAGACTTGTTCGTAGAATAAAGCGTGACACGGTTGACAGGGGCAGAGATGTCGATTCAGTGCTTGAACAGGTATGCAGTATGATCAGTCCTACTGTCAATTTTATACTGTATTTTTTAGTACACAAATTCATTATTTGAAAAAAAAAAAAAAAAAAAATTCATGGATTGAATAATAAATAAATATTAAAATAATATTTTCTTAACATTAAAAATTATCTAAAATTTAATAACTATTTTGATATTTATATTTTTGAAAAAAGTTCCTTGACATAAGAAAATAATACTTTACTACAAATATTGAATTGTATTGAAGTATTATATTCTTTTTCAAGTATACGTTGCTACATATTAGAATTAATTGTCATTTAAAATTAATTATAACACAAATTTGGTTCTTTAACGTCTAAGTTATAACTTTTGATGGACAAATTTACTTGTAATACTTTATGTAGTTATTTATTGTGGTCTTTGTCTAACTTTGAACCAACGTCTCTTCTTTTGCTTGCTTCTCATTCTGCTGGTCTCTCAACAGTTTTATTGCATTTTCAACCACCTCATAATGAATGAATGGCTTTTTCATCTGTTTATTATGCAGTATGCCAAATTCGTTAAGCCTGCTTTTGATGATTTTGTTCTGCCATCAAAAAAGTATGCTGATGTCATCATACCCCGTGGAGGTGATAATCATGTTGCAATTGACTTGATTGTCCAACATATACGAACAAAGCTTGGCCAGCATGACCTTTGCAAAATTTATCCAAATGTTTATGTTATCCAATCAACCTTCCAGGCATGTATACTTAAAATCTTTCTCCTCAGTTCCACGTTTGTGCAATTTTCTGCTTTGAATTATGAAAGCATGATAATCATGATATGTATAGATTATAGCTCTTCACAATTAATCAAATCTCTATCATTCTATAGTCGTCATTAAACTTGGTTGTATGACCTGACGTTATATCATCAGCTGGATTACTAGAAAAAAATTTATTTCTGAAAGGTTAAGTTGATGAAATGGGCTCAGGGATAAGATAAAAGGCATCCATTAGTTATGATAGTCATATTTTTGGAATATCATATATAGTCATGGAAGATTACTTGTGGCCATTTTCTATTTGCATTACAAGACTATAGAGGTGTTCTTCATGCCCATATTATCTACTTTTAAATTTGGCAATATGTTTTCTTTTTCCCCTTGTTTTGTTCACTTTATTGTCCTTTTGGGTGTTTGTTTTGCAGATTAGAGGTATGCACACATTAATTCGTGATCGAGATATATCAAAGCATGACTTTGTTTTCTATTCGGATCGGCTTATTCGTCTGGTAAATTTTTTATCATTTCAATTATTTGAGAACCTTATGCCTAGTTTCTAGTCAGTATTAAATGTTAAGACTCAGGTTACAAAGTTGAAGTACATCTCAGGTTGTGGAGCATGGTCTTGGGCATTTGCCATTCACTGAGAAGCAGGTAGTCACACCAACAGGTATGTTATAGACATTCAAATGACTTATGACAAAAAGTTTATGGAGAGAAGTTTGAGTTTTATGTAGAAGTGGCATACATGCCTACTTTATGCCACTCTCCTGAACAATCTCAATCAAACTAGATATCAGCCAGGCATTGAATTGAGTGTCCTAATTTTCAATGGTAAAGAAGTCTAGGCCAGTGTATAAATGAGGATTATTTTTACGATATAGGGATTTAAGCACAAAAATTCTACTCTTTCATTTTGAACGTAGGCACAAACAGTTGTAAATTCTGCATCCTTGCCGCTGTATGAGAGAAGTTGGTAAGGGATTGGTTTTTTGACTTACAGAGAGTTTGTTGACATTGTGTTGCAGGGTCTGCATATACTGGTGTTGATTTTTGCAAGAAACTGTGTGGAGTTTCTATTGTTAGAAGGTAAGATTACCTATGGTATTTCTGATATTTTTCTCTGTTGAAAGTAATTTACCTGAGTGGATGTGTGGTGTTGATGGTGAGAAAATACAAATCCAACTACTTTTACTTTTGGGGAATGGAAGAGCCTATACAGTTTTCTATAAATGAGAATCTTTTCCTGGCAAAAGAAGAAAACATTGTTATCATTTTTCATCTGTGAGTTGAAACCTAGGGCAATGATCTTGTTGACTCAAGTTGGAACAACTTCCTCACACCTCCTCCTGTTTCCCAGTCCTTCCTGGTGGATTTTTACAATTACAAGACAGTGGATTTTTATGAATATAGCTTACATGGTTTCCTTTTTCTGTTCTTTTTTCTATTTGGAATTTATATTTGAAGTGGTGAAAGTATGGAAAATGCATTGCGGGCATGTTGCAAGGGTATTAAAATTGGGAAGATTCTAATCCATCGTGTCGGTGACAATGGGAAGCAGGTTAATTTTTTTCTTTTTGCTTGTGGTTTTTTACACATCCTGTTAATACTTTACTTTTCTTAATGGCTATTCTCTTGATGGACACAGCTTATATATGAGAAACTTCCAAAGGATATCTCAGAACGCCATGTTCTGCTCCTGGACCCAGTTCTTGCTACAGGTAACCTCAGAAACAATATTCTTCCCTATAGAATAACTCTTGACATATAAGAACAAAGCAGAACCTTATATATCTTTATTCCTTGAAGGTAACTCTGCTAACCAGGCAATTGACTTACTGATACAAAAAGGTGTCCCGGAATCACACATTATTTTCTTAAATCTCATTTCTGTAAGTTTTCTTCTGCTGCAAAACATCTTATGATGATTTTCCCTTTCTTTCCTTCTTTGGTGTGCCAATTGAGATGACCACTCTCTCTCTCTCTATATATATATATACACATCTGATATCCCTAATTTTGTTAGGCACCGGAGGGAATACACTGTGTTTGCAAACGATTTCCATCCTTGAAAATAGTAACATCCGAGATTGATCAGGCGTTGAATGATGAGTATCGTGTCATACCCGGCATGGGAGAGTTTGGTGATCGATACTTTGGAACTGATGATTGATTGACATGACATAATATGATTTGAGAATCTTTTGCTGGATCCTAGTTACCTTACCTGGTACCTAGAATCTTCCCTTGAACGAAAAAAACCAGTGACAGGTTTTTTGGTTCATTATTACTATGATAGAAATATTACTTGGTCCTTGATCATGACTTCAATGTAAAAATTTCTAGGTGATTGATTACAAGTTCAAACTACGACATTGAATGAAAGTGTTCATAATATGAGTATTTACCTGTCTTGATTGGCTGTATCTCTGATGGTTTGGGAATTTTGCTTGTAGAGCCGAAAGCTAAATTAGAGAGAATTTCTTTCCTAATATTTTGCAATTGACAAAGCCATTTGGGTTGCAGTTGTGAACGTCAGGTGAAACTTTTCCGAATAATAAGAAAGAAAAATTAAGTTAAGATATATAAATAAATTTTGAGTTTTTAATGTATTTTAAATTTATAAAATTTTTGAATTATAAATAGTATTATCATTAATTTATTTACGTCAATATATAATAAATTAAAAAATAAAAATCGAAACCCTTGATATTAAAAAAAAAAAAAAGGCGAGGGGGGTGGGGGTTATGAGGACATGAATTACTGAAAAGACAAATAAAATGGATATAAGAAGAGCCGTGCTCTGGGAAACCTAAAGAAACGGTGTGAAGTCTAAAAGCGTGATGAGATTAGCCTCTTCCCGGTTTTGACTGAAGAAGATATTTCCTTCCCGCCACGTCCAGTGAGTTCAGTGAGCTGGGAAGTTTATCCTCTTTCTTCAGTTGGGTTAGTTGAATTTCTCAACCTGCTCGGATCTCCGATGGCTGTGGCGGCCGTCAACTTCCTCCTTCCTCTTTCTTTCTCAGCTTCTCCGCCACCTTTCCTTTCTCGTTTCACATGCCAGGCTACCAAAGCTCCTTCACACGTACTCACAAAAAAAAATGAAGAACCTCCACTGACGTCGGTCTCCAAAAGTCCTAACCCTAATAAAAACATTCCCCCCTCCTTGACCTGTGCTCTTCAGTGCCCTCACTTCCAATTGTACGAAAACTCTTCATCGTGTTTGAATTTTTTTTTCTCTCCTAATTCTAATTTACCTGAGTCCAGTGTTTTTTAATTTTTTCTTTGGAAGTAATTTGCAGGTGCTCGGGTTGCACGTTCGAGTACAATCTCCACCACCCTCCTATTGTTGATGAGGCTTCCGAATTCTTCAAGAAGCTTGGCGTTTCGGATTTCACCTTTGATAGTTGTAGACTGGTAAATTCAGATTGGTCGCTGTTTTAGTCTCGAATTTTAGCTAGCAATTAAATATCATGCTTTGCAGTGGGGATGGAGATGCCGTGCAAAACTTGCTGTTCGGGGTTCGTCAACTGAGCCTCTGATTGGGCTTTATCAGGAGGGTACTCATAACGTCGTTGATATTCCAGACTGTAAAGGTTCCCGTCTTGCATCCATGCCATGCCTGTCTTAAGGAGTGAACTCCTCCATAGTTACTAATTAGTGGAATTATTGGTTCTGCAGCTCACCATCCCAGCATAAATGCGGCTGTAGAACTCCTGAAAAAAGGTTTGTTCTCGACAATTCTCATTAATAAGCGTCTTATTTTTAGTCTGATATCATCTATCTGAATATATATATATATATAAGGGCATGAAATCCTTTTACAGGAATGACAGAGATAGACATAGTTCCTTATGATGAAGATCAAGGAACTGGTGAACTGAGATATGTTCAGGTGATGTATCTTTATTCATTTCAGGGAAAAAGAGATGCATTAAATCATATCCAAAAAAAAATTCAGTACAAATCAAATCAAGCAACTCACTAATCCAAATGATGGAATTAATAAGACTTAATGCATAAATAGAAACCGTGTGAGCTGGCTTATTACATTTACTATACTACGAAAATAATCTATAGCTAGAAGAACACCACAAAAATGTAATCTAGTAAAAGTCCAACATTGCATAGTGTTGAGGGATTTTGTTTGGTACCAGAGCCTTATAATTAATGTATTAGAAGTGGAATTTTAAATAAAAATTATGTTTATTTTTGAAAGTAGATAATTCAACATTAAACATTTTCTAAACATTCAGTTTGGGGAAGGGCGGGTTTTTGATAGATGTTAACAATTGTTTAGTGTTTTCACATTCTTTTTGTTATAATAACAAATGAAGTTTTGATCTTTCAGATGGCCGTGACTACCTATGATACATCTCTCCCCACCTCCCAAAGATATAAGAATGGTACGCAAATGTGTAACTTCAGATGCTGTTTTGCTTCTTGCTGAGTGAACCCTTTACCATTAATGTTTGGGCTTCTGATATTAGCTTTATTGCAGGTAAAGTGCAGGTTTCTTTGGTATGGAATTCTAGAAATGAAAACTCTCCTAGTTCAGAAAAGTTGAATTCTCTAGCATATGTAGGACCTTCAAGGTTTATCAACTGATATACACATTTTGAAATTAATGTAGTGATTTCTCTCATAAATGATTTCCATGTCTGAATTTTGTGTGTAGTTCTTGTGGAGAAACGGTGGCCCAAAGGGAAAAATCAGTGTGATTCATTCTGTTTGGGCTAATTTTCAAACATCAACTAATAATGTAAGTAGGGTTATCTCTCTCTTTTTCTCTCACCCATACACGGCATAGAATTATGAAGGTGCAAGAGTGAACATAAAATATTTTTAAGAAATGTAAATTTTCTTGTTGAAACCGGTAAATTTTTGCATAAAATATATTATAGTATATGAACTAAGCTAAAATTCAATTCAAAATGTCGAATGGAGATATAAGCGTATTTCAATAGGGACAGTGAAGATTTTCTTCTAGTGTTGGTGTGCTAAGATGCTTCAGTTATTGAATCTTTCATGTTTTAGGCCCTTGATAATACTTGGTGTTTATTTAGGTTATTTTTGGGAATAGATGGAGGCATTTGTTTGGAGAAAGTGACTTATGGGAACATGTTGGAGGAATTGACGTCTCCTTGGCTCCGTCCAGTTTTGGTCAAGCAAATACAAGGGTAAAAATCTAACCAAAAAGTACCATATTAATTTTTACCTTGCAAATTACATCTTCCTTCAGCATTTCTACCTGCTCTAACCTGCCCTCCCTCCACATGAGAAACTTGATTTCTTGGGTGTCACATTGGTTCTCATGATTTCTTCATATGTTGGGCAGGCTTTTGACACTTTGCTCCGGAAGTTGCAGAAATGTGTCCCCTACGGCACATCAGTTGTTGATCTTTATGCTGGAGCTGGTGTCATTGGATTATCTTTGGCAGCCATGAGGAAATGCAGGTAGGATATTTGGGCTGTTTTTCTTTTCTTTTCCTTCTTTTTGGGCGGGGGATGATTTCCTTGTTAAAATCCACTATAATTCAACAACTTTTCTTAACAGGTCTGTAAAGTGCATTGAGGTTAACAAAGAGTCAAAGATATCCTTTGAGAAGACACTTGAGCGGTTGCCATCTACTCTTAGTTGCAACTTAAGCTGGCATCAGGCGGATGCATCAGTGGTTAGTGTCAATAAAACAGAGAGTGCTGTATATGTATATAGTCTTAGAGTCCGTGATTTTGCAGTTATTTACAGCTAAAAAAATGTTCAGGATCCAATATCTTGGCTTGTGGGATCAGATGTTGTTGTGGTTGATCCTCCAAGGAAGGGGCTTGAACCTTCTCTGGTCAATGCTTTGCAATCTATGTCATCAATGGAACTCAAAAACAAGTCTGCGGAAAGGTAGTTTGAGTGACAATACATCTAATTTTTTTGAAATGTAGCACATAAAAGAAGGGTGTTTATGGTTTTGCGCTTATATGAATAATTTCAGTCCATCTATAAAAGCAAAAGATGAAAAGAGGCCATGGATTCTACGAGCCAGAGAAGCTTCGGTACAATGGAAAGAAACAACTGCACGAGAAGAAAGTCAGTCACTTCCTCATACTCTTATTTATGTAAGCTGTGGATGGCATAGTTTTAAAGAGGTAGGTTAACTCTTAGGATGAAAATTGCAATCTTTCTCTCATGTTGCCTGACAAGATCTCCCTTATTTTTTCTGGGAAGAGATGTCCATCAGAACAAATGTCAAATTTAGTGTCTATATTGCAGGATTGCATATCACTTCTGTCCAGCAAGGCATGGCAATTGGAGAAAGCACATGGCTTTAATTTCTTTCCTGGCACACACAGGTATTGTTTTTACTCTTTATTTCATTTCCCCTTTTGTGGTCTCGGTCTTTTATCTCATTCTTATAATTCTGTAGCCTTGAATCCTGTTGTTGATTTTGAAATTTTTGTGCAAAGTTTTAAGTCAATGTAATTAATTTTCCCAAAGATGATAAGGACGAAATTTTTACTTTTTTCCGATTGTAAGATTGAAGACACTGAAATACAGAGTGACATCTGATACTAGTTTGACACCCACTAGGACAAGAAGAAAAGGGGCATATTGTGCTAGGAGCATCGATCTTTTCATGGAGTCTTAGCAACTCCAATTTAATAAGCAGTCCTCAAAGGTGTAACTGGCCAGTACTTATGCTAAGTTTCCTGTTTCTAGATTATTTTGAAGAGCCCAAATCATACAATTGCCTGGTACCTTAATGTGTGTTAGAGAACTTCACATTGCAATGGGCAGTAGCAATAATTTTTTGAGCTATGATTTTTCAACCTCAACTTTTTATTTCCTTCAAGGAGCTAAATCATAGCATCATGTCTTAGGGAGGATTTAGCTAGTTGTCTGGTTGTTTGAACTGTTTGATTGAGTTGCAAGTAATGAAAGATCTTTTATTTTCTTGAAACAGTAACCACTGAAGTTGAAGAGAACAAAATTGAAATGAATAATCAGATGAGAAATCTTGAAGAAAGTGAATTCCAATCAAAGATAGCTCTTGTCCTTTTACTTGCTACTGGTGATTGTGTTGCCATATTTGGATGGAAATTTTATTTAATTGCTAACCATCAACTGTAGGAGGGGTCACCCACCAGTTATTACAATCATTTCATTCTCAGTAGCTACAACTTCATTGAGCAGTAAATTTGGTCATTTTACTATAATAGTTCACAAATTGAAGCATGAAATATGGATGCAGCATTGAGATCCTGGCCGTGTTCAAAAGAGGTACAGTGGTGAAAAAGAAAGCAGGAAAAAACAAGAGATGCTCTAAAAGTGCATGAGAAGTTCAAATGAAGCTCAGAAATGAATTGTGGGAGTAGAAACAAGATAGAAGCAACACAATGTTTTGGAAGACATGCTGCAAAAAGTAGATTTGGTGTGAAACAAGGAAATTATTCGCTGTTCTACATGTGATATATAGTCTCATCACATAGAAAAATATTTGCACACTTGTGGTTCACCCTTTGTATGAAATTTGAGAAAAAATGCAAAACTAAAGAAAATCCGAAAGAATTTCAAAAGAATGTCCTCGTTGAATGTAACTGTTGTATTTTCTGACTGGGGAAGCTCACTGGCTCTTTTTTCCCTTGGTCTTTTCCAGATGAGGGAAGGCAGTCAAAATGTTGTGGGCCCTCAAGTCTTGCCTTGTCAAGATTCCCACCACAGGGGACACCTGAAAAGAGAGCAGAACTTGAGTTTATTGATGCAATTATAACCAATTTTGAACATTCAATATATGATGTGTATTTTCCGTCATATTACTATTTTGTGTAATGCTCTTTCTCTTTATAAACAAGGAAAATTTAATATATATATATTTTTTTTTTCTGATATAAGGAATTGTGGAGAAGAGATTCAGCATATAAATCTTCACACTGTATGAACTCACCCCGGCTGCTTGATATTTGGGTACGATGAGCATGTGGCGTAGTCCCACCTGCCTGAAGAGTACCATGGCCTTTGCTACTGACATGCTCTCAACTACAGTGTAAGGTGTTGTGTTTGTGAGGGGATGCAAGTCAACGAACATCTCCATTTCCTCTGTCGTCACAGTGATATCATCAAGTCTGAGCCACCTTTCCGCTAAATCCACGGAGGTAAATTTTTGTCTTACTTCCCACTCCTCTGTTCTCCTCCTCTCTTGCAGGAACCACTTCCTTTTCAGCACTAAAAGAAGATGAACTCTGAGGACCAGTCCATGCAATTCTGTCACTGCAGTTGTCAGTCCAGTTGGTACTACCCCTTCATCCAGCACAGGGAAGCCATTGTGTGTTGTGTTTCTGAGGACCTCCACAATGCGACCTACCTTCTCAATTCCGCAAAGAGTAACTACGGGTGGCTTAACATCAGCCAGCTCACCGACAGTTATATTTCTCATCCATGGCTCAGGATTTGCATCCAAGAAAGGAAGCCCTTTCAATTCAAGGATTATCTCGTATATGCTTGGATTGAAGATGTCTCCAACTGTTTTTGCAATCAGAAGTACTAGCATTGTTATGGGTAGTAGGAGAAGGTTGTTTGTGAGCTCTAGAAATATGACACACATAGAAACTGTCACCCTCATTGAACCAGCCATGAGGGAAGCTGCACCCAGGACGGCGTAGAGCCCTCGGTCAATCTTTGTGTACGGTCCCATGACAATGCCCAGGAGGCGACCATAAGCAGAACCCATTAATATGATGGGGAGAAACAGACCAGATGGAACAGCAATTCCAAATGTGATGAGTCCTAGGATCCAGTATAGAACAAAGAAGATACTGATGGAGAAAACATCGAACTCTGCTGGGGTGTTAATGGAGAAAATGTTGCGGACTGCATCATCATTAGTTGTGAGCAGAGTGGCTAGGTCATTGTAATAACCATTTGGGCAATTGAATTGCTTGAAGTTCCCGGTTCCTTTTGAAGTAGGACAAACTTCTGGAAAGGAGGGATCACAAGGTTTACAGCTGGCAAGGAATGGAAGCCCGTACATGCATACAGAGGTGAAGAGTGAGACTGAGAGGGCGAGTATGAGTTTGTGAAATTTGCCCTTCCTGCAACAGTGTAGTTTGTCTCAAATTGGATTGAAAGATCCCATTGAGTACATCACAGAGAAAAAATGGATAGTTGTAAAGATAAAAGAGTGCTTACTCGTTGATGAGATTATAGACCCTCAAGACTTTATGGAGAAGATAGTTGTAGAGGGCCCCCAGAAATCCACCAGCTACGCCAATCACAACCACAGGGATGACGTCTACGACGTGATATGTCACGCTGACACCACTTACATCAAACATTATTAGCCCTCCTCTCCCAAAAAGCCCACAATTTCCAGATTTGCAGTATTCAATGAAAGCCCTGAGCACTACCACCACAACGGCCGTGCTGAAGAAAGTTCTCCACAGGAGGGCACTTCTCCACCATGTAGCCACCTCCTCCAGAGCAAAGAGGACACCACCCACTGGGGCTCGGAAAGCAGCGCAGACCCCTGAAGAGGCACCACATGTTATGAGATCTCTTCGGTCACGGTCATTATTGAAGTAACGAAGCCAGCTCCATTTAATACGGTAGTTGTCTGGCCCTCCTTGACCCAGTAAAGAAGCAATGCAGCTTCCAATGTGCACCAGAGGACCTTCCTTGCCCAGGTCTAAGTTTGCAGAAACTGCCCCTATGCTTCCGATGATCTGAAATTAATTGAAGAGATTTTAGGAGTCCGTGCGGCTGGTCATATCATCAAAACACATATATTGCTGTAAAACTCTACCAAAGCAACATCTTTGATGCTGCTTTTCTCCTTGGGACATATCTATCTTGACAAGTTCTTTGCATCTATTCTCTTGGAGTTCTTTCCATAATTCAATGCATCAGGCTATCTTTTCAGATGACTTAACAACTAGCCATTTGGGTGGTGGAAAATGTGAGTTTCATTACTATGCAGATTCTAACTTTATTTATCCTTTGCGTGTGCGTGGACAGTATCTAAGGTTGGCTGCAACCGATGATTACTAGTAATTCTGTACGTAGAATGAGAACCCACCTTGACAATCAATGTTGTGGCTCCATACATATTGGGCGTGTCAACCCCATTGAGATAAGCTTTGATTTCAGGTATTCCGGGTCCTGCTGCGGTGGGTGCAAAAAACACACAGAGAAGAGCAGCAACGAGGGCAAGAACAAAATTTGTGCCAGTAAAGAACAAAAGACCTGCCAGGTACCTGCATCCAATCAAGCAGAGGTTGGGTGTTATACTTTTATTCCAGTCAATGATAGGATGATCGTGTAATCTATCAATAACCATAATCTAACACAGAATGGCTGAAATCGCAACATAAGTACAGGGGACTCAGCGAAACCTTTTATTCTCAATGTATTTGACTACTTCAAGTCCTTTATAGCCTGCAATGTTTTCAACTGCTAGATTGATGAGGCTTGCAATCAACCCTGTTAGAAGTCCAACTAGGAATGCCAACGACCACTTCAAGAAGACATACTGCAAAACTTGGATTCTTGATCTGCTTCTCCAGTCATGCTTGAAGAGATCATTTTCATTGATCCTACATGAAAAAAAAAAAGAAAAAAAGATAAGCTTATATCTGCGTTTAATGAATGTTTTGGAATTCGCAAGTGTGAAATGATTGACTGCAGGAATCTCAATGGCGGAGAAAAAAACTAATCCTATGACAAACAGGGGATGGATGATTGCTGTATTCTTACTCATAGTCAAGGCTCTCAATGTAGGAAACTTTGGCTCCAATCATGGCAAGCGGACTGGTGGAAAGTGTACGGTTCCTCTTGAGCAGTGGCTGATGAAGTGAGTTGCTCTCTGGATCTCTTTCCTCATTTTCTTCTTCTCCTTGGATGTAGTTATTTACAGCTTCTGTAACTTGATTATGGGATTCCTCCATTAGGACGAGTAAGGAGAAGAGGGTTGGGGATGCTCAGAAGCAGAGGCTCCTCCCTCCGGCAGGTTACAGTTGAAGAAGAGAGTTGCAAACTTTTGAAATAGAGAAACGGAAGAACCTCGTTTCTCGCTCTCGTGGTATATAAAGGGCAAGATGAATCGGTCACACACTCTTGGCTACATTCATGTTCGTATCATTTGTTGAGGTAAGAAAGAAAACAAATACTAACTATGCTGGTGGTGGCAATGTATGAAAGAGACGATAAGTGAAAAGAACAGGCCCCAATTATTTGGGTAGTGTGGGGAAATGGAAAAAAAAAAAGTGAAAAGGTTGTATAAAATTAATAGCAAGAGATGAGAGATTTCTAGAAAAGTAAAATGGTTACCAACTGATCCTAATCCCTCTCTTTGCAGAAGACCGTTCGCCCTGTTGGGGGGGGGTTTTAATTTCTGCACAGCCAGTTGTAACTTACTGCCATTCTTTTTATACATAAAACGAGTTAAAAACACGCGGGCTTTCATTCTCACGTGGGCAGGTTATTTTGGGTTGGGGAGAAATGATTTCACAGATTGATGCCGTCATTTGCACCCTGAATCAAGTGGTATTATTAAAATAAATAATCATAGTAGTTATCTTATATCAAGTGTTTTTTGTCTTCTTATTGTTAATATCTCCCAGTTGTCTTATGAGGAGAATAATATATATATATATATATAGTTTCTTATCCTAATTGTTGGATTGACGGGTAGCAGGTAAAAAATAATAATTAACAATTTATTTTTAATCAATTAGAATGCTTTCACTTTACCTTTAATATGTTATGATTTTTGACAGGCTATAATAAAACTTGGAGTGAAAAGGTGGATTTATTTTAAGAAATTGTACTACTGTTACTCTCTCTCTCTCTCTCTCTCTCTCTAGAGCAAGTTGTATTACATCATTATATTATTATAATTGTGCTTATAATTGTGCTATATAGCAAATATTGTCCCAAATTAGCGAATAAAAATAACCGAGTTAAAAATAAATAAATAATAGCCTTCTTATTTATTATTATTACAATTCTATTTTAAAATTAATGATACCAAAGATAGAAAAAAGTTCAATTCTTTTAAATAAAATTTTTGATAAGCAGATGTATAATTTAATTAATAACTGTCTTATTTGTAAACTTAGAATTCAAATTTCTTTAAAACTTTTGTGCCTTGGGATTTAAAAAAAAAAAAAAGAATAAAAAATTTTTATTTACCTAATAAAAATAAATTTCAAATTCCATCTTATTATTGGGAGAATTTTAATGTGTGTTTTCCCGCTGATTAATTTGACTGATCTGACAAAAGGACTAGGATGAGGACAGGGTTCGTTTTTTTTTTTTTTTAAAAAAAAAAAAATGAAAATCAGCTATCAATCCCATGAAAAGCGGATGATGATGCCATGCTGCATCGATTCGATTGGTCCTCTCGTGTCCACCATGAAGATCTCGTGGCGCTGTGATTTGGTAAGCCTTTTAAATTTTTTTAACTTTACCAGACGCAAATGTAGATAGATTGGCATTTGGCACAGGAAGTCCAAGTTTCCGGAGAAAAGACAGATGTAGTGTGGAGAATGGAGAAAGGAAATTGATCCAAGGGACCAAATTATTCTGACCTTTGAAGCTCACGATAAGTCATCTTTCTTTCTTTATCTATTGCCACGTGGGAATATGCTCGCGTTTCTTTTTTTTTTTTTTTTAAATCTCATACCGCCCACTACTACGTTTCTTCATATAATTGGATGTAGAGTTGGAAATATAGATCTTTTGTCAATGATTGAACCATTGAGTTATTTTGTTGTGTGTATTCACTTTTTTTTTTTTTTTTTTTGTTTTTTTTTTTTTTAAATATAAATTTTTTATTTATTTATATTAAATATTAATTATTTATTAAGTTATTAAATAACAAATATCATAATTTTTTTTTTCAGGAAAAAAAAAAAAAAAGGTGTGGATTTTATCAATTTCAATTCCATTAACGTCGGCGTCGGGTCCCCACTCCAGTTTCCACATGCCTATCATATATGGAGATACAACTGCAGGGGAAAAAAAAAAAAAAAAAAGGGTTGAATGACTGCATTGAAAATGCTTCATGTGACACCTAAACTTAAAATAATCTTCTTCTTTCTGTATCCATCTACCTTTGCGCGGGGAAAGGTATTTTTCGCTGGTAGATTGGCATTATGAAGAGAAATCGATATCTGGTGGTTTTGAATGATATTTTTGGTGATTTTAAGGGTAGTGAATTCTAACAGAGGTATGATAGGTGGGTGGGTGAAATTGGAGCAGAAATAGTAGTAAAAGTTGGAAGAGACCCCATAGATCATAGATGGTCTGAGAAGAGGACACGGAGATAACAGGAGAAGTTGGAAGTAGTACTATGATATCCCGTCGTCGTAGAGGCGCCAATTATTTTGACGACCGGATGTTAGAGAATGATGACTTTTAACAGGTTGGCTTTTTCGACAACCACGAAAAAAAAAATATATTTAAAAAAAAAAACTCCTTTTTCGATTGATTTTCCTTATCCGTTCCCTCCCACAAAAAATGAGAAATAAATTAGGGAGTTTTATTATTTGATTGGATGAGGTGTGTGATTGCTGATTCAATCGAAAATCTTATCGCCGGCCAAATTAGGCAGAGAGGAGAAGAGAAACTATCATGGACGGTGGGGTCCAGCAAAAGAACATCTGGGGCTGGTGTTCTAGCCACGTCCCACCCCTTATTTTTTTTTTAATTTTTTATTTTTGATAGGTAACGTCCCACCCCTTAGTGTTCGGAGCTCTTTTTTCTTTTTAATTTATATATATATATATATATATATAAAGGTGACTATTAGTACTGGCAAAAATTATTGTTAATAACTACGGAATATCATTAAATTTAAATTTGAAAGTCTCGTAATTTAGTATGTTCATTGTATATGCATACATGGATGGCATTTTCTACAGACGAGATAAGGAAAGGAATGGAGAGATGTAGACTGGGTAAGATAACTGATTTTGTGGCCAAACAGAAAAAAAAAGAAGCATAAACAAATAATAGGAGAAAGAAAGTAAGAAAACCCATAAGAAGGCATGAAAGGACTATGGGATTGATGTTTCAAATGGAAAGGGAGAGAGAGAACTCTTGATTTAACAGAAAGGGTTAAATGTCTCTTACACTTTGCCACTCTCCCAGTCTGGCTTTCTCAAAAACCATACAAAATTTAATATATAAACCATTGAAGGTCTTTTATTCAGTGCATGAGGCATTTTAAATGAATTCTAATTATAAACGACACTTTTAAATTATATCTACAGACTAATCTCCGCTCGAGCAACAGGAGATAAACTTTAGCTTCAAGTTTTAAAACTGCTACATATGTGAGTGCAATTTTGATTTCACCACCTCACTTAAGTTGAGAGAATACCTTACAAACTTACTTACGTCTTGAGATTAACTATAGAAGGTCTTTGAAATGCCTCTGAATTAGTACTATCCGGAAAGGACCCTTTTTTTTTTTTTTTTTTCTCTCCTTTTACAATTATTGGGCCGTGGAGAGGGTTGGGGGTGGAAGAGCTTGGTTGTTAGAGTTACTAATCCAAGTCAAAGATAGAGAGTTGGTCTTGCCTAAAGAGGACATTTTAATATTAATATATCAATAACACGTTTGTTTAGACAAATTAAGATTATCTTTAAAAATCAATTTCTTTTTTTTTTTTTTTCTTTTAATTTTTTTTTTTAAAAAAAATAATACATCTATAATCGATTTGAATCTAATAAAAAATGTGTGTATCCAATGTTGAACTCCAAATAGTCTTTTAGCTAAAATCATGACAAATATAATATTTTTGGGGCAGAGAGGAGAAGCTTGTAATCCCCTTTCCTCCAATACTTCATCAATAGAAAAAAAATTGATCATTTATTTCTTGATTTTGGGTTTATATTGATGAATGCATTAGACATGAGGTCCACGTTCCCTCCATATATGGGAAAAGAAAGTAGCATAATATATATCAATATATATATATATATATATATATATGTTGGAGTAGAATAATAGAGTATTCAATTCAAGTCATATTATTCATGCCAAAAATGTCAGAACCAAATTATTTATTATCATTAGAGAATTTCAAAGAAGATTTCAGTCTGCTAATGCCATCATCTATCATCTGTATTATTGACTTCCCACATAAAGGGTGAATTGAATATCAAGAAAACTCAAAAATAAAGCAAAGTGGCTTCTTTTATTTTATCTTTTTATTTTGGTCCAAAGATTATGTTCTTGTTTTGGGATTGCTGACTCAAATTTTTAATACTCCCTGGCTCCACTTTTAATCTAATTAATTTGGGATTGGTGCATTTCTTAATGGTAATGTCAAACAAATAATCAAGAAGAACAAAAGTATTTAACTAAATAAACAATCACAATATTAAATTAAGTTAAAATAATTATATTTATTCTATTAATATGAACCATTTTTGATAATTCGATATGACATAATTTGATACAAAAATAAATAAATAAAAATTATATAATTCAAAACTCATTTAACATCTAACATAATTATCCAATACTAAGCCACTAAATTTAATTATTTATATATTTAATTTAATCTTAATATTTTTTTTTTTTTAATTTAACCATATATAAAATTTTAAAATTTAAAGATAATAAAAATTAATAATCATATAATAATAAATAAAAATATATAATAAAAATTAATTTTAAATGAAATAGGTCACATGGCGTTTATCTCATTAACATTAAACGGATCAATTTACTCTAATTCAAACCAATTAAACGAATCAATCGGCTCTAATTCAAATCAGTGAATCATCAAACATGGTCCAATGTTGGCTCTCATACCAACATCTTTTCAAACCAAAGAGGAACAAACAACAATAGAATCCTCATTCGACCTCCCAATCCTTTAGACACATTGAAAAGCCCACAATAGAAAATTGATTCAGAGACACAAGCTTTGATGTGTCTTTAAAGACAAAGAAAGGGCATATTTGTCAATATCATATTTAGCCAGAGTGGTTCAATGGTCTCTCAGACTCAAATGGGGCTCCAAAATTGCCCTCTGTTTTTACCAATATCATGTTAGTAACACATCAACAAATAAGTATAACAGCAACATTGTTCTTTCATTTTTCTCTTTTCCCCCAACATATAAAAGAAGTACAATAAGGGGAAAGAAAAGAACAGATAAAGAAGTAGTTGAACAGTATTCACAATTAGAACACCACCGCTAACAAAAGCAAAGATGGATAAAATGTGTTCACAAATCAAAAAAACACATTATTACATTAACAGTAAGCCTCTCTATAGAAGAAAAATGAAACCTAAAGGGAAAAATATTACAAAAAAGAAGAAGAGAGAGAGAGAGAGAGATACAGTGGTCAATAGGGGAGGGCACCATCAGGAAGATCCCAATTATCTTCATCTTCATCTTCCTTCTTGCCATTAGAAATATCCTGCCTGTCCTGAGGACCGCCACGTGAAAATTGTGGGCGTCTGTTATTGCATAAGAGGCATGATCAAAAACTATTGATTTAACATGGAATATCTGATGATGAAGCATTCCTATTAATCAGGTTTGTGGAGAATGAACAATGTCACTGCCTAGCAGCCTACGAACAAGGGATTCATGTGTGCATAACGTCATTTTTCACTTTCTTGGCAATAAGAAGAAGCACAAACTTATATTTCCAACTAACAGTAAACCTACAAATGTATGACTAGTTAGCTAAAAGAATGCCTCGCCTGCAACCTACTCATGATGGAAGTCCAATATAAGACGTCTAAACTTCCTAAACTATACGAAACTTAGCTTACAGCCATAGGAAACCAGTTAGAATGATAACGCTCAGCTTCCAATTTTGTAGTTGAGTTTGTTTTTGTCTTTCTTATGGGGATATTAAACATCTTCAAGGAGCTGTTTTGTGATTAACTTGAGATATTAATGGTAATACTATAGGATGTCACCTCAATCAACCACGAATTCTACATTTGACAGGCAACAACTTATCAAAAATAGTTTAATTCAAGACTTTCTTGAAAATCACTACACGAGCTGCCATCTCATTGAACACCGTATATATACACAATTGGCAGGGTAGAGCTTATCATAATTAGAAAGAAAATAAATTCCCGAAAAATCATCAAGTAAAATTACACGCCTGCCTGTAGAAATCTATACACAAAATAATAGAATATAGGTAATCTGCAACTGCAACTTTTGTAGACATCTAAAATGGGAACCGACACATTGTTAAAATAAGCCTTCTACAATGAATATATTATACGATTACTCCTCCATAGGGAAATAAGCCAGTAAGGCAAGCGGTAGGGCAAAAGTACAAGTTAAAACCTGCATCAGGAAACACATGGAGGATCGAACAGGGGAAAATCGGAGAAATTTCTATTCAAAAGTAATAAGAGCGAATGCCCCTAGCTTTGTAGCATCCGCCAAAGGATACGAAATTTTGAAATTCTCCAGAGAGAAAAGAAAAGGCCAATTACCTTCGGCGATTGCGCTTGGCAGCTTCTCGAGACTTGCGCTTTTTCTCTTCCTGCTTGTTTTCGAAAAACCTTCTTCTCTTGCATTCTTGAATAACGCCGGCCCTCATAACCTCTCTGCGAAACCGATTGAGAAGCTTCTCTTCGGGCTCGTTATCTTCCACGATGACCTGAACATTGTAAGCCGATCTAAAGAAAAGGGTATTGGTGTAAGCAAGTGAGGGGCAAATGACGGACATGAGCTCACTGGAGGAAGAAGTTGACAATGGAAATTGCTGATTGTCAGTGGATAAACAGAGAGATTCGAATTCAGCTGCCAACCCATTTTTGGTCCTTGAAGAAGAAGAAGAAGAAGAGACTGCGGGAAGGGGGAGCTGATAAGGAGCCGGAGCTTTGAGTGGCGGTGGTTTTGGGGAAGTGAAGAAGGAGAAGAGATTGGCAACGGATGAGGAAGCCATTTGGATGGCTTCTGCTCTTTCTGTCCTTTTTTGCCCTTTTCCTCGGATAATGGATATATAATTTTCATTTCAAATAAGGCATTTTGGCATGTTTGGTCCCCAAACTATCAGTAATTGGTGGTTAAGGTCTCCATTCTATTTTATTAGTGAAATAGGTCCCCAAACTATCAGCAATTGGTGAATAAGGTCCTTCCGTCCAAAATTTCAGTCAATCTACTGTTCACACGTTAAAAAAAAAAAAAACCCCAGGGGCATTTTGGTCTTTTCACATCCTTAATTTTAAAAAAAAAAAAAAAATGGGGGAAATACGTATAGTATAGAGGAAGATGGCGGAAATAACAAAACACAGGAAATGGAGGGAAGTTCTCAT
>JAXGGT010000116.1:432817-447247 GCA_035583425.1 Marsdenia floribunda | reverse complement strand
ATTCTGTTATTGGTAGCTATAGGAGCTATTAATATTTATCGTATGTGGTTTGCACTTCATCCTGCATGTAAATTATTTGTCTTCCTTTCAGCTAATGCCCATTTAATTTTCTGATATCAGCAGTACTATTTTGTAAATTGTCTGTGTTACTTGCAGAGTTTTGAAGCTTTAAACCAAAGAGCCGTGGCTGTTGTGGTGGATCCCATTCAAAGTGTCAAAGGGAAAGTGGTAATTGATGCCTTCCGTTTGATTAATCCTCAGACTATGATGCTTGGACAAGAGCCGCGACAGACAACATCCAACCTTGGGCATCTGAATAAACCATCAATCCAGGTACTACTGGTGCTGAACTCTGTTGGCATGAAGGGTACTGTTTTCTGGATACTGATTTTGATTTTTGTACAGGCATTGATCCATGGTTTGAACAGGCATTATTATTCAATAGCCATCAATTATAGGAAGAATGAACTTGAGGAGAAGATGTTATTGAATCTTCATAAGAAAAAATGGACAGATGGATTAACTCTCCAGCGATTTGACAACCATTCTAAAACCAATGAGCAGACTGTCCAGGTTAGTTGATGTTATTGTCCTAGTTTTAGAGTATATATGTTGCATCTGAAACTTATGAAGTAGCAGGATTTACTGTTTGTGATGTCCAAGGTATATATGTTAATTGGGTTTAAGAAAGTAAGTATATGCATTGGCATCCCTTCCTGGAAACGCTAATTTACTCCACAAATTATGTAGCTACAACGTATTGCACCGTACTGATGTAATGGTTTTCTTGGGAGAATGAAACAGCTTATTGATGGTTCTTCAATGTAATAATAAAATATTTTGCAGATACAACTATATGTCCTAGAAATCATGGTTGCAAGTCTTGTCTAAAATCAACACTCTAATTTTCTTGTTTCCAAGTGAGGAACACTCTGATGTTGGTTCCAATGGATGAAAGATCTCCGTAGGAGTCCATTTATGGACCAACTTTTTCTAATATCAACTATCTGTGAGGCATAGTTATTTCAAATTTAATAGTTCTGAGATAAACCGGTAAAGATGCAAAGTATTTTCCATCTTGGAGTATAAAAAATGCTGTTAAACTCTTTTGTATTTGTTGCAGGAGATGCTAAATTTAGCTGTCAAATATAACAAAGCCGTTCAGGAAGAAGATGAATTACCACCAGAAAAGTTGGCAATTGCAAACGTGGGAAGGCAAGACGCGAAGAAGCATCTAGAAGAGCATGTCTCTAACCTCATGTCAACAAACATTGTTCAGACCCTAGGGACAATGCTTGATACAGTTGTCTTTTAGAGCTCGTCTATGAAGTCTTAAAGAGTTATCTGATCTTTTAATATTTCCTGATCTTTTAATACAGTTGTCTTTTGATCGTTAATGTAGCTAACTTCATCAGGTTCTTTCTATGGATGATGTTTTTATATTTAAGAAATGCAAAAAAGAAAAGAAAAAAAGGAAAGAAAAAAAAGAGGATGTCGTGCTGCATGATAGAATGAATCTAACTAAACTCTTGTGTATTTTTAGTAATATTTGTTTCTATTTGCATTAAATTGTATCTTCTGACACTATCAATGTGGTATTTAACAGCGTTACACAACAGTAGCCTGAAACATTCGTATTTCAATTCTAAATATGAATTGTCTTCGATTTATATTAAAAAGTTACTAAAAGTTTTTGTCAATAATATTGTGCTTTTTTTTCTTCTCTTTTTTTTTTTTTTCCCAAAATTTTTCGTTCTCTCCTTGTATATAATATATTTACTATGTTTTGTCAATTTCATCTTTTAGTTATTAATCTTCTTGTTTCGTGAAAGTGTAAAAAATTAGTAAATTTATTCACAAAAAAAAAAAAAAAAAGAAGGTAAATTTAATCTCTAATATTTATATTTTTGGTGATTTTGTGAAGAAAAATATTAAATATATTTATCTATTATATATTAAGATCTTATTAAATAAATAAAAAAAAAAATTATAGTTAAAAGATTAAGAGTTGAATCTATTAGTTTATATATTATGTCTTTTTTCGACTTAAAATTTAAATATAATTTCTTAAGTAAATATTTTTTACAGATAGTATAATTATAATATATAATTTTTTTTTTTTTTTTTTGATGAATATACTTAAATATAGAAAGATTTAATCTAAATCAAAATTTGTGTAAAAAATTACATAAACTATCAATAATAATTCAAGCCAAGATTCATAAAAAATTTTAGATTTAAATTCATAAAAAATTTTAGATTTAAGGGATAAATTAAATATGATATGATTTCTACTTAATATATCTTTACCCACTGTATGGGAGTGGGTGATGAAATACTAAACTCCCATACCAAACAAATATGCTTGCTTCATCTATTCTACTACCTGGACATATATATATATTTTTTTTCCTTTTTGTGTTGCTTGGACTAACTTCCTCAACCATCCCTTACTTCCTTTCTACATATTCTTCTGACTTTGTTCTTCGCTTCTTTTATTGTGGGAAATGCATGTTTTTCATTTCTAGTATCATCTGAAATACCCAGCAATTTGTCCAATTCAATTGGAGCGAAATTTTGCTATTGTCAGTCATTCTTGTGCAAAACCCAAAACCCAGAAACCGTAATTCCTGAATTGTAAATTTTCAAAATTCTGCTCTTGTCACTGGAGCAGAGGAAAATAATAAACCCAAGATTAGAGGCTTTGTTGGGTTTTGGGGGAAAAGGGTTTAATGGATTCCCAAGTCTTGGTTGCTCTTGGTCTTTCACTTATAGGTGGATTAAGCACGTCCATTGGTGAGCCACACTTTTATACATACTTGACTTAAATTATTATGGAGATTCCCTATATGTTGCGTTTCTTGTTAAAGTTTTTCATAGATAAATTCTATATGATAAATTTCTGACTGCACTATGAATATGATGTTCAGGTGTGATAAAGTGGATATCTTTTTGTCTGTTTGTTTAAAATTACTGTTTTAAAACTTGTTTTTGGGTCTTGTGCTATGCAGGTTTGGGAAAATCACTGGTTTACATGTTTATGCTACTTGTTTATCTTATTTCTGAATTTGTTCTTTAACTTCTATGCTTCTGAGATGAAACCTTTCCAATGTTGATTGAGATGAAGTATTCTTGAATATTTGTTGTTCATCATGAAGAAGTGATGACCGGAAATGGTGGAATAATTATATCCAAAGATTGCAGAATAAGTGAAGAAAGGATACACATGATGTTCATGTCATTTGTAGTATCTGAAAATACTGTTAAATTTTGGAGTTTGTGCGTTCTTCTCTAAGTTCCTTAGTATGTATGGGGTCGCTGTTGCAAGTTGATGGCCTAAACTGTAGAAATCCTATACTTAAAAAAAAATAAAATAAAATAAAAAAGTTTTCTATCTACATAATTCTAGAACTTTGTGTACAAAATTCTTGTTGATCGTGCTCTCTTCATTTGTATGCTTCTTATTACACTTGGGGCAATTTACAAGGTGTTTTTTCTTTATAATTTATTTATTTATTAATTTATTTTCACTGCAGAGAAAGAGCCAATGAGTTGCAGTTCTCATTTGAGGATTATCTTAATTTTTGAGAGAATTCCTGGATTTTCTTTCTTTTATTTTTTAAACTTTTTTTTTATTGCTCACGTGATGATAATTTTGGCATTGTGTGTCAGAATGTTCATGCAAGATATATACTAATGCATAAATCTTTAACCACACAATCGATTTGCAATTTCTTCTGGGTAGGTGCTTTGTTTGTGGTTCTTAATCAGACTCCTAACTTGAAGATGCTGGGGCTTTTACAGGTGAAACTTTTCTTCTTTGGTGAAGGTTACGTTTACTTGAAAAGAATAGAAGTTTTCGAGTAGTCCAACATCAAATTCATATATCCTGGGATCACTTAGTTTATCCTGCTGATAATTTCTATGATATTTTATCATAAGAATGGGGATATCGATTATTGACTTTTCAGGATCTTCTTCATGCAGGGTTTTGCAGCAGGTCTTATGCTGAGCATCTCGTTTCTAGATTTGGCTCATAATGCCATCAACTCCATTGGATTTTTGAAGGGAAACATTTGGGTGACTATCTCATTGAATTTTTTTATTTTTTATTCTTTATTTTTTTATTTTCCTTTTCTTACAAAATGAATGTCAACTTATTCAGTGATCAATGGTCAAATCTTCCTCATAGTTCTTTGCAGGAGTTATCTTCTTTGCAATTATTTCTAGTTTTATACCTGAACCAACACTTGGTCCTACTGCAGATGTTAAAAGCAAAAAGGTCTGTCATGGGTTTTATAATTGGATCTTTAAAAGTATATTCTCTTGAAACTTGCATATGCACATTACTAATTTTGAAGTCATCTTTGGAAACAGAAAGGCAGAGATGAAGGAGAGAAGGATCTCATGAAAAAGCATCGGCGCCAAGTCTTGTTTAGTGGAATCGTTACTGCAATAGGTTGGTTATTGTTTGATATATTGAACTTCACTGAAAATTTGAGTAAGAATATTAGATTTATTTATTTATTTATTTCTGAACATTATCTATGGATGAGTTTCGACGTATCAAGTAGTTACCTAAAATTCTTTTATTTGTCAAGGATTGCTTATGTTAAATGATTAATGTGGAACTGAGATTTTTGGATTGATTGATAAAAGGTGTTAAACTTAAATATCAAGAACGTTATTTGCTGTTGGAGTTTTTCTTCAATTCAATTTAACGATTTTCTTGGCTAAATTTTTACAGTGAATTTGAACAAAGAATGTGTTTGAGATAGGATAATATCTTACTGTGAATAATGAAGGTGAGGAAAAAAAAAATATAATTGTATTTTTGAGATTTGAATAGAAAAGAAGAGTTGGGTTAAATTTTAATGTGTATTTTTTCAAATGTTGTAATGATATTTGGTCCTGTTTTAAAAGCAAGAATGAAGTGAGTTAGAGTTGAGATATTAAAAAAAAAAAAAGAAGAAGAAAAAAGAAAAAATTGCTGCTCACATGCACCCGTAAGCTTTCTTGATTTTCACGCTGCAGTTTCCTTTCCTCTGTTCTTCTTGGGTTGCTTTTTATTTATGTTAATATGTTATTGTTCAATATCCTGGTGATTAAGGTTACAGAGAAACTAATACTTATATTGTTCAATATCCTGGTGATTGAGGTTTATGAACTTCAATATCAATTGCCAATCATTTATAGAGTAATAGTGAGCTCTTAAGCTCCATCATTCGCTTTTGGTTATCCAGTTGGAGCTCAAATTGGTGCTATTTTCTGTATATAAAGTTTGTTTATGTGAATGCTGTTTTACTTATAAAGACTGACGTTATCACTGACTTGGTTTGTAGATTGATGAACTTTGAAATTTTTGTGACTTGCATGACATTTACTAGAGACTGTATGTGATATTATGTCAGAAATGCATTTTCAATCATTGATTAACATTGAGGATTATGACACCCTCTGCATATGTGACCCAGTTCTAAGTATTTTCAGGAATTATAAAGTAGAAAGGGCTTAGAGATGGTGAAAGTTGTAATGAATGTAATGGACACTGGCATGCAATTATCTTATTTTACTAAGAGTGTTTTGTAACCCCCCACCTCCCCACCCCGTGACCCTCTAGAAAACCTTTTACAAAGTAACTTTTCTACCTAGTACATCAACACAATTCTCAATATGTTGGCATGGTGTAATTGAACCTACACATGTTATTGTCCTGGTTTTATTCCTTGTCAACTCTTGTTGGATCGCAAGTATCTCTTGATGCTGATTTTTTATTTTTTTATTTTTATTTTCTATTTTCAAAATCCTTTCTTTCTTACTATCATTCCTTTAGTGGACTTGATGTCAAAATGACATGTTTCCAGTTGTGACATATGATTGCATCTCTCAATTAAAATTGCACTTGATTAATTTTGAGCATCACATCCCCCACTATTACTGAAGATCTGATTGAATTTAGTAATGTCCCATTGGAAAACTTTTGAAGACTGTGATCTTTTGAATTTCTCTTCTTCCTTCTCATAAGGAGAGAATGAAAAAGGAGGCAAGAAATCCATGCCTCAAGGATACTAAAGTTTAGCTGGTCATTTTGATTCTCTGTTGCCGTTGACCATTACTGACAGTGTCCTCCAACAGAAGGATCTGGTTCATACTATCCTTCTCTTCTTGTGGTACTAAAAATTTAATGAATATTCCTTCCATCCCCTTAAATTCTAGTCTGCTAAACTAAAGCAACTTTAAAGCTTTATCCTGAGGAGCAATGCATTAATGGTAAATAAACATGCTCTTTTTTTGTTTTACTCTTCTACAATCTTGTTATGAAGTCGTATTACTTAGGTTGTTCTTTCATGTTCTGGTTATAATTCAATAATTTATTATGGTAGGAAATATTTTCATTTCCCTCAAAGGGCATACATAAGGAAATGAGTTCCAGTTCTCTTGTCCATTTTTCTTCATTATACTGTTTGTGTAGGTATTGTATACAAGATGCTCAGAGTTGACTTTTATCCTGACTTGTTTATTTTAGGCATAAGCTTGCACAATTTTCCAGAGGGAATGGCAGTCTTTCTTGGGTCGATCAAGGTATCTCTTCTTTTGATCATTGTTATTCCCTTTTCTCAAATTTATTTCAGGATCCTAAAGTTCACGATTAGCTATTCCTTCTGGAGATGAACTTCAGAAATTGTAGCCTTGAGGTTAACCCCTTTCCAGATCAGATTGCATAGCTTCCTGAAAGTTTACTACAGAGTGACTTTGAATGGAGTTTAACATTTAATCTCAATGAAGATAAACAACATATAAGCCTGCTGACTTTTATACTTAGGGGATTGGGTTGGTTTTATATTTTATCAATTCTTCACTTTCTGATCCAGAGGATCCTTCAATATTGTGCCAAAAGTTATGATGTCTCATATATTTGTGAATTTTACTATGCCTCTTCTATGGTTTCAAGTACCTGTGGTGATTTTATTATCTTGTTTTTATTATTAGAATAATAATAAAAAATTAGTCTATTTGGTTCCTTTGACATATACCGTGGGCCATGAATTCTGGGCAACTCATGCCAGGAATCTATCTCTAACCAGGATAAGCAACTATTATTATTATACATCTAGGTCTTTGTGTACTTGAAACTTCATTCTCAGTTTAATATCAAGTATATGCAGACAAGACTACCAGCCTCTGTTCAGGATAATGAATAAATTGTTAATTTGAATCTGGTCTTTTAGCTCGCTTGGACTAAGATTTAGTTGACACTGCATTAATGGTTGTTGGTGAATTAAAAGATTCTGAAACACCATTTACTGTGTCCTGAAACTTCAAGTCCATTCATGATAGTTGACGTAGTTATGCTTTGTGACTCAAAGTGGCTTGAAGAAAATTCTGGCTTCATGCTTTAAAATGTATGGCCCTTTGATCATTATGTTTATTCTATTTTTTCTCATATTCTTTCTACAGGGTCTTCGAGTTGGTCTGAACCTGGCTCTTGCTATTGCTTTACATAATATCCCAGAGGTACAATTTAGATAGATTACTAGTGCTATATTGCTTTTGACCTGATTTTTCCTCTTCACAGCAATTCATTTTACTTTGAAGCTACTTTCTCTTGAGAGAAGTAAACCTTCGTAATATTTGAGCTTTGAGTCATAGGAATCCTTTTTTTTTTTTTTTTTTTTTTTGTTTCCATTCATGTATCTTGGTTTTGATTGCTGGAGACCTTTGGTCATATATGGTCCTTTCATGAACCCATACAAGGAGTTCTTCATCATGTTTCGTGTGGTTTTTTTTGTCCCTTTCTGGTGGATACACGTTTATCAATTGGTTGATCTTTAAAATCAGATCTCATCAGCTCCTTTAACTACGATAAGGACCAGCTGTTTCATTCAGTTTTCATGGTTTTTTCTTGTTTTACCTGTTCTTCTTACTCTAAATGTTCCATTTATGAGTATAAATTTTTGAATTTTGACTTTTTCTTTCATGACTTGGAATATGACAATATATTGGTCTACATGCAGTTAAAATTTAAAAGACTTTCTGCCCTTCACCTTAGGCTGGTCTTGAGCTTTATATATATATATATATATTCAGTTCTCTCACTGTTGATTTACCCTTTGATATAAAATTTTATTGTACTCAAAAGTTACATTTCGGAATATATTTGAGGTTGAAGGAGAAAGAAGAAGAGGCACTGAAGAAGAAAGTGAAGTCCTGGATGCTTGCCATTGTTGCCTTTACCGAGAAAGATGCATTTGATTTGATTTGATTTCCATGACCTGTTGTTCCGTTGATTCTGCAGGTAGCTCTTCAGCACCAAAGAAGGTCATCAGACTCTGTGAGTCTAATGATGAACTACTACAGAATACAGACCATGATCAAGGGTCTGAATCTTCCGAGTTTCCTGGTTCTCAAGGCTTGTTAGATGAAGAACCTCAGGATGCAGATTACTCTTACATTCCCTCACTTAGCTACGAAGTTGAGAACTTGATTTTGGCAAGGTTTCCGAGGTCAGAGTATTGGAAGTTATGTTTTGTAAACAGGAGATGTTCAGCCCTTCTCAAGAGTGGTGACCTATTCAAGATTAGGAGAGAAGTTGGTGTTAAAGAAGCTTCCGTTTTCATGCTGGCAACTGGGGAGACTAGTTGGTGGGCTTTTGATGGGGAATTTAAGTCACGAATGAAGCTCCCAATTGTGCCATCTGACATGTGTTTTCATTCTGGAGATAAGGAGTCACTTTGTGCAGGGACTCATCTGCTTGTTTCGGGAAGAGAGATCCATGGAATTGTTATTTGGAGGTACAAATTAGCCATGAACCGATGGTGCAAGGGTCCTTCCATGATCAGTCCAAGATGCTTGTTTGCATCAGCAACGTGTGGGACATCAGCTTTTGTGGCCGGTGGGATTGGCGCAGCAGCAAACGGTGAAGTCTATAATACAGCTGAAAAGTATAATTCAGAGAGTGGCTCATGGGATCCTCTTCCAAGGATGAAAAGGAGGAGGAAGTTATGCGCAGGGTGTTACATGGACAACAAATTCTATGTGATAGGAGGGCGAAATGAGGAGGGTGAGTTAACCTGCGGGGAGTGTTTTGATGAGGCCAAAAACAGATGGGAATTGATTCCAGACATGTTCAAAGATGATCCAGTTTTGACATGCCACTCACCACCCCTTGTTGCTGTTGTAAATAATGAACTCTACTCGCTTGAAGCTTCTTCCAACCAACTCAAAGTTTATATGAAGAAGACCAACACTTGGAAGCACCTTGGACTAGTCCCAGTAAGAGCAGATTTCAACAGAGGCTGGGGCGTTGCATTCAAGTCACTGGGAAATGAGCTGCTTGTAATAGGAGCATCTTCATCGTCTTCGTGTTCTAGTAACGGCATGGCCATATACACGTGCTGTCCAGATCCTGATGCCAGTGAACAGCCATGGAAACCTCTCGATAGCGGTAGAAACCGGCTAAGTCACTTTATCCTCAATTGCTCAGTTATGGTGGCGTGAGGCCTCACGAACATCATTGTTCTTAACAGAAAACCAGTTCTGTGTTATGATGCCATATGGGAGTAGAACGTAGAGAAATATAGGTGTGTGTGTGTGTGTGTGTTCCATCTTGTTGAAAGCAATATTTGAAGGCAAAAACCAGAGTTGCTGCAGGTGTATGTAAGATTGTATTATGGGTTCTTACATTTCCTTAATCAATTGTTCTGTGAAGTCTTCCTTGATTTGGAATTGGAAAAAACATATGGGAAATGGGAATGTCTCCTTGCTGAAGCGTGCCTGTGGGACATTATATGATATGTCACAAAGCATATCTACCTTTTGTGTTCGTACTAAGTTCTTCACTGTAATGTAATATACGATCAGTATTCTTATATAAATTTGCCTCAAATACTATTTAAATTCATGATAATTACAATTCTATGTTAAAAAAAAAAAAAAACCGTTTATAAATTTTTGTGAGCGTTATATAAGAAAAAGGTGAAATATTTCCTCATGCAAGAGTTAGACGTTGCGAGCGCGATCCAAACTGAATCTGAGTTAATCGAACACAATCGATAGATATAAATAATTTGATTTAATTAATTTAAATAGTTTAATTGTATCATTATAAAGACATCTGAAGAGTAAAGGCAATGGCAAATAAATAAATAAATAAAGGTTCAAGAAGATATTTGTGGTAGTAATCAATCTCACTCATGATTGGTTGTATACTTGTTTTATGGAATTTGAGGGGGTTTTAATACTAATATCCTTGTCCACTAATTCGTATCAATTAATTTTAAAAATATATAAAAAAATCTTAATATTACAATATATAGTTTAGTATAAACTTGTCCTTTACGAAGAAGTCAAACACTTCTCACTTGACAAGTAAAGTAAAAATCCTAGTTCAAAAGAGTTATGTCTATTGATTTTTTTTTTTTGTTTAGTGCACGAAATATCCTAAATAGATCCCAACTATGGGCGCATCTTTTAAGTCATGTCAATATTTTACCAACTCACCTACGTTTTGAGATTATGTCAATCGATTTTTTTTGTTTAACCTCTCGATATGTGATTATTTTAAGCTTAAATTAATTCAAAAATAAGTTATATCAGATTTCTTATTTAAAAAAAAAAAAAAAATTTATCGTTAAACACTCAATTTTTTTTTAAAATATAAAGTTTCAACTTAAAACCTTACGTAGGAAATTAAACTCTTTTAACTTGGATGAATCGATTTAATTACCATCATTTTACTTACCAAAAAAAAAAAGTGATAAAGGCATTTCACTTTTATCAGAATGGATGGACCCGTCGAAATTTTATTTATTTGGGCTTCACTCTGATTAAATGGGTATAAGAGGTAGCCCAAAAAAGCGGCCCAAATATTGAAACAGGCCATCCTCTAAAAAAGACTCCTTTTTGTCAGCTTCTGGAGCTCGTCAACGTTGTGACCTCTGCACCCAGCAAGAGTAGAGAACGAGTGTAGAGAGAGAGAGAGAGAGAGAGAGAGAGAGCAGCAGCAGCAGCAGAGAGCAGTAAGACAAGTGATGACTGCTTGTTCTTCCTCCTCGAAGTTGTTAGGAGAAATATAACCCTTAATAATCTTGTAAGCTTACTTTAATTTTTTTTTTTTCCCTTCTTTTTCGTGTGTTGGTAGGCTTTACGGTTTTCTTTTTCAGCATTTTAGTTCTTAATTACCTAATCAGGCTTTGCTCGATTGAATAATTTTCTTGCCTTCGGTTGAATTATCCTCTGTTTCTCTGCTTGAATGCTGTTACTGGTTACAATTCAAGTTGCTTATTCAGGCTCACATACTTAGGGTTTTAGGAGTTTCACTTTGATTTCAAGTTAGGGTTTTCGGATTTCTAGACACAATTGTATCAGAACTTCAAGTTGTCATCACGTGGGTTCTTTTTGAAGTTTTGGGGTTCCAGGTCCGGGCACTCTGAGGTTTTGTTCTGTTGCACTCTTAGTTTTGGATCGATCGGAAAATCACCCTGTTCTGCATATGTGAATTTGAGATTTTTATGGTGTTCCCGTGGCTGTAAATTAATTCTTTTTAAGTTTTGGGTGAGTCATTATGTCTATGAATAACAGTAATGCTCCAAAGAATATTGGGGTTTCATCCCCCTTTGGCAATTCTATGCCTGCAAATGCAGCTTCTCATCTTCAATCACAAGCCCAAGTTCAACAACAATTAGGAGCTGGTTTTCCAGGGCAATTTAATCTGTCTCAGCTCTCTGCAGCTCATGCCCAAGCCCAGGCTCTTGCCCAGGCACAGTCAAAAGCTCAGGCTCAAGCGCAAGCACAAGCTCAAGCTCAAGCACATGCACAAGCAGCTGCCCATTTCCAAGCCCAGTTACAAGCCCAAGGCATGTCCCTTGGCCAGGCACATGCCAGTGGCATTGCAAACTTCGGTTCAGCTTCACCTTCTATATCAGGGGCTGGTAGTGCTGGTATGAAAAGATTGCCGCAGAAGCCTCCTGTACGTCCACCAGGCTTGTCCACTACCAATACTCCTTCTCCGATGAGAGGCATGGACTTTTCAGCTGCTGCTCGTAGGAAGAAGCAGAAACTTCCAGAGAAGCAGTTACAAGAAAGAGTTGCAGCAATATTGCCTGAATCTGCCCTTTACACACAGCTCCTTGAGTTTGAGTCACGCGTTGATGCTGCTCTTGTTAGGAAGAAAATTGATATCCAAGAAGCAGTTAAGAACCCTCCTTGTATTCAAAAAACTCTTCGCATATATGTCTTTAACACATTTGCGAATCAGATCCGTACAATTCCTAAGAAGCCGAATGCAGAACAGCCAACGTGGACTCTTAAAATTATAGGTAGAATTCTTGAGGATGGAATGGACCCAGATCAGGCTGCTGTGTTTCAGAAAACAAGCTCCATGTATCCTAAGTTTTCTGCTTTCTTCAAGAGAGTCACAATATCTTTGGACCAGAAGCTGTTTCCTGACAACCATCTTATAATATGGGATAATGCTCGATCAGCTGGACCTCATGAGGGTTTTGAGGTCAAAAGAAGAGGGGATCAAGAATTCATTGTGAATATTCGGTTAGAAATGAATTACATGCCTGAAAAATTTAAGCTTTCCCCAGCTCTGATGGAAGTTCTTGGAATTGAAGTTGATACACGAGCAAGAATTATATCTGCCATCTGGCATTATGTTAAGGCTAGAAAACTGCAGTGTCAGGATGATCCTTCCTATTTCAATTGTGATCCACCACTTCAGAAAGTATTTGGGGAAGGAAAGGTCAAATTCACTGCGGTGACCCAGAAGATATCCACCCATTTAGCTCCACCTCAACCCATACATTTGGAGCACAAGATCAAACTTTCTGGCAATAACCCTGCAGGAACTGCATGCTATGATGTATTAGTTGATGTACCTTTCCCAATACAGAGGGAATTGAATGCTTTACTTGCTAACACAGAGAAAACCAAGGAGATTGAGGCCTGTGATGAAGCAATTTGTGCTGCTATTAGGAAGATTCATGAACACCGAAGACGAAGAGCATTCTTTCTTGGTTTCAGTCAATCACCAGTAGAGTTTACTAATGCTTTAATTGATTCCCAGAACAAGGATCTGAAGCTTGTGTCTGGGGAAGCTAGTCGTAGTGCAGAGAAAGAGCGTCGTTCAGATTTCTACAACCAACCCTGGTATGATCATTCTTCACTCAACATTGCCTTATTGCTCTTAAGACTGCAAATTGACCTATGGAATACTGTCTGGTGAAGTATTTTACTGGTAGGAGATGTAAAAATGGATACATGACTTGACAAGATGGTATTGCAAATATTGTCTGGTCAATTGATTGTCAACATTGAAAATTATGATCTTCTAATGTTTTGAGTACGATATTTTAGTTAATTTTTAAACTGACATTACAAATGCTCAGCCTGAGTTCTGTGTTGTATGCGCAGTATTAAAAATATCTATGATTTTCGTTAATGGGTGGATACTGAGGCGTTATTTCTTTACATTTGCCAAACAGGGTTGAAGATGCTGTTATTCGTTACCTGAATAGGAAGCCTCCGGCAGATGCCCCTGGAAGCACATGAATAGTGAAGGCTCCAGACATTGCGGCAATTAAGTGCATGGTCATTTTTTTGAGTAGATCTTGAAGAACTTGGTCAAATTGCTTTGATATTGTTGTCTTTCCGTCCTACTCAGATGCATTCCTTGGTGGGGTCGGGGAGAGAGAAAGAAAGTGGTGCCCGGGCGCGTGGGGAAGAATCTATAGGCCTTTAAAGCATTTACTTGTACTTTATTTTTGCTTCTATGACAAATGTAGTGTTATTGCAGCTAACAACTAGACATTCTACCTTTTTTTTTTTTGGTAAGTGTTGTAACTAGACATTCTACCTAGACGTGAAAGTATGATGGAATTAATTTTGCAGTGGATCAATTACATGGATAGCCTGGAAAGCCTAGAAAACAGTGTGTAGGTGATGTGAGATGTAATTTTATTAGGGGTGATTCTTGCATGTTTCTGAAGCCCAACTTCCAACTTCTTTATACCTTACAGAGGAGTGTGCTTGCAGAAACAATAATAGTAGCCTTCATGATATTATTCTGCCTCTTCTCTGCTCTGCAAAGCTTTTTTCCTTTTTCGCCTTCTGTTTTGTTTTATTACTGTTACGGCATTTTATTTTCATGTTTCGTTTCTGTTTTATTTTCCTTCGTCGGCTAAAGCTACAAGATAATTAAATAAATAAATAAAAGGAATTTTATTTCAGAATTTATGTCAATTATTATTATTATTTGATTTTATATATTAGTCTAAACGTTTGTGTGATTTCATCCAGGTATACTCTGGGAGTTAGTAATGTTCAAATTTAATGTATTATTTTTCGGCTGAAAAAAAAAAATTATTTTGATAAGATACACTAAATGTTCTTTTCACATATTTTACTTTGTAATATATATATATATAT
>JAXGGT010000116.1:385266-395737 GCA_035583425.1 Marsdenia floribunda | reverse complement strand
ATATATATATATATATATATATTTGGTGAAAGAAAAAGAAATAAAAAGATTCATTTATCTGAATAAAAATAATTTAGAAATTAAAATTGATCAACTTCTGAAAGTTTTGCAATGAAAGAAAGACACTTATTCAATTTATCTATTGTCTTATTTTGATTTTTGTGTGCATGAGACTGCATTATTTCTAAAAGATAAAATGTTAAGGACTGAATCAGTATGCATTATTAAAAACCCTGTTTGATTTCCTGGGAAGGATAAAGCAAGAAGCAAAACTTACAAAATTGATCTTTCCAGTAACTAATAAACTACATGTAACTAACCACCATGTATGGCTCTCCTTGTCTTGAGACCACCTATGTATAATGGACTGTACAAAAGGAAATAAGTTGGAGTTAATGGGCGATACTCACAAATTTTATGATTCAATTCCAAGTGTAATTTTTCTTAAAATATGGTACATTTATGTGTATATATATTATTATTTTGTTAAAATTTTGTTATAAATTAATACTTCACAATAATGTTTCAAAAAGAAAATTACTATTACCATGACTGCTAAATAGACTTAAAAAAAAATGAAATTAATTTGGTTAGAAAGAAATACAATATTAGCTTAACAAAAATAGTCACAAATAACTTTGATGTATATATATGTATAAAGAGTAGGAATATTGGCAAGTTTAGTCCTTAATAAATTTTATTTTGGTGATATAAACCTCAAATCATTTTTATGTTCTAAACAAATTTTCAAATTAGTAATATAGACATTTTTATTTTTATTTTTTTGTAAAAAAAAAATTGATTAAAATATAGAAATTTAACATTTATTATGCTTTTAGTGGATTAGGAAAAGAAGAAGGAAAGAAGAAAAAAAAAAAAAAACTATTGTGCCTACTAACCTTATTAAAATTTATTTATAGGGATCATTCTTCATTATTCTTTTTATTTTAATTGTATTTACTAAATTATTTGGAGAAAAAAAAATTATATTGTTTAACATGTAGGATGAGAATTTTGCCCCTCTCTTCTTAAAGAAATTATTTAAAATTATAATTTTTTTTTTTTTTTTTTGATGATTTTCATAAACAAAAGATTATATTACTAGTTTTTAAATTTGTATAGAACTTAAAAAAAAAAAAAAAAAAAATCTAAAACTTATTTCACAAAAATAAAATTTATTAAAGACTAAATTTGTTAATTTTCTTAAAGAGTTTTGACAAGATTTTAAGAAAATTTAAGTTAATTTTTATCAATTTAACACTTAGTAATTAATTTTAATATATTGTCTCACAGTTTTTAACTTATCCGATTAATTAAGGAGGAATATAAATAAATTAGGAAATTATAACTTGATAAAAAATTAATAAACATGTGATCAAAAGGACCAAAAAAATAATATACACATTTTTAAATGGATGTACATATAAATATTTAATTTTATATGGTGGCTTTGTGTAAAAAAAAAAAATAAAAAAATAATATTTGTTAAGTTTAAAAAAAAAAAAAAAATAAGTTTTTAATTATTTTTAATTTAGTCAATTAGATTAACTTTTGGTAAATAAGATTAATTGGTTATTGAAATTTGTTATTTATTTATTATATTTAGTAAAAATTAATTATTTAAATTAGGTTAATTTAGTTTACTTTAGTTAGGTTAGGTATTTAAGTTAAGCATAGTTCAGTAAAGTGAAGTCAGTTAAATAGAGGAAAATTGACATGACTTATCCCAAAGTATTTATGGGGTGCAAGTTATGTCTCCAACAAATTTTTTTTTTAGAAAACTTTTTAGATCCCTAAACTTTTTTATTTTCATGCACCTTACATCCTTTTGTCTATTAATAGGTGGTTAATGCCTAATAAACATTTATTTTTACTTTTTTTTAAAAAAAAATAAATAAATGAAGGGTAAAATAGGAATTTCACTTATTACCCAAATACCCAACCTATTTTCCTTATGTTATCGAGATTGTAATGGGTAATTTTAAATCCTAATCCCCTTTTTCTTCCTTCATCTTCTTCCTTTCTATTCATGTTCATTCATCATGTCACAATTACCAATCACGACAGACCATCAATTCTTGACACCACAAGGAAGAGATTCAAAGGGATGTGTAGATTTTATTGTGTGTTGTAAGTATGTATACACAATAAGTTGTATATATTTTTGCTATTATATGATATATATTATTATGAAGAGTATGCCTAAAATAGATTATAAAATTTTATCAATAAAATGGGCTTAATCTAGAAAACTAAGTGTGTCTAGGATCTGACCCTATCTGATAAAACACCTTGAAAAATGTTGATCACTTCCAAATGAGTCATCCTCAAGAATTATATATAATTTTTAAAATCTAATAAAAATACTTTTTGTTTTTAAACATTAATTTAAAGCGATCTTATATAGATGCAATTATCTAAGAAAAAGGGTTGTGTATTTAGAAAATATTTAAATTAGGTCAGAATATATATTTTATATACTTTGACAGTATTTAACTTATTTAAAAAGAAAATTGAAACATTGATACATTAGGGACTAAATTATCTATACTAATTTCTTGTAAAAAGCTAAAAGCTAAAAAGTTATTTCTACTAAAAATATACAAAACGAAAATGAAAATAATAATAAATGCAAGAAATTGAAAGTTCTTACTCAACTCCCATGTTTTATATTGTTTGAAAATATTTTGAACAAAATAAAAGTTAGAAACAAGCAATGATCATCTTTTTCTCCCTTTCTTTAGAATGGAATCTCTTTGCATTCCCAAGGCAATGCTAGTGTGATAGAAGCAACCCTTTTAAATGAATAACTTTAGAAACTGCATAAAGGAAGAGCAATGTAAACTTCTCTTTTTCAGGATAGAGAAAATATAAAAAAAAAAAAAAAAAGATAGAGAAAGAAACAAAACTAAGAGGAAAATAAATTCAAAATTAGAATTTTGTTCTTACCAAAATATTGTTGAAAAAATCTTAAAAGTCTCTGATTAAACATCCATGCTTATCATCTTACCTAAAGAAGAATTACATATTTATAGTTTAGAATATATATCAAATTATAAATTAAAATATATGTATTAAATTTACCTTAACTATAGTCACATGCTTAATTTTGTAATAGTCCTCTCCTTCGTGACCATCTAAAATTCGAACCCTGCTAATAAAATTTTTAGGCATTTGGTGTACATCCAACATTTTTAGGGCTTTAATGAATTTCAATCCATCTGGAATCATTTCTAAATTTCCACAAAATGAAATTTTTAACTCCAAAAGATTTTGCATGGCTCCTTCGGCAATGATCAATTCTTTCAAGTTGTATAAAGCCCCAAGATAAAGTCTTCTCAGTTGGAAGAAACAATATGAACAGAAATTCATTCTTGTCCCCCAGAAACTATCTCGGCGTAAACTCAAATACTTCAAGTTCAAAAGCTTCCCAAGTGTTTCGATTGACTCGTCTTCTAACTTTGAATTTTCTAAATTCAAATCAGCCAGATATAAAGCCAAACCACTGTCATACTTGGGGAGAGTGCCAATGGGGATATTAGCTTTTAACCTTAAAATTTTTTCACAGGAGAACAACTTGTGGAAAATTAAAGATTCCTCCTCGATAATGCGTAATCTGTCATTTTTAAGACTTAAGAATTCAATATCTATCTTTAATGAACTTTTTGAGTCTAATAAAGGCACGAGATTCTCTAGTAGGTTTCCATCTTTGAAATATACACGAGCTTTTAACCACCGAAGATTTGTTAACTTGACTAAATCTCCAAAACAACAAAACATACTATCAAAATTCTCTAATACTTCCAACTTGTTTAATCCATCAAATCTTAACTTGTCACATGAAAATGTTTCCCAATCCTGTGGCAAGTATAGGTGTCTAAGTTGTCTCATCTTCCTAATGATATTTGGAGTTTGAACAAACCAAAGATGTTCGAGATCAAGGGTTTGTAATTGTTTTAGATTGGCAAAGGATGATGTTAAAGAAAGGAATAGACGTCCTTGTAGAGATAAGTATCTCAAGTGAATGAGACTACTAATACCCATGGAAAACTTAAGTGAATCAATGTCACTTAAGCAATAACATTCCTCCCATGAAGCGCCTCTCACAAGTTCTCCGATGATCTCTAAGGATCTAAGCATGCGAAACCGACTTATTTGGGAAAATATTGTCGGTGCTAGAGGGCCTCCATAGTCTAGAAATGTATCAAATACTAATCTAAGTGACCTCATATGCCTAGTAGCTCTCTTTTGAGGAGGAACATATTTCAGAAAATCATTCTCTCTAAAATGAATGACAAGTCTATTAATTTCATTGGTTGGAGAAGAGGACTTGTGCACTAGATTATCAAAGCCATTATTTGAGTGGACCAATGAGAATAAATTTTCCTCTTTTGCCTTTTTCAGACTAATATCCCTTATAAGATCATGAAGACGACAATATTTGAACCTTGACATCCTTATCATATCCTCATCAACAACAACTTGCACCAAGAACCTTTCTGCTAACTCTTTTAAGTAACGCTCTGCTACATCCATCATCGATTCATCACCTATTAGATCTTTCGTAGATATCATTCCCTCAGCAATCCATAATTGATACAATCTCTCAACATCTATTTCAGAATCTTCAGGAAATCTACCCAAATATACAAAACTTGGCTTCAATTTTAATGGCAAGTCATCGTAACTTAATGCTAATATCTTCTCAACTTCTCCTTGCTCTTGCATAAGGTCCTTACCTCTTCCAATATGTGCTTTAACATTTTTGTGTAAAATCTTCCACTCTTCAATGCCTCTTTTTGTAGTAAGAATTCCTCCTAGTACCACTATGGCCAATGGTAAACCCCCACAATATTTGGCCATTTCCATTCCTAATTCTTTCATTTCGCTCATCTGTTCATCAATTGTATTGAAAAGCACAATAAAACAAAATTTTTCAAAGCTGATAGATTAACATATGCTCAAGTAAACTAAATTTTTAATTTCTTGTGTACGGAAATTAAAAAAGTGAAATACTTTTTGTTGTCATCAATCAAATGTAAATGCAAAATAAATACATCACACTTACCAATTTGATGTTTTTCTTTGAATGCTTTGATTTGAAGCAACTCCCAGCTTTCCAGGGCATTTAGAAGTCTTGGTTGATGGTGGAAACCATTTGGCCCTATATGAAATGCAACATTTTTTTTGCGGGTTGGAAGCAAAATCTTACTTTTGTTCTTTCTCAATGGAAATGCCTCTTTTATAATCTCCCAATCTTCAATTGACCAAATATCATCAAGTGCAACCATGCATTTTTTGTTTCTAAAGCTTTTAGAAAGTTTGCTCATAAGTTCGTCATCCCTCAATTTCATAATTTCTTCTCTTTTGTCTACAGAAAACTTAATTAAGATACCTTGTAAAATATCTCTCTTTTGCAAATGTTGTGAAATAAAAACCCAAGCAAGATTCTCAAAATAGCTTTGTATTTTAGGGTGATTGTAAATTTTTCTTGCTAGAGTTGATTTTCCTAAACCTCCCATCCCAAAGATGGAAACAACTTTGTGGTCATTATCATCATCATTTTCATTCACCAAATGCCCCACTAACTTCTCAACATCATTGTCCAATTTGATAAAATCATCATTGGCTACGTGTGAATAGGTTCGCCTTAGCTGTTGTAAAGAAGAGCTTGAGTCTTCTCTTTCATTCAAAAATGAAATAATTCCATAATCTTGAAAACTCCTAGTTATACTTGATATCCTTGTCATGAGTTTTCGAATCTCTGAACCAATTGATTGGCGAACATACAATTCATTTAAGAAACAAAACATTCTCTTAAAAAAGTTTTCTCTTTGGGATGAAATTCTAAAAGTATACTCCTCAAGCAAATCCTCAGCCTCATAGGCAAGATCTTTGGATTGTGCAATCCATACTATTAGACAAAATAAGGATAGTATCCATATCTTATAACATAAATAATAATATCAATACAACGTACCCTTATTATGATATAGAAAACTTATAATGGGAAAAAGTAGACTGTGGACCTATTTAAAGACTTGAGAGTGACCTTCCCACTATCAGTTATTTTAGTCTGTTCAATTATTTATGTGTCTATTTACAACTCTTTTAATAGATATATATGTATAATCTATACATGATCACCCATAACTTTTGATTGTATTAATAAAGAAAGTAGGACATGCAAGTGGTCTTTTATATACAAACTGAATTTTGAATACTGTAATTAAACTCACTTTAATGAAACAAAGAGTAGTAAATAAGTCACGACCCAAGCCCGTGTCACGACTATAGGCCTGACGGTATCCACGGTCAACTACTTGGCACCGTCCTCACCAAAAGGGATATCTCGAACTGACAATGACTACCTAGGCCCAAACAGATATTCCATAAAATATTCATGTATATTTTCAATGTGGGATGGGTATCACAAAACGTGCCTAACTAAATGAGAATATCCATTTTTTAATAGATACCTGAATATCTCTCTTCTCATTTTTCCTTGTCTGTGCTTCTCGCAAGAACGATTGCAACCGCTGAAGCTCCACTTGAAGTTCCTCCACTTGCTCGCGTACTCCGGCAAGAAACTTCGCTTCTTCAATCGCCAACTTCCCAAGTGCTTCTACAACAAAACCCACAACTGCCGCGTCAGCCATATTTTTTGCCTTTCTAATTAAGCAAATGGAGAAATATTAGATCTATTGGATAGAAGAAATGGTTGGAGTGGAAAACCTATATATGCAAGTCACGTATGTAAGGGTCATACAAGATAGCTAATTAAAGAAAAGCATATTCCATTGCTTCACTTTAGGAAGGAAGCTTCTACCAAGCTTCCATTGAAGAAAAGTATATTAAAAAAGCTTCTACGTACCGAAAATAGTCCTTTAATTATTGGGTCATTCATATTTTATTTTAATTTTTTTATTATTATTTTTTTAACTCTTAACTATCAATCAATCTTTTATTTTTTTATTCACTCGAAAAATAAAATAATATTTTTTATTAATTATAATTACTATTTGCAAGTAAATTGTGATTTTTTTTTTTTTTTTTTTATAAACGTAATCTTTACCTTAAGTCTAAAACTTTTGATATTATTTATTACGGGTTTTTGTCTTAACCCTTCTCGTTGACAAGTTCAATAATCGATTTTGAAAAACAACTAATAATAATAATATAGAAATATATGGACTCTTTTTGAGGAAATATGAGTATTTTTTCCTTTTGTGTAAGTCAAGTAGTATTGTTTGCTTTGTATAGAGGCTAACCAGATGGCTGAAGAAAAGTATTACATTCCTTAATTTCATGATAATTTTCCATAAAATATTACTCTCTTTTTATTGATTGATTTTTTATCACATTCATTAAAATATTATTTATAAGAATAAAAATACGAAATTTTTTCGATTTAATCCTCTAACTATTTAAGTTTTTCTGAGGTAGTCCTATAATTTTAATTTCTTACAAATTGATCACATATCTATTTTTAATTTCACATGCAAATGGTCCTTTAAGTTTAATTGGTATGCCAATTATATGCTAAAAAGTAACTAGATATTTATCAATTTTGACCCAAAAGACCAATTTGTGAAATTAAAAATAGATAAATAATCAATTTCTATAAAACTAAAGTTTCAAAACCAATTCGAAGAAACCTAAATTGTTAGGGAATTGAACCGGAAAATGTTTCATGAAAGTAAAACTCCTCTGAATTTAATTAATTAAAAAATTGACATAATTATATTTTTCTTAAAAATTATTAAAATAATTATAATTATTTAGAGTGATGTGAAATATATTTTAGATGTCTTTATAAATTTTTAATACAATTATAATTTTTATTTTCTAAAAAAATTATTAATATTTATTGAACAAAAGATTTTTTTTTTTTTCTTCCATCGAATTTAACAAAAGATTTGACTCTGCATGGTTTTTTTTTTTTTTTTTGGGGGGTTTAATTAAATTACGTGTTTCATATAAAAAAATTTATTAGTGGTTTAGATAATAGTGTAGAGAATGTTATTAAAAAAAAAAAAATTGTAATACTCGTATTAGTCTAATTAAAACCTCCCTAAATGTTCTGTATGATCTGCATTTTTTTGCTGCACGTTTTTGTATATTATCAGCCCAACTAAAATGGACCTATTCTATTCATGGATCAGATGTAAGGGCTTGTGCTACCCACTTCTCTAAATAAAATTTCCTCCTTTTTTACCAAAAAAAAAAAATTCTATTGAAGAGAAAAACATTTTGTATTTTGTATACTTTTTGTTAATAAGACTAGAGAAATAATAGTGAATTTAGTCCCAATATTTGCTTTATTTTCATACTTGGTCTCAAACTTGTTTTTTTGGTGGATTAGGTCCCTAACTTTATAAAGTTTCTACATATAAGATCCTTTTGTGTAGATTATAGGCATAAAAAATTATTGATTTTGCCAAACAAAAGACTTAATACACACAAACTTTATAAAGTTAGGGATTTAATCCACCAAAAAAAAAGTTTGGGACTAAATATGAAAATGGAGCAAATGTTTGGGACTAAATTCACTATTATTCCTAAGACTAGATTAGTATAAATATGTATGAATTTACTCTATAATTCGAGTTATGTCAAAAGCGAAAGTGCCTCAAATTCAAATTTTGTTGAAAGAGAAAAATAAAAAATGGACAATTTGGAAAAATAAGAAATGAAAAGTTTTCCAAGTACTGGCGGTTGAGAACTTGTCTATTATTTTGAAGAAAGAAAAGGAAAAAAAAAAAAAAAAGATTATATATAATTTAGACTTTTTTTTTTTTTTTTTTCAATTTATCGAAATAAATGTATTAATTAAGTAGAAGTGATACATTTTTTTTTTATTTGTTATATTAGTGAGACTAAGAGATTTATTATTATTATTATTATTATTATTTTATCAATTTTATATAATTAATATAATATTTATGAATATTTCTATCTTAACATCTCTATAATTAATTCTTTAAAATTATACTAATAATTACTAAAATAGTACTTCCTCTGTTATTTTACATTGGATGAAATTATTATTATTATTATTTCACTTGTCCACATCAGGAAATCGAATTAAATTTTTTTGATATGTTTTCTTTAATACCCCGCTAATTAATATTTTTACAATTAATACTTATCTAATAAAAGAAAAGAAAATTAAAGGATATTTTAGAGTGTTTTTGGATAGGAACTTTTTTTGAAATTGCTTATTTTTATCCAAAAAAAAAAAAAATTAAGTGGATTGCAAAAAACAAAGAGTAAGGTGCAAACAAGTTAAGAAGCTGTCCAGTAAGTAGGGACAAAAACAATATATTTTATTAATGTAATAATGATATTGTTATTTGAGTTATATATTTATATATATACTGAATATTTATAGTAAGTGAGTGAATTTTTTTTTTTTTTTGCCAACTTACTAGACATGAACAGTGTCATATTCAGTGGTGTCCAAACAAGACTCATTTTTGAGTGAAATTTTGAGAAATAATTTCAGTCAAAAAACAACCTTAATTTTTCAACTAAAAGGTACATTAATTATTGGATAAAGTATCTCAATAACTTCTGAACTTTTACAAATTTTTCGCTTTTACACATAAACTTTTTTTTCGTCCCAAACTTACACTCCAGGTTTTTTTTTTTTTAATTATATATATATACATTAAACTAGAACTTTCATCCAAAATTTCTGTTAACTTACCAATTCTATTAATCATGTGCAAATCAAATAACTTTTTTAAAAGAAAATTTAATAAATGACGACTATTTAAAATTTTAATAAATTTAAGTCATAATAACTCTAAAAATTTATGGGCTAATTTTAATAATTTTTTTAACGGATTTTATCAAAAGAGGCCCAATAAAAAATGATGGCCGAAAAGGTATGGTCTGACTACCATTTTTGACCAAAATGACGGCTCGAGAGCTGAAATTAAACGGCGTTTCCATGGCCGCTGCTTCTGCCAACTCTACAATGGGGAACTAAACTCCTCCCACTTAACAGAATGTTGATAATATATCAAAATTTCTTTGGTGATAATTTATATATAAGTGGAGGAGAAGGTAGTATATAACATTTTTTTAAATATTGTCTAATATATTTCTTCTATTTTTTATTTGTTATATTAAAAAAATTACGAGTTTTTTTTTTTTTTTTTTTAAAGTTATTACATATTTATTAATATATATATTTTTTGATATTTCTTTAATTAACATTTTAAAGTTATACTCATTAATTACTTTAAGAAATAGAAATAAATGTTGAGAGACATTTTTTAGGAAATCAAAATAAAACAATCACAAAATTTTGAGACCAAAAAGAGTGATTATTTGAATTTTTGCTATTGTCTTTTGTCAAATAAACAATGACTTTGCAATAATAATTGAAAAGCAAAATGAACCCTTTACGAGACACGCATGGATATGCAAGAAAACTTTTTTTTAAAATTATATGTGGTCC
>JAXGGT010000116.1:362032-376532 GCA_035583425.1 Marsdenia floribunda | reverse complement strand
TTTGCTTGTTTTGCTCGTTTCACGTTCCTCGCTATTAGTTTTCTTGTTTCTGTGTCCAGGGCTTGCGTGACTTTCATAATCTGTGTTTTGTCCAACTTTGGTTGCATAGGCAATAATACTGTTTTGCTAGTTTTGGTTTTAGCTTATGAATTTTTAGGTCTTGAAGTAGATACCATTGATACATCTGTTGCAATTGTGCCAACTAGTTCTAGTCTTGTCAACTTAATGAACTGCCTTGGGTTGCGAGAAAATACACCAGGATGTCTGCTTCTGTTGTAATTGCTGCATTCTGCATGATTTTTTATTTTATGATAAACAACATAAATATCACTGTAATTTCCAAGAGGGAGTTGTCAGATATGACAATTATATGCAGCATGAAATTTCCTTTGTATCAGTCTAGGTGATAGTTTCTTCCTCTTTCACCTAATGACTGACCTACAAAACCCAAACAGACTTTCCACAACAGTGGGGCTCAGAAGCCTAGGGTGTAAAGAGTTTGTGATGTGAGTTTTAACAAAAGACACATGTCATCATGTCGGGATATATGTTTCTCTGCAGATTCAGGATGTATTTGGATTGAGATATTTTTTGAGATAGTTGAGTGAATTACGAAAAATAAAGAGTAAGACAGAAACAAGTTAAGAAGTTGTTTAGTAAGTGAGAGACAAAAATAATATATTTTATTAGTGTAATAATGATATTATTATTTGAGTTACATATATTTATATGTATATACTAAATATTTTACTCATTTTTTTTGCCACCTGCATAGACAAACAAGTAAAGCTTATTTTTCTTTTCAGTTTGAATGAAATTTTGTAATTTCAAAAAAAAAGTCCAGTCCAAAAACAACATCAATCTCTAAGAAATATTTTTTTCTTAATTTATCAGGAATCCTTTTTAAGACCAGATGCTCAGCTTCTCTTCTAGTAGAATTGTGTGTGCCTCTAATTAAAATATACTGTGATGCTGCCAGGTATGCAATAGTTTGTAATTTGAAAAGCCACTCAGCCATTGACCGGCTTCGCAGGTAGGCCAATTTTTTTATTGTACAAGAGATTTTGTTCCTTTATTTTTCTGTAGTTCTTAACATGTAATGTGTTATCTTTTGTTTATCTTTAGTTTTAAACACGAATTTGCTTTGTTCTGTTTGCAGAATTAAAAATGTAGAAGCTTCAAAGGCAAGTTGCCTCTATTTTATTGATCTACATTCTCTCGGTGATTCTCAACCTCCCAGTGGGTGAAAGGACTTATCTTCTTCCTTGTTTTTGGATACAAAGTGCTGATGCTTTTTTTTCTGTTTCCATTTTCTGTTAGCCCCTGAGCATTCTGTGCCACTCTTTCCGGGACATTGATACATATACCACGGGATTTCCTCGGGGAAATAACCAAGGTCTTACCAACATCTTTCGAGCTGTTAAACACTGCCTGCCTGGTCCTGTGAGTTTGATTATCTCTCTGCCTTGCTGCTCGTAGTGGGAATCTTTAGCACATCCTGTTAGCAATTTTAAATGTATGTCCTTTTCCCCCTCGTATTTGGTGATATGGGGCATCACTGTTTTGCTTGAGCTTTGTTTCTGTCACAATCATCAGTTTTTTTGGGTTGAAATTTCTCATCTAACTTCCAGAAAATTTGTGATTGATTTCTGATAATGCACTGCAGCCGAAAGCTGTAGTATAAAGTGAACTTTGGTTCTTATGAAATTATTAGTTATTTTTCCTCTTTAGTACATTACCCTCACTGCTACCTCTACCCGACTTTATCCAATGGCTCCCTGGTTTCTACTATTCATTTGCAATGTGCTATTTACTTAATCCATCTACCATGTAGACATAACTATATTACTTCATGCAACAGTATACTTTCATTTTGAGTGCAAGCAAAGAGTTACCAAGGCAATGCACACGATATGGAGCAACAGCTTCCAAGTATGTTGTAAGGAAAAATGTAGGAGTCCGTATACCTGATGATCCCGTTTGTCAAGCAATCTTAAACAAGATGGATGCACCTCTAATAGCAACAAGGTAGCCTGGTAACCTATCCACTACCTGATTTTGAATTTCTTGTTTTATTAATGATTAAAACATTTTCAGAATTTTATTCCCTTTTCCATTGGTATATTCTTATACTTAAATTCTGAATGTTACCTTCTGCCACAGTGTGAAGTCACCAAAGGAGAATGAGTGGATAATGGATCCTCTAACAATAGCTGATGTGTATGGACCAGAGGTGAAGCATGCTTACCATGATATATGATGTCCTCAAGTTTTTGTTGGATTGGGGGGATATACTGCGTAGTTCCTTCATAGCTTTTTTCTGGTCTGGCCTTCATTGTAACGTATAATAAATCTTGACATAAATGGATTAGCCACTTCATCATATTTGATGCCAATCATAGTTTGGCTTTGTAGATGTACAGAGTTCATTATTCTCACTGCTAAATCTTTAATTTGTTTGTTGCTCAATTCTTTGTGAAATCAGATTCGCCAAGTTTTTTCACCTTTGCATTTGACTATCCTAGCCAAATTGCTTCTGGATTATTTGAAATTAGTTTTGGTGTTTACATCTGCTTGTTGATGCTAACTTCCATTATTTTCTCATACTATAGGGCCTTGATTTCATTGTTGATGCTGGTGTGCGAGTGGCTGACCCGTCAACCGTGGTTGACATGACAAGTAGCATACCTCGTATCTTGCGGCAGGGGAAGGTGAGATCGAGCATTTAGGAAAAATGCTCTAGTTTTCTGAGAAAGCAAGCACTGACTTGTAGTTTTCTCCCTCCTCCTTCACTCTCCTGTTGTTGTTTACTGTAACATTTGTTTTGTGGTTGTAGGGACCTAAAGAACCATGGATGGAAAGTGATGAGGATTCTGCATGAGGTGAGAAAGAATCATTCCCAGCGCTGTTTAAAAAATAAAAAGTCATTCAGCATATTTCTAACTTTGAACCCTTGTAATAGTGTATAGTTAGTTAGTTATGATGAAACCCTTTTATTGTGAAATCACGAATGTTGACATTAGCAGTTGCAGGTACAGGAAAAGTTTGAATGTATTTTGTGGTGACGTTTCCTTAAATGATTCCCATGATATCAATACTATACAGGTACGATTCCTCCAAATATATATATATATATATTATATGGTACGTGAGAGCAGGGTCTAAAGTCAACTTTTTTAAAAAAAAAAATTCCACCTCTGGATCCTGTACCACATGTGTATATATTTACTTAAATCATTGTATTTATTTTGCTTAAAGTTTACTTCATTTGATAAGGACTAGACGAGAAGTTTTATTTATTTTTGTTTTATTACCTTATAAAACTAGCATTAATAATAATAATAATAATAATAATGGTGCGCCACTTTGAATTCATTCTCCCGCAAGCTTCTCATCCGAAATTCAAAAAAAACCCGCGCCTTTCTTTCAAGTTAAAATTACAAGTTTCATTTATGAAAACTTTTATTTTGTCAAAACAAAAATACAATTTTTAAAAAAAAAATTAAAATTTACAAAAAAGAATTTTCCAATTTTGTTAAAAACAGATTGAATGGCATTTTTCAATTAATATTCTTAAAATAATTAAAATTAAAGACTAATTTAATATTTTTAACTTTTTTTGATAATTAATTTAATATTTTTAACTTAAAAAAAAAAAAATAATACAAAAGGTAAGAATGGCGCGGCACTCTGGATTCATTCTCCCGCAAGCTTCTTTACTGAAATTCAAAAACCCGCGCCCCTTCTGACAATTAAAATTACAAAAATTTCATTGATGCAACTGCTATTTAAACGTCGCCATTCTCGCCTACTTTCCTCCACCAATCACCCCTTAACCTACTCTCTTCTTCTTGTTCTCCCTTAATCCCTCAGAAAACCCTAGCCGAAATGCCGTCCCTTCCCGAAGAGCCACTCTTGGCACCAAACCCTGATCGGTTCTGTATGTTCCCAATCCAATACCCTGAGATTTGGGAGATGTACAAGAAGGCCGAGGCTTCCTTCTGGACTGCCGAGGAGGTCGACCTCTCCATGGATCTTTCCCAGTGGGATAAACTTACCCCTGATGAACGGCACTTTATTACTCACATTCTTGCCTTCTTCGCCGCTTCAGATGGCATTGTTCTGGAGAATCTCGCCGGTCGTTTCATGAAAGAAGTTCAGGTTTCCGAGGCCCGTGCTTTCTATGGTTTCCAGATAGCCATCGAGAATATTCACTCCGAGATGTATAGTCTCCTGCTGGAGACGTACATCAAGGATTCCGACGAGAAGCACAGGCTCTTTCACGCAATCGAGACCATCCCTTGTGTTGAAAAGAAAGCCAAGTGGGCCCTCCGATGGATTGACGGCTCTGAATCCTTCGCCGAGCGTTTGGTTGCCTTCGCTTGCGTCGAGGGAATATTCTTCTCCGGAAGCTTTTGCTCAATCTTTTGGTTAAAAAAGCGGGGTTTATTGCCCGGCTTAGCTTTCTCGAACGAGTTGATTTCGAGGGACGAGGGTCTTCACTGTGACTTTGCCTGCTTACTCTACAGTCTTTTGAGGGTGAAGTTGAGCGAGGACAGAATTAGGGGAATTGTAGCGGATGCTGTGGACATAGAGAAGGAGTTTGTATGTGACGCGCTGCCTTGTGCACTGGTTGGGATGAATGGGGACCTCATGAGTCAGTATATTGAATTTGTTGCGGACAGATTACTGGGAGCTTTGGGATATGGAAAAATGTACAATGCTCAGAACCCTTTTGATTGGATGGAGCTGATCAGTTTGCAGGGGAAGACCAATTTCTTCGAGAAGAGAGTTGGAGAATATCAGAAGGCTTCAGTAATGTTTAGTTTGAATGGGAATGGTGCGACCCATGAATTCAAGATGGACGAAGATTTTTAACAATATAACCATGGATGCTATTATGGGTTGCGAGCGTTGATTTTCAGTATCTGATTGAAAGTCTGCTCTGACCATAGTATAGAAAGCATCTCAAAAAAAAGGACAAAAAAAAAACCCAAAAATATAGTTTTCCCCCTCTTGTCTAGCTTGGATAATGTAACAGTATTTAATCTTATGTTTGTTCTTTTATTCAGTTTACATAGAAATTGTAATAAATATTTACGTAAAATTTTTATATTTTATCTTAATTCATGTTGTAATTAAGATGGGGCAGATTTAACATTTTTTTTTTTTAAATTCATGATTTTGGCAAAGTTTGAATGGTTAGAAAATGATTTCAGATGGGATTCGAATAAATTTAATTTTATTTACACTCACCCATGCAATTCCATCAAAGCTTTTTCACGTCTCTCGAGAAATTAAAAAGCGGGGTAAAAGGTGGAAAAGGAAAAACCGTGAAATATTCGGGGCGGTGGGTTTAGGTTTCAAAATCCAATAATGTGTGGTCCATGACCTTGGGTAGAATTTGAATTGGAGGCCGTGAAAGTTTGTCAAGGGGAGGGGAAGCGAAGGTGATTGCGGCTCCATCAACCCGGCCCGGTTCACATTCGTAATTCGAAACTCTGTAGTCTCTCCATCTTCTTCTTCCTTCTCTCCTTTAACTCTACTGTTAAGGCTTCAAGCTTTTCATTTGTTATCATTTTTGTTTTGGTAGGAAGAGAGGGACTTTAAAAAAAAAAAAAAAAAAATGTCAGGTTCAGTTGGGGGTAATTATCAGAGCTCGGGCATGCTATCCAGAGAACAATTGCTTCATCTGTTTGACCGTTTCTCATTCCTCACCTCACAACCTGGTATGTTTCAGCTTGAGATTCCTATTATTGTTTAGGCGCAACAAGGTTGTATTTTTTGCGTTTCATTTACGGGGTATAATGAGATTCTGGGGTTCTATTTACTATGTTTCAGATGTGAAGAAAAGGATTTCTGACGCTGTTAATGACAAGCAGGTAAACTTCTGTTAGTGTGATCAATCTTCCTTCACAATAATTCATAATCAAAATATTCATTTTGCTATGTCTTTTTTTCTTAATTATTTTATTTTATTTTATCTGGGCTGAGTCTGGGTGGAAGTGCGACCACCTATTTGAATGTGTCTCAGTGAACTCCTATTTCTTAGAAGTTGTGTTTCAAAATTTAGTGGTTTGTTGAATGGTAGTATCTTTTGTTCTGTTTTCCTAACAGGTTCTGTTATTAGTATTTCTACGTTTTTTTTAGTACTGGCAGATCAATCTGAAAGAAGTTAAATTGACACCTCCTTTAACTAACTTGATATGGGCTCTGTTCATTTGGACAAGGATTATGTACTTTCAACCTGCTAAATGCTACATAATTACCGTTTTTGCATCTGAGTTCCTTCAATTCCTGGTCAAGACTGTCATGGAACTTTTTTTGGATGGACCCTGAATTTGGTTGCTGGATTTCTAATATAACACCAAATTTACACTTGGATTTGCTTGGAAGGCTTACTACTTTTTGTGAATTTTACCTCTTTTATGGGTATGTGTGCAGATTCAAGATGTCTGTTCATCTGCACTTTGGTATGGGTAAAACGTGTCTATATCTTTGTATGTGAGTGCAACCGAGGTCTCCTTGAAATAAGTGTGAGCAAAGTAAATGACATCGTGCAAACATACAATCCTTATGGAAAGAAGGATTTTGGTTATAAGTGGGTTTGTCAATACTGTTGGAATATCTGGAATCTAACATCTCCAGAGTTAGATGAATAAATAAGTTGACCTTTTTCTTATTATTATTTTTCCCTCTTGACTTAGTCAGGCTTCTGTTATTCTTGTTTTAAACTTGTAGTTTGATACATGCAGGAAGCTGTTGCTGTTACCACAGCAATTCAAGAGGAGATCCTTCTGGAAATGGGAGTTGGTAAGTGAACTTGTTTGACTTTGTCAGCAAGGGTACCATAAGGAACATGCTTTCGGAAGTTCTTTTCTTGTATTTCCATGTTTTGGGTCTTGGATGAAGCTTTTTCCTATATAATCATTTGGGGAAACTCATTTTGTCTAAACCAAAAACTGCTGGAGCTATGAGGTCACCAAAGTAAATGTATTTGTTTATTTCAATGGAAATAGTATTATCTGCCCTTTACATCTTTTGCATTATTTCTGCACTGTTTTATTTGACATGTATGTTTTTGACATAGCAGTAAGAAAATGATTTCTTTGGTGCAGATTGATTATCTTTAGAGGTGAAAATGGCACCACCAATGAGATAATTACTCATTGAGTTTATGTTTTGTCATTTTATATTGTGCATCACAAACTGAAGCACTTATGCATGCTGGAAATGATCTCACTCTGTGATGCTATATGCATCAGTCTTTTGATCAACTAATAATACACGGCTGTTGGTTTACCAAAATGCAGATCCAAGATATGGTCTTTCTTGCCTTGGAAAAGTAAATGTGGCTTATGAGAATGATCAAGATCTCATGATTCGTTTTTATGGGTTTGTTGCAACGTAAGCTTTGTGTTTATGGGGTTGTGTATGATGTCTGTATATGCGTCCCTTTATGATGTCTGTTTATCAAAGAAGTTTCTGTTGATGATTTTCCAGTTCAAATCTTTTGCAAAGCATTAACTTTTATATATCTTGCTATTTTCTTGGAAGGGAAGAGATGGCATGTGAGGAAGCGGAGCTTGGACCAGAAGCATTTGCAGAAAGAATGAATATGCAACAGAAATTGCAACGACAGGTAAAGATGCTTCAGTTTCAGTAAGGGATGATTGTGATAAACGTTTGACTGCCAAACCTTTTGCAGCAATTGGAGATGCTGAATTACATGCGCAGCTTTCATCTGGATGACCAGTCTGCAATCCTGGAAATGGTATTATAATTTGTCCTAGGTTATTAATTTTTTTTGTTTCCAGTACTTACGTTATTATAATCGTGCTTGTAGCTGCACTATACTTGTGTTCTAATCTCATTCAAGCTTTTTTGAATATCTTGGAACATTATCAAAGCAATGTTTGGCATACAGCAGCATTGGGAGTTTGATGAACTGGGAATCATTCTGTGTTGAGTGTTTTTCCTGCTAATTTGTGCTGTGGTTCTCAGCTTCGCCATGAGATGGAAAAAGCAAATTTTGACGGAGAGGCATCAATTTTGTCCATGGAAGCAATGGAAGATACTGTTCGAAGAAGGGTGTCCCCGGTTTACCAGCCAAGATAGGTGGAGGTTTTCTAATGAATGAAGAATGTTGCTCACTGTCTTACCTTTGAGTTCAGTGAGAAGACTAGATTCTGTACCGGAAAACTGTATATTTTTCACTCTAAAAACATAGAAGAAACCATGATGCTGGTTGTGCTTTGACTTCTCTAAGGTCTTTAATTTTTATCTTGGCTTCAAACACTGGAATGCACTTATTTAAAGGTTTATTGTATGGGTGTTACTCCATCCCCAGGTACTCACTCGTGCTCGACTTGGGCCGTGATAAACTTTAAATATCTTAGGGTGTGTTTAAATTAATTTTTATTTTGAGTTTTTTTTATTTATTTTGAAAATAAGTTAGTAATTTTAATTTAGAAAATATCTATATTAATTTATTTTTTATTAAATTATAGGGTATATGTGACACTTTCGTTTCACATCAAAAGTATATGTGAATATGTTATGAAATATAAGTATGAATTTATGTACTCATTGTCAATTCGAGATATTGTTTTTGGTATAGTAAGAACGTTACCAAGTAGTTGATCGTGGGTACTGTTATGCCCACAGTCGCGACAAGGGTTTGTGGGTCTAGGACTTGACATTTGATATCAAAGCGGGTAGTCAGTCTGAACTATGAGAACTAAGTGTTATACCATATGTGTGGTAGGAGTTACTTCTAGGATTTTGGATATCTATTGGTTGATCTTGGGGGTGAATGTAATACCTCGTCCCATATCAGAAGTATATGAAGTATATTTGGATATGTCATGAAATATAAGTATTGGGCTAGGTATTCATTGTCAATTCGAAATATTCCTTTTGGTATAGCGAAGACGGTACTAAATAGTTCACCATGGGTACTGCCAGACTAACAGTCGCGACAAGGGCTCGTGGGCTCGGGTCGTGACATTTGGTATCAAAGTGGGTAGTCAATCCGCACTACGAGAACTAAGTGTTACATCATATGTGCGGTGGGAGACTTCTAGAATTTCAGACGTCCATTGGTTGATTTTAAGTTTAGATCAATTATGTTGGGCCTTAGTAGGGATGCTAGGCCTTAGGGGTGAATGTGATACTCCCGTCTCACATCGGAAGTATATGTGGATATGTCATGAAATATATCGCCAGGACCACAGTAAAATTGATATCATTATTACACTTATAAAATTTATTTCGTTTTTTAAATAAAATTCATTAAACTTCAAAAATTTATTTTTCTTAGTCTAAATACAACCTTTTTTTTTTGGTAAGTAGTCTAAATACAACCTTAGTCATACATTATTATGTATTTAGCATTAGTTGATCACTGTAACATAGCATTAGAATTTTTATACAATTACGAGTTATCAGTTGAGATGGCCGAGTTGGTCTAAGGCGCCAGATTAAGGTTCTGGTCCGAAAGGGCGTGGGTTCAAATCCCACTCTCAACAATTAATTTTTAATTTTGTTGCGCTTGTGATTTCCTCGAATGTGTATTTTGTGCGGCTATAAACATTTTTCTTTTATTGTATGGGTATATCCTTTTCAGTAATTGTCTCAACTTTCAAACAACCGATAAGGTATTTTCCTCTCAGGCTAACTTCCTCTTAGTCGAGTAAACTCCACAAACCCTAACTTTGGAATTGCTAATCTCTGGTGCGATTTCATATTTGCAGAAAAATGGCAGCGGCGGTTTGCGTTAATTTCAATTTAGCTGGCGCATTTAGAGGATTATCGGTAGGTTCGAGCTCATCATCTTCCTTTCTCAAAGGAGACTTTGGATCGCTTCACGTCGGCCACAAGTTCTCGGTATCATTTCCGTTGGAATCGCCGTTGACAATTGAGTCTGCGCATAAGAAAGGTGCTGGAAGCACAAAGAACGGCCGAGATTCTCCTGGCCAGAGGCTTGGTGTTAAAATTTTCGGAGACCAAGTAGCTAAGGCGGGCGCCATTATTGTCCGCCAACGCGGTACCAAGGTCTCTCAACTTCTGATTCTAATTCTCTAGTTTTGGACTTAATTTGTTCTGGTTGAACGTTTTACTTCTTTTTTAAAACTACTACTTTTACCGGAGTATTATTATGATAAAACACAACTACAGTGAAATGCTCCTCCTTGCACCATGTAGAGATACCTTTATGGATATACATTGATCGGTTGCATGACATTCATAGTTACAATATAATTAAATGAGAACGAACACTCGGACGTAATGACACGTTCTCTTCCTTGATCAGCCTTTGATTACTTCGAATGTGACTGTCAGATTCATATGTTTGCTATTGTATTGAGTTCTTCTTATGAGTTTCTGGAAGCTTTCAGAACCGCAGTATGTTTCTCTTCAACTAAAGTCGTAAAACTTTGATGTCAAGTGTAGTTTTAAGGAAAGAAAAATGAATAAAGGGAATTGATTAATCATTGTGATCAATGAGAAGTGTCAAGACAAGATGGTGAAGCTGGCTGCCATTTGATGATCACACGTTTTTATGGTACAAAGTTCGTCGCACTTAATTTAACCACTCTCTTATCAGATAGTGTTATAAATTGATAGTGGCTCTTACTCTGTTCCTATCTAGTTTGATGTAAAGGGAACTGTTACACTAGATTCAATGGTTTGTTCTCAAGATCTAGTAGCTCAAGAGTGGGAGTACCTGACACACGAGCACAGAGGAGAAAATGAGGAGCTTAGCCATTGCAGGTGGTGCTATTATCACTGAGAACCTAATAAGTATAAATGTCCAAAACTAAATGAAGTGCCATTGATTTAGGCTTTGTGCCTCACAGGAGACCACCTGAGATTTTTTTATTTACTGGCCTCTTGTGAGTATTCTAGTGCTTCTTAAGAGTTAATTGTGTATTTTCGGTAACACATTTTGTATATTTTTGACATAACTTATTTGATGAAATCTTGTCTCCAAATTGAGTATTGCATACATTTGCATACATTGTTGACCGTTGAATTTACAGTTCCATCCAGGGAAAAATGTTGGACTTGGCAGGGATCACACAATCTTCTCCTTGATTGATGGACTTGTCAAATTTGAGAAGTTTGGGCCTGATAAGAAGAAGGTAGTACCTTATTATTTGTAGTATTCATGCGGCTGGTTATGGAATATTCTAACTTTCTTTCTTACACAGGTGAGCGTCTATCCACAAGTTGCCCAACCTGAAAATCCTAACAGCTACAGAGCACGAAAGAGAGAGTCCTTTAGGTTACAGCGTGAGCGTAGAAAGGCAAGACGAGAAGCCAATCTTCTTCAGCCACAGTTGGTACTTGCTTCAGCTAATGAAGCTTCAGAAGAAGCACAGACAGAATGCTGAGCTGACTTTCTAAATCCGGTAACTGGGCATGTAGAGAATCCTTGCTTTCCTGATTCGTGTTATGTTTCTTTCTAATGCTTAAAGCATTATTTGAAATTCATTCTTCTTTAACTTACCTAAGGAAAGGAAATATCTGGAACCTAAACTAAAGATAAACAATGGCTAGAATTCACTTCGTTTCGAGTGAAAGTATGGTAGCACAATTTATTTTTTAATCTTTAAAAAACTTCTTTAAAATGCTCATTTGCCTGAATTCCAGCTCTTGGTGTGCTGCAGGTAGTAACATATATTACCGATCCTACAAGACCATCCATTGAATAATATGTTGGAGGTGGGTCACAAATAAGCTCTTAAAACTTTCACAACTTCCCCCAACTAGATTTGAAGCAACTAAGCATCAAATTTTATGATTATGTAAAATAAACGTATCAGCCTTTCATATTATATAAATTAAATTTCTTTAATCTAATGAGGTACTAGTTATCTTTATATAGTTAATTTAAATAAAAACCAAAAAAAAAAAAAAAAGAAAATTATAATTAAAGTATATAAACTTGCATTTTTATTTTTATCTAACAAAAAAAATGAAAGGGTTTTACAACGAATTTATTACAGTTAAATTTTTAATTATTATTGTTAATTCAAACAAAATAAAAATTAATCTCTTGGATGTTTCTATTATAAATTAGAGCATAGTTGGGAGGATGATTTCAAGAATAGATAAAAAAAAAAAAAAACGTCTGCTTTAACAAAACTAGAAATATTTGAATTTGGTGTACTAAAGAAAACGGCTAAGCTGAGTACCAAATATAACAATGGTAGTGTTAGGAAGATGTAAAGCAGTCAACATGTCCGCTAGAAATATAGAACATTCCTCTTGTACTCTTCAACGGTTATTCTTTTAAATTTTAGATAACCTGCATTGACAATAAAGCAAAAAGTCACACATTTGCAGCTTGCAAGCACCAAAGCATCTCCTTACGGTATTCAATAAACTCATAAAAAAGGTAAACACAGAAGCAATACTATGCAAACTCACAAAAAGGATAAAGACAGGCAATCCAATGCGCTGACTCTACATTGCCTCGACAAAAAGCAATATTCAAAACATAACAAAAGGTACTCTTCTTTCAAAACAATATCAGAGATTTGCATGCTGCTGCAGGATAAACATAAACTAACAAAAAAAAAAAATGCTAGTTGTTAGAAACTTCCATTCCAAAAAGAAAAAAAAGTGCAACCATGCCCTGATAATGTGAGCTTTAACAATCGAGAACAAGTATATTGCATTTTAACTATAATAGTTGTTACAGGCCATTTAGGGGGTATGGTCTGGGACGCCCTGTGGTTTAAATCTTAATAGGGCTTTGGAAGGTCTTGCACTTGAATCTCTACGGTTGTTTTTGGATTGGAACTTTTTTTAGAAAGTTCATTTTTTTAAAAAAAAAAATTGAGTTGATTGCGAATAACGATAAGTGTTGAGCCAATGTAAGATGTTGTCTAGTAAATGAGAGATAAAAATAATATATTTTATTAGTGTAATGATTTTTTATTTGAATTATATATATTTATATGTATATATTGAATATTTATGTAAGTGCGTGAATTTTTTATTCATTTTTTTTGTCACCTCACCAGATATAAACAATAATATGTCAGATTGGTGTCCAAATAAGTACAACTATTTTTTTTGAGTTTGAGTGAAATTTTGAAAAAAAATTTCAATCCAAAAATAACCCAATTTACGGAAAAATCACTTCTAGACTGTACAAGCTGTGATAAGCTTTTCAGAACTCCTCCTTGGAATAGGAGAGAAGGAGAGATCCATAGAGAACATGAGCCCCCAGTTTCAACAAGTAAATGACACTTGCAAAGGGAAGAAAGCCTTTTTATTCCTCCAGAAACTTTCATTTATTAGCTAACAGAATCCGGCTCCAAGTTCAACAGTTGAAAACTAATTCAAACAATCCACAAAATTCAACAGAACAAGACCATTGAATAAAACAGGAAGAGGGACATGAAAAGGTATCTATTAACCAATTAATCCTGATAACATAACAGAAATTTATGGAAAGTAGAAAATACCACAAATTAACCAGATCCAACGATGATGTTATTGATAGGGATGAAAATGAGCTTCACGAAAAACCCTACAAAGCCCATGACCACGAAACCAATGGCTGTACGAATGGCTACCTTTGAAAACTCTACACAAAAATATCAGAAATCATTAGCACAATCCAATCCAGGCTAAAACCGAAACACAGTCCGCCAGCTGCTAGTGAAATTTGTGATACATAAGATCAAAAACTCCCACATTTACAATTTTATCAAAAAAAAAAAAAGAGAGAGATCTTAAACCTTTTTGATCGGGCTTGTGACAGCGCTTGACGAGACGAACGCTATTTTTAGCAAAATCTCTAAGAGGATCAAAGACGGAATCCAAAGCATCCATTGTTGATGATTAGGAGACTTTTTCGCCGCTAAAATACTCTTCTGCCCGCAGTGCCGTATAGAGGATTTTGAAATTTTAGTAGAAAAGTTCATGGGAGGGTCACTATTATATCGTTCGTCGTTAATATTTTTCAGAATTTAATTTATAATAGATAAAATAATTAATTAATTTATAATAAGATGAATTTAAGTCATATTCTAAATAAAACACCTCAATTTTTTTTTTAAATTATAAATATTTATAAATAAAATTAAATATTACTTTTTGATTTTTTTTTTTTCAAAAAGTAAATAACTAACAATTGTTAAAATTTAAAATAAATATAATTTTTTTAAGTCTAAATTTATTCTTAATTTTTTTTTAAATCAATAATTTTAACCTTTTTATCAAAATAATAATAATAATAATTTTGGTCTTTATATTATTCTTGATTGAATAAATCGAGACACTATTTTTTTTACAATTAAATTTTTATATTTTATTGTTTGAATAATTAATTCCATATGTTTTATTTTTAATTTGTTTTTAGTTCTCAAAATTAATATAGATATATATATATATATGTAAGAATTCAATTATTTAATATATATATATAAAGACCTTTTATCAAATAAAAATAATAAAATTTTAACACTTATAATAAACC
>JAXGGT010000116.1:287903-298468 GCA_035583425.1 Marsdenia floribunda | reverse complement strand
TTTTTTTTGGAGTAGTAACTACAAAAGAATGAATCGCATTTTAAGTTTGAGAGACTCTCCAGGTGATCACATGTGGCTTCACCTGGATTTTGCACTTTTATTTTATTAAAAGGTACACGAACGGCCACCTCAGTTAATCTTCACATTAAGCATAAATAAATAAAATATCTCCTACATAACTAAGCTAGCTAGAAGATCCTTTCAAAGTATGTATGTATATGTTGCAGCAGAGATGATGATCCTAAGGTAAGAATATATGTATGTATATATATATATATATATATATTAAAAGTGTAGGGGGTGGTGATATAATATCGTATTTGCACGAGAATGGAATATGGAGATAGGAAGAAAAGGGGTTGATTAATAATTAATAATTATATATATATATGAGGGGGAGAGGAAAATGCTAAAATGGAGAAAGACAAAACAAGGGGTTCCATCATTAATTTGGGAAATCCAAAGCCAGAGAAGAGGCTATATATTAAGGGCGGCGCCACCGACGCTGCATGAGACGACGACGATGACGACGACGACTTCGCCTATGTGATGACAACTGTTTAATTTGTCTCCTAAACGTCAATTTCGGTTGCGCGCCTTCCTTCCTCATTTTGATTTCGCGCGTCCGAATTTACTTCCTCATATTGGCCTGTTCATTCTTTTGATCTTTTTTCATATATAGTAAACTCCAAAATGAGTACGTAACCCTAATTCTTACCCTCCTATTTCTCTGTGTATCATTCGTAGAAACCAAAATATACATATATATATATATATATATATATATATTAGAAGCAAATGGTATTTGTCAATCCACATCTTCTTCTTCAATTACCTTTCCATCATCATCTGCCAAAATAGAGGATAATATATGTATGCATGCATGCATGCATGCATGGGATACATAAAAATTCTTTCGCACCAAGTAAATCTGTCACACTGATGACATTGAAAATATCTAATGCTAATCATATTATAAAAGGAAAAAAAAAAAAAAAAGAAGAGAGTAATAATAATAAAATCTAATAATTGAATGATGAGACCAAAGCAATAAATGGATTTAATTAATTAACTATATAAGTCCCTTTGCCCTTTTGGGAGTTATAATCAATGGACGCATATATAGTCATTTTCATTTATATATATATTCAACATTAAAAAATTTAAATTGAAAAAAAAAAATTGAATTTTTCATAGAGTAGATAAAGGCCAGTAAATGTGTAATTGTACATTAGTTAGTTAATTAGTTGGTTAATGTTGTTTTTACGTGTGATGTGACAAATTGGGAAACTATAATTGTAATACCTCGTTCTACATGAGAAATATATGTGAATATGTCATGGAATATAAGTATGGTCCTAGGTAGTCATTGTCAACTCGGGAGATCCCTTTTGGTACAACGAGGACGAGTGCCAAGTAGTTGACCGTGGGTACCGTCAAGCCTATAATCGCGACACGGGCTCGGGTCGTGACAATAATTAATATCCAAACAAATTTCCATAGGTAGATTATTGCTTGGTATACATACATACATACATACTACTACTACCTCCTAGACCACTTCACTTCTTCCTCCACATATATATAATAAAATAAAATAAATGAAGGAATGAAGGAATAGTATCTTTTATATATTTTATTATTATTAGTATTATAATAATGTTTCCCTATCATTCTTCATGGGCCAATCACCGTTCCTATCCAAATATACTTTGCTGCCTGTTGTATTACTTTAATCTACTATTATAAATAGTGGAGAAGGAATTGGCCTCTTCCGTTGTCTCCCGGCCCCATCTTGTTCTTGGATGGGCCGGCCCAAGTTGTTGTGGGACCCACAGACCGACCCTTTGGATTTTGTGTGGGGCATGCCTCTAGTTTTTTTTTTTTTTTGTTACCCAGGTATCCCAGCTTCGCCGGACTACATCCTGGACCCCTAGCCACCCTGCCCCTGAACAACTAGAGGAGGTAAATCGCGGGATATGCCCGAGTTGGCCCCTGCAGGTTCCTGCCCCACTCCTACTCTGTGCCCCAAGAGAGCTCTCATCACTGGACCACAGGCCTTGCCTTCGAGCCCCCTTAACTCCCTTCCAAGAAATGTGGGAGCCAGGATTCGAACCCCTCCACACTGAGGCAGGGAGAGCTCATGAAAGCAATTGGGCGACCAACTCGGCTGTGCCCCGGGGGCATGCCTCTAGTTATTTTCCTCAAAAGATGCATTGTTAGTGTACTAAAACTTTGTAAGAATTGAGAGTAACTTAGTATTCTAATAGTATAATTCGGTGTTTTTATTTAGTTTATGAAGTGAAAGATCTGAATTTAATTATTTCAATTAAGAGTATGTTCCCATAAATTCTTTTTAAATTAATCGATAAAGATATCGAATTACAAAAAAAAAAAAAAAAGAAACTTGTAAGATTTAAAGATGCGTTGTCTAGAGGGTAAGATTAGAAGGTACAAAACTCTTGGTGAGGAAGAGGAGGCGGTGGTACTTGAATAAAGTTGATGTCTTCCAAAAGCTTGAATATAAAACTGCAGTTTGTCACTACATATCTTTCATTTTCTAATAACCAAAGACGACAATCTGGACAAAATGCCAATTCCATTGGCGATTAAAAGGGGAGAGAATCACAACAACCTCTTAGCTCTTGCTATAGCTTTTAAATTTTTTTTTTTTTATTTGTAATAATTTTTTTTTTCTCCATTCCTAAACTTAAAAGACACAAATCCCAACGCCTGTAAAAGTAATATCTCTCCTCAAATGCTTAATTGAGGAGGTTGTGTTTGTGTGGAGAATTTAATTAGAAGCATGATAAATCCTGTGTGTGGCAGTGAGATGGTGGGGAGCAGTGAGATTGTGAGAGCCGATTCCTATACCAAACTGCATCCCACTTCTTCTCCGCCAACTGATGACTACTCTGAATCCAAGAAGAGTCCTCTTCCACCGTCGTCTGATGACTTTGAATACCCCACCACTTTGGTTCCTTCCAGCTTGAAGTTTCCAGCTCTGAAATTTGAAGCGGCCGATGAGGAGGCAGATATTCAGTCTCCCGAGCGTTCCTTGTGGGAGTATTTTGCCGACCAGCTTGAAGCTGGGGATTATATGATCTCCTCACCTGTCACGTCGTCGTCGACCGCCCAGCCTTCCAACTACTATTGCAACTACAGTCCCATGCGCTGCTCTCCTCCCCGCAATCTCAATCTCCCTCCTCCTAATTACTCCACTAATAAAGGTAAAGGTCTCAGCCCACTCCATAGGGTTTTCACTTCCCCTAATAATCAGTACATGCAAGTCGAAAGCCTCTCCCTCCCAGCTCTCGAATTCTTAGATGATTTGGACAAGGCCGACGCCGTCGACGATGATTTTTGTCCATCCTCTTTCTCTGCTATTAAAGCTGCTTCTTCTGATGTCGGCATTGGCAGCTCGTCAGATTGTTTTGATCTATCCGCGGTACCAGAATTATTAGACTGTTTGACAATCCCCAATTCTAATTCAACCTCCCGCGGCTTCTCTGCCGATTCTTCTTCTGTACATGGAGGTTCGCAACTGATCCTAGAGGGTGACCTGTATCAGTTAACTTCCACCGACTCTCCCCCTCTGTTGGAGCAATTGCAACAAGAGCGACACCAGGAACAACAACAACAACACCCGCAGAATATGATTAACTCCAGCTTGATGGTGCCGCTTTCTCTTGGACCTGACCAGGTCAAAGCATCTTCCGATGTTTATTTTTATTTCTCTCCAATCCTTCAATTTAATTTAGAGGTTTCAGTTTTATAGGTCCAATGTATAAGTAGGAAATTAATTAATTAACTTACCAATTAAATATATATATATATATATATCTATATATATACATGCAGGAACAAGATAGCGGACTGCGTTTGGTGCACCTTCTTCTTGCCTGCGCTGAAGCAGTTGCTAAAGAAGACTACATGTTAGCAAGGAGGTATCTCCACCACCTTAATCGGGTAGTCACGCCCCTTGGAGATTCCATGCAACGGGTAGCATCTTGCTTCGCTGAAGCCCTAGGTGCAAGACTCGCAGCTACTCTAACTGCAAAGCCCACCGCTTCACCCTCCAAACCTTTCAATCCCTTCCCTCCTAACTCTCTCGAAATCCTCAAGATCTACCAGATTGTTTACCAAGCTTGCCCTTACATTAAATTTGCACATTTCACGGCTAATCAAGCTATCTTCGAGGCTTTTGAAGCTGAGGAGAGAGTACACGTGATCGATCTCGATATCCTCCAAGGTTACCAATGGCCGGCTTTTATGCAAGCTCTAGCGGCTAGACCGGGCGGTGCCCCGTTTCTCAGAATAACTGGAGTAGGCCCCTCGCCAGAGTCGGCGAGAGAAACTGGCCGGTGTTTAACTGAACTAGCACATTCTCTCCATATCCCGTTTGAATTTCATCCAGTCGGGGAGCAACTGGAAGACCTAAAACCGCACATGTTCAACAGAAGAGTCGGAGAGGCGCTGGCAGTTAATGCAGTAAGTAGGCTCCACAAGGTGCCGGTTAACTGTTTAGGGAATCTGTTGGGCATGATCAGGGATCAAGCCCCAAATATAGTGACAATTGTTGAGCAAGAAGCAAGCCATAACGGACCCTACTTCTTGGGCCGATTTCTGGAGGCTCTGCATTATTACTCAGCAATATTTGACTCATTGGACGCAACATTCCCACCAGATTCTGCACAGAGGGCCAAGGTGGAGCAGTATATATTTGCTCCAGAGATAAGGAACATAGTGGCAACCGAGGGGACGGAGAGGGACCTGAGGCACGAGAGGCTAGAGAAATGGAGGAAGACCATGGAAGGAAAAGGTTTCAAAGGGGTACCCCTCAGTGCAAACGCAGTGACTCAGTCGAAAATATTGTTAGATCTTTACTCATGCGATGGTTATAGGTTGACGGAGGACAAGGGATGCTTGCTCTTGGGTTGGCAGGACAGGGCCATCCTCGCGGCTTCTGCATGGAGATGTTGATCTTCACTTCGCAGTTTCTCTTTTTCATTTACAAAATTTATTTCTATTATATATATATATATATATATGTATGGGACCAAGTTAATTTAGTTTAGATTTGGTGTTCTGAACCAGCTACTGCACCAAGAAAAATTTAAAAATTTATTATTCTTAATTGTTTGTGGCGAATCTAGACTTACAACATCCACCTGCAAATTACCCGTGCCTTCCCATCTGCTTTATTGAGTTTGTACCAGTGAGCAGGCAAAAACAGCAATATATGGAGAACTGGAGGCCGGAAGCCAATGGTTAATATGAATGAATCGGAATAGCAGTTTAGGCTCTTCTGTACTTAGAAATTTTTAAGCAGCCTAGAGGATTTGTGTTAGGTTGATTTTCGTGTAATCTACCTCCCCGTACGTTTATGTAGGAGTCTAGCTCTTCTTCACCATGTCCCAAACTTGAGGAATGGGGATTGTGTCTACTTAATGAAACAACAAGGATGTGGCTCCAAGCTTACCTTTACTCGATCTAGAAAGGTTCAACAGATTTGGGCTCCCCTTTCCAAAAGGGTGTCGATGGAGTTGCAGATTGTTGGAAAAATTATTAAACTATTAGGGACCAAGGGGACTTTTAACGTGTACACAGCATTGATATGAAAATTTTGGCGAATTTGGCCGATTGCTAATCCTACATCTTTCTCAGAAGGTTACTGACTTATCAACCCATTTGATCCATGAGCGCCTGCATGTGTTCTTGCCATGATTTGAATATATAGTCACACATACTCATCCACTAGAAATAAATATCCATGATTTTTCAATAACTTCCATTAATAACAAGCTGTTGAAACTCTAATAAGATGGGCTTTCACTGATTCACCCCCTTTGAGGAAATATTTAATATCATGCATGAATAGAAATATATGTCCTATGTACAATTGAACCCTTATGACCCTGACCACATGCATACTCGCTTCTCTCGCGGCTACACCCGAAAGACTTCTTGTAACCAAGCAAAGTACCAAAAGAGGGCAGGGAAGAAGGGCTAAAACAAAATAAAAAATAAAATAAAATAAAGAGTCCAGTTACAAACCGCCAGGAGATCCTCTAATCACAGTTACAGCCCCATTGGCTCAAGCAACGGCGCCTTGCATCTGAGATGTTACATGGGTCATATAAGTTCCCATAAAATGATCATACAAACTTTTGAAGTACAAAACAAGCTCATGTAAAACCCTCTTAAGGTATCCAGTCAGAAGGCCCATATATTCATGTATAATAACTCTGCAACTACAAATGTACAGAAAATACCAGATTTATAGAACACACGTATATATGGAAAGAACATGCAACTCAGAATACATGTAACAATGAGGTATAGTACTGTTTACAAATTATTGTTTACAGACTGCTATTACACAGCCAAACCAGTGACTCAGTGAAAACCCACAAGGTTAAATGTGAATCAAACTTACACTCACAATATGGAACAAGCACAGATGCCTTTCTTTGGAGCTTCGTCAACCTTCTTTTCTGCCATAAAGAGAAATACTACATTTAAGTCTTTGAGCTTACACTACATCAACCATGACCAAGATCGAAATCGTGAATTATCATGACTACAATATCATACTTTGAGAAAAATCTTTCAACAGATATATCTTCCAAGAACAGCCTTCAAAAGCACAACCCATATAGGAAATGCAAAACAAAATAATCAATAGAAACCAACAAAAAGATGAAGAGTATACGCTCATATGGTATTGAACAAATAGCATAGTGATACATTAAAAGAACCAGGAAAATGAATTATGAGCTGTAAGACAAAACCCACAAAACAACTTTGTCAAGTACATGAATAACATAAACCATGAAAACCATATCTCGGCGGTATTCACAAGTTACAGCATTGCTTCCCTCCAACATCAAACTCTTGTTCACTTGTATGTTTCCTCAAAAGGAGACCACAGAACAGATTGCTCTATGTGAGCAAACAGGAAATGTTGGGAATTTTTTTTTTTAAACCAAAAGCCTGTTTCTTCTACTCTTATGTGGCATTCGTGATATAGATGCTTTTTTGCCCCCTAATTATACACAATGAATATACCCATTCTTCTCTTCTTCAAGAAAAACTTACATCTGTCATTCATTTTCTTCACAAAAAATTTCTCTCCAAAACACAACACGAAAAGTGAGACAAATGCGAAAGGATGTTATGCATACAACTGAAAGGAAAAAGAAGCAAAACAAGCAATTGCTATCATAAAATAAAGCGTCAAACTCTAATAGGAATGCAAAAGGATAATTTAGGCAAAAAATGACCTAATACACCCAATAAGGGCAAAAGCTTCCTCCCCTTGGAAGCTGCTCCGGCCATATCAATATAAAAAGTGTAAAGAGTTAATGTGTCACATGTTATGGCTGAAGTAGGCAAGGCCATGATCACATTTGACTAGGAAAATGCAGAGAACAGTATCAGCTATGAACAGCCATGATGATATATACATTTATGGAGAAGATCTATAGTCCAGAGGACTTCAGGTAGATTGCAGGATGTAACATTTATAGCTTTTCGAGGACGGAAGGTTACTGCTGTTTCTTACAGGTAAGGGTGGGTGGTGTTTTTCAGGTATTTACATGAATGGCTGAAATGGAGATCGAGGTACGTTGAAGACTTCACTAAGTCACAAGGTCCTCCATTATATTTCCATGAGTATATAGAGAACACAATTAAACCTATATAAGTGGTTGATCCAAGATTTTTAATAGATGGTTGAAGTGCCTAATTTTGTAGGACTCCATAAAACAACTAAAGTAGCAACTTTGATGGAATATCTTTTAAAGGAGGAAATAAGAATGCGCCAGATGGCAGAGAACAGTTATGAGTTTCTGTTGGAATAAGGTTTGCATCGCCTCTTAAAAGTGACAGAGCAAACGATCAAAAGACAAGGTAACAACAATTCCATTCATTAGGGAAGTAAGATAGCCAATAGAGGTATCAGAGTAATTTCACTTTAAGTACCCACCAGTCACCACAAGATAAGCCGAAGAATCAAATTTACCCACTTAGGACACTCAATCAGGAAACCTTCCATTTACATTAATAAATTAATGTCAATCTGTGCGGAAATGCCATATAAAATGAGGACCGAAACAGCATAAATGAATAATCAAAAATTGAATATGAGGTCAATTCTGCATCAAAATAGAACATGAGTAATTAACCTCATAAATGAATAGTCAAAAACTAAATTCATTTATGGAGACAGAGTATAAAGATAGAACCACCTGTTTTTGTTTTAGCTAAAGATGGCTGCACAACAGCATGCATTGTGATTACACCTTTCGGCAGCTCACCAAAAGGCATCTTGCATTGTCCAACAGTCTTGTTATTCTCCAAAATTTTGCCAGCACTTATCAATTTGACGTCATTTGCTGCCTTGGGTGAAATTTTCTTATCTGTAAGCCAATGGAACATTTCTTTAATAAGTGGCCGTTACATATTGGCAGATAACGAATGTGAAGGCAGAAACGCCACAAGAGTAAAAAAAAATTATAAACGTTTAAAAGGTTAAAGATTGAGTATATTTCCTGTCCAGCAATGGAAAATTATTGGTCGAGACCATAACTATTATTCCAGTCAACTAATAGAATATTTTTTTTTTTTTTTTTTTTTTTTCTCTCTCTTTTACTTCTTTAGAAAGAAAACCAAACTGAAAGAAGAAAGAAGAAAACGATATTTGGTATGTATGTTTTTATCTCTCTCTCTCTCTCTCTAATTTCTTCAATTCGGGTATCCATGTTCACCAATTGCTGATTGCAGTTTGTAAATCTGCCTTGTGACACATTTTTGGGAAAAGAAGCAAAGCCGTATTTTGTTTAAAAGAGATACCCAATAAGCAGGGATTAACCATAGAATTAAGAAATGCAAAATAATTGAAGTAAGTTTGAATATGGCTGAAAATTCTGGCAATTGTCAAATGCAGGAACAGTTAGCTGGTGTTAGCGAAATCTTAAAGTAACCCTGAAGCCCTAAAATGAGGAAGAATTGTCAAAAATGTGGGAATCCTAGAAAGAAGCAACAGACGAGAAAATTTTAATTATACATCCCTAACCTTTGGGCCATTCGGCAACAATTCTTTCCTTGAGCATAGCAACGGTAGAAGCCGGTGAGTAGCGAAAGGGGCCAATGTCTGATCCATCATACAACCGAAACTTCAGCTCGACGAGGTCCTCCGGCATTTGCAACCAGCCCGCCCTGGGTCAATGCTTCTTCCTCTGCGTTTCCCCAGATCAAAGCTCCAGAAACAGCGCCAGTCCTCCAGGCTCAGCTCCTTTGCCCAAATTACCGTCCCCTCCCCTACTAACCAAACCTAAGACAAAGGAAAAATCCAACAGCTCAAATCCATCCACTACCCCAAAAAAAAAAAAAAAAAGTAAAGTAGTTTGTAGTAAAATGAGTAATCTAAAACAAATAAAGCGACCGGCAACAAAAGACTAAAATTGAATGTGAGAAGAAAATGATTTTACCAGTGATAATAAATAAATAAAAATTGAAATCAGCAGATAAAGTTGGAAGATTACTTCCAGGCCTTCAATGATTGGAAAGAAATGTTGGGGAAGGTAGCAGAAACAGAAGATGAATAGAGACGTATTATCAATCAAAGGAACCCTAGACCCGATCTTGACGCTCTCCCACTGTAAGTGTTTCACGACGACGGTTGTTTGTCTCTTTCTCCCTGAACACCTTTCTTTTTCTCCTTTTTTTTCTTTTTTTTATTGGACAAAATGGAAATGTAAAGGTAAAGGTAAAGGCATACACTGCTGCTGCTGCCATTTTAAAAGTACACCCTCCCTCTTAATTATTCGTTAACCCCTTTCTTTCTTTTCTTTTTCTTTTTCTTTTTCTCTCTCTCTTTTTTTTTTTTTTTTTTTTAATTCCCTTTTAGGGAGTGGGAAATATTGTCAGTAAATGGCAGAGGAGTTCAGTCGGAGATTCAATTGTCAGTAATTATTTAATAGTTTTTGGCCGTTAGTTCCTATAGTTCGTATCTTCCACGGTTTTGGTATTTCTTGATTTCTTTTATCATTAAATGTGTTTGGATAACTATTTAATTCGCATCTTTATATATTTAGACATTATTTTTTTCAATTTAAGTTTGTTCTTCAAAAACATACTTATAAATTTACCAAAAAAAAAAAAAAAAAAACTTGTAAAACACACCTATAAAATTTATGGACCCACATTATTTAAAAAATATATATTATTAATAAAATCACCTAAAAATCTCTAATTTAGTTCTATATATTTTTTTTCGTTTCTCCAACTAGATCCTAAATCTTTAATTTTGCTTTACTTGATACCATATCTTTTTACGTTTCTCCAATTAAGTCCTAAATTTTTATTTTGCCATACTTGATATCATATCTTTTTACATTTCTCCAATTTCATCCTTTCGATTAATTTTTTTTTTTATTTGACAACTTTCATGGTGTAAATCTCTTGAGTACAACTTTTTTAGAGGCATTTTAGGCATTTCAAATTTTTACGCATAAAATTATACATTGTAAAAGTAAATGAAAATGTAAAAAAAATTATCG
>JAXGGT010000116.1:267196-277633 GCA_035583425.1 Marsdenia floribunda | reverse complement strand
CATAATCTTCTTCAAATTTGTCTTTTAATTGTGGACCCCGACATGTGATTATTAATTGATGACGGGGTCGCGGGTGGCTTTTCTCATTAGGCCTCCATTCCCTCTCTCTCTCTCTCTCCCTGGCTTAGATTTTTTTTTTTTGCCCTTTTTTATTTTTGAATTTTTTTTTTTTTTTTTTTTTTTTATTCCTCAAACATTCAGCAGAAAGGGTTGGGGGAAAATTAAATAATAATAATAAATGGTGTCTTAATTTTTAAGTGAAAATGTTTTGAAAATCTTGACCCTTCTTTTTTTCCTTTATTTTTTTAATTAAGAAAAATAAAATTTACTAAAAAAAAGAATATAGTCGGTCAAAAAGACGTAAATCAATTGATAATAATTTTGTTTATGATTTAAGAGGTCGAGAGATACGATAGAAATAAGAATATCTTAAATTAAAAAAAAAAAAAAGAATATAGTGAGAATAGTAATACGAGGTACAAAAGAAAAAAAAAAAAAAAAAAAAAGAGGGTTGAGCACGGATTTGGTGGCAGGGTAATATCAACAAAGTAGCACTTGGTTGGGAGTACTACGCAATTTTACAAAAATGAAAATCTCCATGTATAATATAACATAGGAGCAAAAGCGATAAAATTTTTGGATGACTCTAGCAGCCATTTTCTCCATTAATATATCTTCTAATGAACACAACACTGCTACGTACTCTTCTTTATATATCCCAGAATTGACAGAACATGATTTGTGAATGATCCCAAGCAAAGCAAAGCAAAGCTCAAATAGAGAATTCTCTTTCTTGAGGACTGGCTGGATATTGGAAGGAAAAAAGGAATTTTCTTGGTGTGGGCTACAACTTTCTTCTTCCAGCAGGGGTAGCAGCACTGCCATCAAACAATTCATCAATGCTGGTTTCTATGTCTTCAGGTTGGTACTTGACATACTTCTCTGTCTGTCTTCCGGGAGTCAAGGTTTGGCCGTACCTAGCTAAGAATGCCCGATACGCAGGTACCACCATATTGGATATTGATACCCTTAGCTCTGACTGAAGTTGGTCATCCGCCACAACCCAAGTACTTTGTGTCTTGTGTATCTCATCGAACATGGCTGTGAAATTCTTGAACCTTTCCTTTAACACCGGTTTCACCACCTTCCCATTCACATTCAAACCCTCGTGATTCATCAAACAATTCAATGCCTTCCCCCATGTATCACGCTGGTAGTTCTTGTGATACTGCCTCAGTTGTGATGATTTCTTCCTGCACCACGTATCCCCCATCAAGCTGTTGATATCTGGAGAACTCCTTACTTTTTGCAATATGTACCTCCCGTTGTTCATCATGAAAATTGATAGTAAGGAAAGATCTTTATAAGGTTTTGCTTTTGCTTCCAGATTCGAGTGCAGTGAATCCATTAACTTCGTTAGCTGGATCTGGAAAGCGGATTCTGTCTTTGCAGCGCCGCCCTCATGCTGCAGCTCTTCGGAATTCCCATCAAAATATGATCCCTGCCCTGACTCAGATCTTTCTATCTTCTTATGTTCCCTGAATACTTGCTCCAGAGCTCCCCTGTACGTCGACGTAAGAAACCCAAGGTAGTTCATGGTATACCGAGTAATTGGATGAACTGCACCCCCTGGAACTGGTTGCTTAGCTGCGTCAACCTTGATCGAGTTCTCTAACTCGCACACAATGTTAACCGACCCCTCCCCGAATCGACTCTTTATGAGTGAGGTATCTGATTTGATGTCTTCCCTAATTTGGGGAAGCAACAAGTCATCCACGTTTGGAAGAACATCCCTTAGAACTTCGTAGACTTCAAGAAACCTGAATAATTTCTCTGGAGCGCGCTTAGTCATAGCCGCAGCTTCAGCAAAATTCAGCAACTGGATGAGGACACCTCGGGAAAGGCTACTGAATAGCTTCTGGGAGATCAATACGTAGTCGGGGAACACCACACCGGAGAGCTGGCGTTCGTTGGGGAACTCGACGGCCATGCATTCTTTCAATGCCGTGATCCATGAGGTGATTTTCCTTTCTAGCGGATACCACTGCATCTTTTGCACATCATCGATGCTATGCCTCTCGAAACCCAGCTTCTGTAGTCTTTCTTCCATGACGTTTCGACGTGCGAGGAAATAAGCCCGACAACATTCCGCCTCAAATCCTCCCTCTATCATACATTTAGCTAATTTATTCAAATTTGACAAGATCTCTTCAGGGTACTCGCGGAAGAAATTGTTTTTGTTTCCTTCTTGGGGATCGTCGGGATCGGCCGGTTCTGGCTCGGAGGCGTGTTGTTCTTCATCCTCCAGACTGTGACCGGCAGATTCTGGGGGCTTCGGATCATTATTATTATTAGTTTGCTGCGAAGAAGAAGAAGAAGAATCGACAGCTGTGTGAAGTTCGAGGAGGAGAGATTTGAATACTTCCTCCAAATAAGACATTCCACGCTGGAGAACGGTCCCAATGCGGTTGATGGTATAAGCATACTTGAAATCGGATGAAAATTTACCCAAGGAATCATATAGCTTTGAAACCCGATCTATGGAATCCAGAAAGGAAGCACATTCTTCGAGATTGAGTTTAGTCCATTTGAGAGGACATGACTCACCTTCGTACTCTTCGATCTTTGCTTCAACGAGAACAGCAAATTGTTCCACACAAATGGGCACATCCGGGTTTTCGGATTCACCATCTTTGGAGGTCAGAGAAGAGAGATACTGATCAATCTCTTCAGAAACCTTTCCAAGATCAGGAGGCGAAACCAAAGGCTCTTCAACATTGGACGCCACCGCAGGCATTTCATCTTCTAATTCCTCTTTAACGTCAGGATCGGCCGCGGCGGCCTCCGAAACGGGAACATCATCATCAATAGTTGTACGGGAATTTTGTGATCCATCCACTTCGACGACCTCTGAAGCAGTAGTAGTAGTAGGTTCAGGAGGCAGAGCATCCTTGCCGGGATCAGGACTTTGGGTGGAATCTTGATCATCATTTTTGTTAGATGTGGTGGGAGGAGGAAGATCACTATTATGTTTTTCATTTTCAGAATCCATGGAGGAAGACAGACGTGTGTGTGTGTGTATATATATATATATATAGATACGGGATGAATAACCAGGTTGGGCTGGTGGGATTTCTTAGTTATTTCAAACTGAGGAGGAAAAATGAAGTCAGAATTGAGATCAGAGAAGGCATGAGATGAAAATGACGAAAATGATGGAGGAGAAGTGTTGTCGCCGGGAAGAAGAAGAAGAAGAAGATGTGTACTACAACTAACAACAACAGAAGACGAAAGTGCTGGAGCATTATCAGTTATTTCATAATAATAAGGTTTTTTTTTTTTTTTTTTCTTCCTTCCTTAATTAATGTTAGAGAAAGACAAAAAAAAAAAAAGAAATAGTGAAATTCTGAGAAGTGGGAGTCCACTAACTAACTAATGTAATGTAATAATAATGATTCTGAGAAATTTGGTAATATTGAAAATTTTTGGATTACTGGGGAGAGATTGAAATGGTCAAATGTTGTCTTTTGACTCAGATTTGAGATTGGGAGTGGATTCCGCCAACTTATCTCTTGTCCACCACACCCATCCCCGCCCTTTTCTTCTTCCCTATATCTTTCCCTTAAATAAATTCTGATATTTAATTTTAATTTTTTAAATCTTAAATAAATTATATTTTATTCATTTTGAGCTGAAAATTTTTTGAGTAGAAATATAAACACAAACTTTATTTAAACTTTTTTTTTTTCCTTTCAAAATGATCAAAATTTTTAAAGTATAATTATTCAATACCAAACATATCAAAATTTTAATTATTTAAAATTATATTCTTAATATAAATATTTTTAATTCAACATCTTTCACTCGATTTAATTCAATAAATGTATTTTGATTAAAATTATAATAATACAATATTGTTATTATGAATTAATTAAATAATTTAGTCAATAAAATATGAGAATTAATTAATTATGTACTTTGACGATAATATTCTTATATACAAAATTGAAAATGTCAATAATGCATAATTCAGTTGGTAGCAGTCTCACTTATAATTTGAGAGACAAATGTGTCTCAATTTAAAAAAAAAAAAAATTGAAAATATAACTTCATAAATTAAATTATGTCACATTGTATTAGATAAAAAAAACTCTTCACTAATCGAAATCCATTGTTTTTATCACTGTGGACAGTGATTTCTCGTCTGCAAAAATTAAAATAATAATGCAAATTGAAATCAGAGGGTCTTTGGACTTGATGTCGGAATGAATTTGATATGAATTCGAGAGTCTTTAGACTTAATCTCGGGATGGATTTGGTATGACTCCAAGGGCCTTTGAAGCTTGATCTTGGAGAGAATTTGAATTTGGGAGGAGAAGAGAAGAATCCGATATGGCAGAGCTTCTCTATCTCAAAACTTGCATGTTGTATCTCCCTTGGCCTTCTATTTATAGAGGGAATGATGACAAGAAGTGAGCCTCTTGTGGTGATATGGCGCTTTCTGATTGGTTGTGACACTCCTTCAATTCTGATTGGTCAGCCTTTGTAACACTGCCACGTGTCAGCCTACAATTCGTCGTAATAAATAAAAAAAGTAATTTATAATAGTAATTAAGTGAAATTTTATCTATCAATCAATTAATTTAAATTACTTTATAAATTATCACTATCTACAATCACTTATGTCAAATAATTATAAAATTTTGGAATTATTATATAAAATTATGACATAAAATATAAATATGTATTTAGATATTTATTATCAATTTTAAATATATCGTTTATTATATAAAACTATTTTAAATAATTAATTTTATCTGATATCAGGTCATGAATTGACAAATTTAAATAGTGACAAATTTAAATATTTAATTAGTTTGATATAATTAATTTAAATACTTTATTTTTTTTTTTAATTTGTAACAAATAATACATATTATTTTTAAAAAAATATAAAAGTTAATATATTTTTTAATTGAAATTGGATTTGAGTTGATTTAATAAGAATAATTAATAAGTATTAATAATAAAATATTGAATAAAAAAATTTAATAAATGCATTCTAAATACCCTTACAATAATAATTTTTTTAACCTATAAAACTTACACGCGTTTGTATAATTATCTAATATTTGCTATTTAAAGTTGTATTTCTTATATAAACATGTATATTATTTTTAAATGGGCGTCTGACCCTAAAATGTTACACAGACGCAGACAGAAGTAGAAGACTGGGAGCTTAGGGATAGGTGGAAGTGATTGGAGAATGAGGGCGGTGGGAGTGCGACGGAGGCGACTGTCCTTGGTGCACTGGTTTCTCATGCCGAGTGCAGCTTTTACTTTCCTTGGCCTATTCGTCCTCACACTCAGATCCCTTGAACCATCCGCCGATATCACGGTAAACCTCGACGTTGGACAGCAGATAGAGAAGCAATATGAACTAGACAAGGAAAATGATGCGGTTCAGCACGATGACGTGGTTCGTATGCAAGGCGAGGTTAAATCTAAGGGATGCGCCACAGTTGAGGAGATGGGCGAGATCTTTAGCAGAAGTTTCCAGGAGGAAAGCCTTCGAGCCAGGAAAATTATCCACGATCACTTTATTCTCAATGGTACCTCACTTTGGCTACCTTGTTATTATTACAATTATTGTCTCCGTTCCATCTTATTTCAGTTCCAAATTTTTCTTAGTATCCGTTAATCGTTTCTCTAGGTTATCAAACTTTCTATTTCCATTTTATCCCTTCTTTCCGCTCTTAGTATTAGCTTTGCTTGTAAAAAAATCGACTCAATATGACTAATATGTACTAAGGATGATAAATAAGTAGGGCTAATTCTAGAATTAATTTTGTATAAGATTTATGAGTAGGGATAATTCTAGAAATAATCCATTTTTCCATTAAGTTATTTAGTTACTAAAGAAGGGAAGGAAGGGCTGAAGATCTTTCATTTTAGAATTTAGTTCAGAACGGTGATGGATTTCAAATGCTAACTGATATGGTAGATTTAGTTACTCTTTTCTGTAAATCCTTGACATGAAGAATTTTCTGTTTTTTCATTTGTAAATTAGATTGCCTCAAAACCGGGCCAGGAGTTCCTAGTAGCTGTCAGCACATAGGCAAATATTGAGTATTATCATTCACCATGCATTGAACTGCCTTAGTCTTTTTTCCTGGCAATGAACCTGTTAGTCATCTGATATCTACACTAACATTTCCAATTACAGGTGCTTCAAGAGTCCGGGCACTGCCTCCAGAGATTTTCTGTCAACATGGTTTTGTTCTAGGAAAAACATCTGAAGCAGGGTTTGGCAATGAAATGTACAAGATCTTGACTGCTGCGGCACTAAGTGTTATGCTGAACCGGTCATTAATAATTGGGCAAACCAGGCATATTGGTTCTTTCTCAAGCCTTGCTATTTGTACATTATTCTGGGAATTCTCTGTTTGTTTGTATTCTGGTTATTTCTATCTTTCCCAAAGAGAATTTATCTATTCTTTCCTAATATTTTAGCTCATTGATAATTATGTTCTCTGACGGCCTTTATGATTAGATAAGCTTTGGTGTACTGAATATAGTGATACTAATACTGAAACTGCAAATATCTCATTCAGTTTTTTTGTTTTTGTTTTTTTTTTTTTCCTTCTAATTTAGTATGCAAAATTCAAACAGAATTTGGTACCAGAAGCATCTAACTAGCTGGCTTATGATTAATATTGTTCTGCATTTCAGAGGAAAATATCCTTTTGGGGATTACATTTCCTATTCAAATCTTTCCTTCACCTTGAAAGAAGTCAAGCATCTCTGGAGACAGAATGGTTGTGTGACAAAATATGGAAGGCATCTGGTTATGAGGATTGATGATTTCCAGAAGCCAGCACGCACAAATGTTCTATGCAGCAACTGGAAAGAATGGGATCAACCTATCATATGGTAAGATGAGTCCTTGAGATATGCACTTTCTTATTCTTATTCTTATTGGGAATGCTTATTTAGTTTGGAACTTCAGGTTCCAAAATACAACAGATGCTGTAGCTTCTCAGTTTTTCCTGAAGAACATACATGCTGAGATGAGAGATTCTGCCTCCAATCTGTTTGGGAGGCCTGAAAATTTGCAATACAGGCCTAATGTGTTTGGCGAGCTGATGAGAATTCTCATATCTCCTTCGGAAAATGTTCAACAGGCTGTGAACTGGGTTCTTAGTGGTGGAGTTGATCCTGATATTGCGTTGCATATGCGTATGCTGATGAATAGGTTGTGCACATTGCTTACTTTCTTTGGGTGCACTTGAGAAATTATAGCTTTACTAAAACTTAATCCATTCCTATTATGTTTCATGTCTTCTTATAATGCCTCTCATTTCCAGTAAATTTTATAATGCTGACCTTTGTCCTTGGTTCAGGTCTGTTGGAGCAGTTCGGGCTGTTTTGGAATGCCTTAGAAAAGCTCTTAGTAGTTTTGACCTTCCATCCAAGCCGAAAATAGCACTGGTTTCAGATACCCCTACACTGGTGAAAGAGATTCAACCAGATTTGGAGGAATTTGCAGAAGTAAGTTCAGTACTCCCTCCTAAAAATCTTGCCACTTTTGGATTTGACACAGATTAAAAAGTTGTTGAAGTTTATGAAAACCCTAGTTAAGTAACCTCAATCACTTCATACCTTCATATTAACTGTTTCTTTTCAGTCTCTCTTCCCTCGTTCTTTAATTTAAGCCTTGCAATTTTAGGGCAAAGGAAGAATAAAGACATTAATGACTTAAGAGATAAAGGTAAATTGCACTAACAGAGAGGGAAAAAAAAAAAAAAAAAAAAACATTGACGGGATTTTTGGATGGGAGGGACTACTATAGTATGAGCTTGGAGGAGCTCAGTTGGTAAAACTTTCTTTACTAAACTAATAGGTCTTACCATTTTGGTTTAACAATTAAAACCCATAAGGTGCATGACAACATATTTCCTTTCCCCTTCGTAATGGTTTGTGATTCCCATAAGTTTATTGCTCGTTTAGGGATTCAAGTTCTTAAGTTCCAATTGGAAGCAAAATTATAAATTGAGTCTGAATTTGATCCACACTTGTTGGTTTTTCTTTAGGTTCTTTACTTCGACTATGGACATTTTGAAGGCAATATATCTGATGAAATGAACAGACTGAATGATTTGAAGTTTAGAACGAGGGATTGGGGACCAGCTCCCAGATGGGTTGCGTTTGTTGATTTCTTTCTTGCATCGCGTGCAAAACGTGTTGTCATTTCAGGGGCTCATAGACGTGTTGGGACAACCTATGCTCAGCTGATTGCAGCGTTGGCTGCAGCACATAGACTTGGTAGTAAATTTTAGCACTATCTTCTCTTTTATTTTTCTAAAAGATATTCTTCTTTGTCAATTCACCACATATAGTAGTGCTCTTTGTTGAGTATGCAATTACTATTATGAGTGCATTGAGCAGCATATTGTTTTGGATTGTCACGCAGAAAACATGTCGTCTACTGGTTCAAGTTTTACTTACCTCAGTAGCTTCCAGAGTAATTTGCTTTCGGGGGGTTTGAAGAATCAGATTGGATGGGGCCATGTGTGGAACAGGTTTGCTGGTCCTCTGAGTTGTCATAAGCAGTCAAATCAGTGTGCTTTTACTCCCATTCTTGCTCCTGCCTGGTGGGATGGACTTTGGCAATCGCCCATTCCGCGGGATGTCCACAGGATGGAAGCTTATGGGATTCAACTTTCTGGATTGGGAACAGTTGATGAGGATCACTTACTTTCCTACTGCACCTCCCGGAAGAAACCAGCAATAACAACTCGTATGCTGATCTGAGTTTCGAGGTTCAACATCAAGATTCCAGGGCCTATCCGCCCGTTTGTTGCTGTTGAATTCTGAGAGAGTAGGAAGATTTTGCCAGAGGAAGATTTTGCCAGATACGGAGGAAGGGCGCAGCATATGCCGCCCCCAAATCAAGGCAGCAAGAACTCTTGCTGATGCATCCAACTGCATATTCTTTGTAAGGGCTGTGCTCTGAATGGTGAGTGCGGATGTAATATCAAGCTTCTCGCAGCCTGCAATGTTCTTATCAGATAGTTTTAATTGCCGATTAATTATATAAAGTTTTGACAGTCGCTTTTTCAGTATATATATATGTCAAGTGTAATAATAGCATATTGTTTTCTGGGTTTTCTTGTGCAAAACTAATGCACAAATTGAATAACTTCCTTCTCAAGCCTCTAAATTTTGTTTTTCATGAGTAGAGAGTAGTTTACATTTGCAAATGTCGTGCATATCTTCTATCCATGCCAAAAATGTTACTCCCTTTAGTCTAACAATTGTATGTAAAATTAAGAAATGTGAAAGAAAAATAAGGAAAATATATATATATATTCAAAATTTAGGTCCTACCGGGAGTCGAACCCAGGTCGCTGGATTCAAAGTCCAGAGTGCTAACCACTACACCATAGAACCAAGAAAACAGGGCTCCGCTGTATGTCCAAACAATTACAAAACAAATATTTAAAGATTGTCATCTTCACATACAGACAAAACAATATGATGCTCTGGTTTGTTTGTGGTGTGCCCCCTTTCGTTTCGCTGCAACTTATCCTTGTGAGAAACAGAGAATTTTTGGAATATTGAATTCGACTAAATTGAGGTTAATGATCTAATCCAGTTTCAAACCTTTTTGGTTTTGACCTAATAATTCAATTCAATAAAGCATATGCATTTTTCATCCCACTCCCCTCCAAAAAAAAAAATTTAAATTAAATAAATAAAAAAGAAAAAGGAAAAAGAGAGAGAGAGGGTAATCTTCCAGCTCTCTACAATTTAGCATTTACAACAACATACTTAGTCAACGGCTACTTCACTGCTGTACTATTGCCTCACCAACCAATCTTTTTCCATACTTCAAATTTATTTATTTCATTCTCCCAACCATTTAATTTATAATTCATTTCAACATATGGAGGGAGAAAAAAAAAAAAACAAATATATATATATATATATATATATATGTGTAAAGAGGAAATGATTTAGTCAATGCAGAGCAGTTTCTTTTTTAATTGAATTAATTAATTAGACTATAATACTACTTATTTAGAAATTGATTGGCTGGAAACGTTAAGGGGCCCCAAACAGAAAACAGCCAATAAAAGGTACATTGCCACGTCAGGGAAAAAAAAAAAAAAAAGTCAGTTTAAGTGTTTGGAAATAAGCAGAAACAAAGGCGGACGAGCGCCCCACATCATAGCAAGGGTCCACTTTCATTAACAAATTCTCCAATTAAAATTTGCCACGTCACTTTGACCGTCCTGTAAAGTAAACCCTCCCAGCGAATCTCCCGTCCTTCCAACAAAACCCATTATCCCCACGCGCCCTCCCCCTAACCCAAGAGAGAGAAAAAAAAAAAAAAAAAAAAAGGCAAAAGAAAGAAAAGTCACATTTGCTTTG
>JAXGGT010000116.1:244898-259122 GCA_035583425.1 Marsdenia floribunda | reverse complement strand
AATACCATATAGTAGAAGTATCTCTCATCTCTTGCTTCTATAATGAGTAAAGCAAAAGAAGAAGAAGAAGAAGAAGAAGAAGAAGAAGGAGAGAGAGAGAGAGAGAGAGGTACTGTACTGTTACCTTTGGAAGTAGTAGACTCTAGACCGGCTATATTTCTTCTTGATCATCGATCATGATGATGTTGGTAAATCCTATCATGCATTCTGGGATCTTATCTATACGAATATACCACCACCCACCATTCCACCATTATGAATGCTGTGTAAATAATACATAATTCTGTAAACAACGTTGGGATGAAAGAGTAATAAAAATAAGATTGAATAACAAGGATTATGTGGATAACTTTTAATGATATTAATTTCAATTACATTAGAAGAATTTTAATATTTAAGTCAAACAAAAAGAATTTTACCTTAAAATTTAATATTTTCGGTTTAATCTTTCGTAATTATTTTAAGTTTCAATTAATTTAGAATTCAATCTCGTCACTCTTTTTCAAAAAACTTTTTTTTTTAAACACTTTTTTTTTTTTTTTTTTATACAAATGATTCGAACTTGAGATTTCTACCTGTTGTAGAACCTCGTTGTCCTGTAACATTTTAATGGGCGTTTAATAAACAAAGGGGTGGTGGGCTTAAGGGAGTATGATTGTGTGTGTACTGTGTAATGATTCTTCCCGTTAGTGTTCCAACTCCACTGGAAGCCCATCGTCAGAATTAGGAAATAGATAGGGTCAGGGATGGGAATGGGAATGGGCCGCCGGACTATATATAGTCCAGAATAACGATTACCCAATATTTACTATTTTTATAATTTAAGGAGAAAAAGGAAACAAAAAAAAAAAAGAATAATTTGTGGATTTAGTCCCGAATAAATTTATTTTTGGCAATTTTAATCCCTTTTTTTTTTTTTTTTTAAACTTTTAAGGTTCTAAACTACTTTATGATTGGATTCTGTTAGGAAAATTTGTAGATTTAGTCCTTAATCTTTCGATCATTAGTGAATTTGATCTCTAATATTTATGATTTTGGTGTGGTTGATCCATTTTATTTATTTTTTATTTAGTAGGTCTCCAATGTATAATAAGTTGGTGCATTTGGTCTTCTTTTTTTTTTTTTTTTTCCACAAAATTTGACTTGCTCAAACAAAGATTTTGAGAAGAAAATGGTCAAATGCACAAACTTATTATATATTGGGGACTTACTATATAAAAAATAAAGAAAAGGGACCAACTACACCAAAGCCATAAACATTAGGGATCAAATTTACTAATTTTTCATAATATTAAAAAAAAAAAGATAATTAAGTAAATTCACATTGATGACTTATAAAAAACATGTACATTCACATTAATGACCTCACTTAAATTAATATGAAAAATATGATTTCTGCTACATTGGTTCGTTATTTATAAAGCTGTTAACATATAAAAATTTTTATATGAGTCATTAATATGAATTTACTTAATCACCTTTGTTTTTTATTGGTGAATTTGATCCCTAATGTTTATAACTTTGTCCAAACAAATATTTGTAAAGAAAAAAACCAAATGCACCAACTTATTATACATTAGAAACTTACTAAAAAAAAAAAACCAATCACACCAAAGCCATAAATATTATGGATTAAATTAACCAATAATCGAAAGATTATGGACCAAATTTACAAATTTTCTAACAAAATCAGTGAAAAAGGATTTTATTATCCAATCATAAAATAGTTTGGGACATTAAAAATTAAAAAAAAAAAAAAAAAAAAACTTTTGTACTAAAATTGCGAAAAATAAATTTATTTAGGACTAAATCCACAAATTATTCAAAAAAAGAAAAAAAAGAAACTATAAACCTAAATTGGGAAAGGCCCAATCTACAATGGACCAATCCATTATGCTGAAACCCACTATCTCTCCTTCTCTTTATTTTATTTTATTTTATTTCATCCTCACATAAAAAATATAAATAAATATTATAAAATATAAGTATAAGTTTAGATATTTATTTTTAATTCGAGATATTTATTTTAGTACAATAAAGATGGTATCAAATAGTTAACCGTAACTATTACTATCAAAGATGGTATCAAAGATGGTATCTATGTGTTTTGACACAAATAACTTATGCTATTCTTTAAAATTCAATTTGATAATAAGTAGGTAGGACTAGGAGTTGTAATAATAGTATGATGAGATGGGATGAGCAGACCAAACACATCGTGGATCCACGTCATCACGTGCTTTTATAAGATTAAAAAAAATCAGCCAAATTTTGTTCCTTTTCCATTCCTTTTGGGTTACAAACAAACAATAATAGTCTAATATTTAGATAAACGACGCGGAAAACAAAACCCCCCATGTGGGGTTTAAACTTCTCGATTCCATCTCCCACAAATGTCCATTCTTTTTATTATTATAAATACATTAAAAATATATGACATTTAGTTAATTATCAAACTGTTATATATATACATATTCAAATCAAATAAAGAGAGGGCCGTAGGGGTTGTTTTGGGATGGAAAAGTAATAGAAAAAAAAAAAAAAAAAAAAGCTTCCAAGAAGGAATTGAACAGCCAGAAACTAGAGAATATCCAAAAGGCATAAAACCGATGCCATATTTAGAATATTCGACGCGGAAGATCCATCCAACCTACTCTTCCCTCCCAACCGCTCCCTTATATATATATATATATATATCCCCCCAATTCTCATTCTCAACCCATTATAGCATTCATCAACAAACCATTTTTTCTCCTTCTCCGTCTTCTCTTCCCACAACAAACACACAACCCATGGCCCTTAAGGCTGTTCATGTTTCCGACGTCCCCAACCTTGATCAGATTCCGGAAAACGCTTCTCTCTCTATATATTCTTCTCGCTTACCTAAAGGTTTTTTTATATTCTTCTATTGTATCTATCTATCTATCTATCTATATATATATATATATATATATATTTCTTTCTTCTCTTTTCTGGTGGTTTATTTATTTATTTATCATTTTAGGTGTGGAACTTGGGAAGACGGTGTTTAAGGCTCCCAAATTTCTTGTGATCGGACACAGAGGGAGCGGAATGAATATTTTGCAGTCCCCTGATCGCAGAATGAAGGCGATTAAAGAGAATACCATTCTCTCTTTCAACGCTGCCGCCAACTACCCCGTCGATTATGTTGAATTTGATGTTCAGGTATCTTCATTTCTCTCTTCTTTCTTCTTTGCCGCTAATTTTTCCGACGGACTCTTGTACTACTATATTTTGAGCTGGTTTATTTTTAACTTTATATGACACGTGAGGTGCTTAGCGCGTTGTTCTGTCGCCGCATGTGACACAACCTCATTAATTACGTTCTATTATTAGCAAATACACATTTTTTTCCACCTTAAGCACTTTTTTTTTTTATAAAACTGTGAGAATGGATTTTACCGTGATATATATATATATATGGTCTTGACTAATATAAAAGAATAGATAAACGGACGACCAAATAGATAGATAAATCTCCTGTCCAACGAATGGAGCACATCCCCCTGTCCGACCAAATAGATACTTATCTGGTCAATTTCCTCTTCCTACACGAGTGAACAGGAACGATAATAAATAACAGAGGGAAATCATTCCTTAATTTGATATGATATTAGAACGATCTTTTAATTGGTAAAGTTGCATAGGAGACAAGGAAAAGAAATCGCAATATCGAGAGGTTGTCCTTGCTGTTAATTTACTCAGATTTTCTTATAAGAAGGGCACTGATGAATCTATCTTTTTCGTTTTTTTTTTTTTCCCCCCTTTTGGGTTTGGGTTTTATGAATATAGTTGTTGCTCTTGCTTGGAGAGTACTGGTAATTGTACTTGGAAATCAAGAGCATTAGAGCGAAAAGTGAAAAAAAATGGATGTAACTTTTTGTAGGTTACGAAGGATGGGTGCCCTATCATCTTCCACGACAACTTTATCCTCTCCGAAGAAAATGTAAGCTCATCCTTATTATTGGAAATCCTCTGTTTCTTCTTTTATCTTGTGTAATTTGCTTCATGGTTTTACAAGGGTGATTTATTTATTTATTTATTTGTTTGTATATGTGGTTTCAGGGAGTTGTATACGAAAGGAGAGTGACAGAGTTGAGTGTAGCAGAATTCTTTAGCTATGGTCCCCAAAGAGAAGTTGGGAAAGTGGGGAAGTCATTGTTCAGGAAAACAAAAGATGGGAAGATAGTGAGCTGGAGCGTTGAAACAGATGAGCATTTGTGTACACTGCAAGAAGCTTTCCAGGAAGTCAATCCTTCGTTGGGATTCAACATCGAACTGAAGTTTGATGATCACATTGTATATCAGGAGGATTCCCTTGTCAGTGTTCTTCAGGCAATCTTCAAAGTGGTGTTTGAATTTGCAAGGGATAGGCCTGTTGTCTTTTCTTCTTTCCAGCCTGATGCTGCTCTTCTTGTGAAGAAACTGCAGAGTACCTATCCTGTAAGCTCCCTTCCCCTGAGGCCCCCTCAGTTTATATAGTCATTTATTTATTTATTTAGTCATGGTTAATTATATATATATATATATATATATGGTGGCAGGTGTTTTTCCTTACAAATGGGGGTACAGAGATTTACTATGATGTGAGGCGGAACTCTCTAGAGGAGGCTATCAAGGTGTGCTTGGAGGGGGATTTGCAAGGGATTGTATCTGAAGTCAGAGGAATCTTTAGAAATCCAGGGGCCGTTGGTAAAATCAAAGAGGCGAACCTCTCTCTTCTTACGTATGGAAAATTGAAGTGAGTACCGTTAATATAATCCTTCATTTGTGTTGATTGAATTTACAGTAATTCTAAAAAGATTGGGAAGATGGCTGATTGGTTTTATTTTTGTGTTTTGGTTGGATCGTGGCAAAACAGTAATGTGGCGGAGGCAGTGTACGTGCAGCAGTTGATGGGGGTGGAAGGTGTAATTGTTGATTTGGTAGAAGTAATCGCGGAGGCGTTGAGTCCATCAGAGGAGGAGGTGGAGTTAGTGTTAAAAGGAGAAGGACAAACTGCATCACCAGCAAAGCCTCAATTTTCTCAGAGGGAGCTATCATTTTTGCTCAAGCTTATCCCCGAATTGATACAATAACGTACCCTAAGTATTAACAACAAGAAACGGACGAAATGGATGGATACCTTAAATTTTTACTTCCTGATATTAGAATTTTTTTTTTTTTTTTTTTTTTGGAAATTATAAAATCAAAACCCATTTTAATTGTTGTATGGTTTGTACATAATAACAGTTTCCACACATAGGTGGAGGGGAGAAGCGGGACGTCTGGTTCTCCCCATCTGTACGTGTATTTCTAGATCATTCACAAGGCAGACTTGTTTAAAGCTCTCTCCTTGCGCCTCTGTACTCTCTTGAATATTTCTTTCTTCAGGAAAATATTAATTGAAGTTTTAATGTTTTCTTTTCAAGACTCCCTGACTTTCTTTCTCCTTTTTAATTTAAATAATTTTAATGAGTTGTAAGTGGTAAATATATATTTATATATAATTAGTTATTATTTATGATTCTGTAAAAAGAAACGCCTAATTGATGTATATATATATATACACATGTTAAGATCTTAATTTCTCTGTACTGTGGGTATATTTAAAAATGTGCAGTCCAGAAAAATTAAAGGGGTGCGGTGGGTAGGTTTGGTTTATGAATGGTGGGGAGAGATCGATTTTTGTGTGAGTTCAGCTGTGGACGGAGAAGCCGAACCCTTCAAGAAACGCATCTAAATTAAAGAGTTTGGGTCTGGTTAGGTTCAGGTTGCCTACGGATGAAAGTGACGCGGGGAAGCCTTCCTCCAATGCCTCAAGGACCCCATGGATTATGGATCATTAGTCACTTGTGCCATCTTCTTACAACTTCTTCTACAAAATAATAATAATAATAATAATTTAAATACACTACACTCAAATTATAGTAATCAATACTCCTTGGAAATCAGGGAAATATGTGCAAATACTATTGGGTATTAAACCCAAGTCTCACATTAGAAATTCAAGGAAAAATTTGTTAATCTAACTTAATTAGTATGAAATCTTTTGGAAGATGCGCAAAAACAAATCCATACGAATTTGACCCAAAAAACAGACAATATCATACTATTGTGAAGTTCAGGTAGTGTTTTCCCGATGCCCTAACAGATACTAATATTATTGCTTTATTCCGAATGTGTTTCATACTTATTTTAATGGAGGGGGGGTGTGTAAAGGAAATGCTAAACCAAATGAGTACATTGTTTGGAGTCTTTAATACTTAAAATAATAATAATAAATGAGGGTGATGGATGCACAAATTCTCCAAATTGCTTAAAAATGCAGCTATCCATATTTTTTAGTTGGCAAAAGCTTTATGTGATGTAAAAGGCAAAACACAGTTCTTTAAAAAAAATTAAAGACAATGGAAGCATCGTAATCTAAAGCGTATATATACCCGATCCCTTTTAGAATTTTGTGCAAAAGAGATCCATCCCTTGTATTCTAGCCTAGTTTTTCATGTACATCCTTAAATTAAATTACGTGTAAACACAATCTGTTACCACATCCTCAGCCCTCTTTTTTTTTTTTTTTTTTTTTCCAATCAAGAGTATTCACCGCCGTAGTAACTAATCTCTTTTACTACACTTGCTCTTCTATTAGAGATAAACAGTTAGCTATGAGGTATGCTCCATTCCCATAAATAAAATTTAAACTCTTTGATGAATGAAGGCTTTTTCTTGAATTTATGACACGGCTAAGAAACCGAGTGGGAATGGTCATCCCGGGAAATTGCAAATTGCAATTTAATGCTTTTCCAAGTTTCCTTCCCCATCTAGAATCTAGATACATACTCCCTTCAAAATGCATATATTTCCGGTCCTCCTCGGGTGACTCTACTGACCTACCATTCTCTCCCTATAAATATACTATATACATATATATACTCCATACATATTTCCAAGCTAATTCCTCCTCCATCTTTCCGTTCCATTATTCATCTCTCGATCACGTCCTCCTCCTCCTCTCAAACAGCAGAATTTTAATTGATTGTCCAGATATGAACGGCAAAGCTCCAGAATCTGTAATGCCCACGGGCCATGATAATGGTAATGACATCCACATCATAAATCATCAGTCTGGGAAATCTAGTTCAAACGATGACCACCCAGTGTTCGACGAGAGATGGGGCACGCATGTCATGGGGACGCCTGCTGTTCCTACTTGCCACCCCAACAACCAGAAAGCTGCCTTATGGGGAGCTGCGGATCAAGAACAGATCCAGTACAACCATTATCCTTACCTCCAGTACACCCCTATTCAGAGAACGAGCACCATGGATTCTGTTCTTCACAAGTTCAACTCCTGGAGTAGAAAGGCCGAAACCACCGCCAACAACATCTGGCACAACCGTATGTCCCTGTGCATTGCACATTTTGCTTAATTATACAATACAAAATAAATTAAAATTCTCCTTATATGTGCGTGCCTTTTGCAGTTAAAACAGGGCCGTCTGTCCACGGAGCAGCCTGGGCAAAAGTAAACCTCACAGCCAAAGCTATTACGGGAGGTGGTTTCGAGTCTCTGTACAAACAGACTTTCCCGACCTTCCCCAACGAGAGCCTAAAGAAAACATTTGCTTCTTACCTTTCCACCTCCACCGGACCAGTTGCAGGAACCCTCTATCTGTCCAATTTTCACGTAGCTTTCTGCAGCGATCGCCCCTTATCTTTCACTGCACCTTCAGGCCAGCAGACCTGGAGCTACTATAAGGTTAACCACCTACCATTCCTATAATATTATTTCCCATCAGATACCATCCCCCCCACCCCCCCAAAAAAAATGAAAATATATATATATATATATAGTTACCCATGCATAGGATAAAGCTGATGATACATTTCTTAGCTATAAGTACTTAAGTATTATTATATCTTGTATTGCAGATTTTAATCCCACTGGGTAATATCGGAGCCATCAATCCTGTAATCATGAAGGACAACTCAACCGAAAGATACATCCAGATCCTCACGGTGGACGGACAAGACTTCTGGTTCATGGGTTTTGTTAATTATGAAAAAGCATGTCACAATCTCTCCCAAATCGTATCAGCCACTACTGCAGTTTCCGGAGTCCCACGGAAACCAGTCGTTGCATAAACTCCCCACGTCCGTATTATTATTTGTCCTTTTCCCCATTGGGAGTATTTCCTTCATTGCGTTGCAACTCTTGTTGGTTTTAACATTACTTTTTGTACACGGTAATCATGTAATAAATCAAGAAAAGGAATTTTTGTTAGTAGTATTAACAATTACTAACAGCAACACCATTTTTATATGTTTTACAACTATTCTCTACTAGTATAAAATCAGCCTGATGACCAAATATCACAAAGAATTTCATTCATATCACTGAATTTTGGACGTTAAAGCCCAATTTTTAGGAAACTATATTGGTTGTATTTCTTCAAAATTGATGAAGTCCTAAATTAGAAACAAACTGCTCAAATTAAAAACATCGAATCTCAAGTATCATCAACTGTTTATAACTGTCAAGAAGTAGAATTCCCCTAGTGAGTTAAAAGGGAATAGTGACGCTACAGCAGGATACAGCGGGTAAAGATATCCATAAACCAGCGATCTCTCTGAATCAGCGCTTCTTTTTGCTTCCCTTTGCAGCACTAGATTTTGATGGGGTGGCAACCAAGTAAACAAACAGAACTACAATGCTGACAACTGAGATCAGGGATCCATATTTTGCAAAGATTCTCTGCAAAACGGAGAACATGTAGTGTAATCATTAGAATAACTTTCAAAAAGCTTTTAAAATCATGCAACAACAGGCCAATTCCATGAGATACAGGCATCAAAAGGATGTAACACTTTTGGAGTAATAATTATCTACAAATTAGATCTTTTGCATTGATTTAAGCGTTCCTAATCTCTCTCCAGGAATATTTATTTATTTCCCTTCCTATGCCACATTACAAAACCCTCACGCCTCAACAGCAAAGGAGAAACCACTAACACACCCTCTCGTTCCTCCATTTTTCCAGACTCCAAGATTAAATGTCACTGCAGCAATTTACTTCAAATACCAAGATGAAGAATTAAGAGGGAATGTACCTTAGCCTGAAAATTAAGCCACCACCAAACAGGAAATTCCATGCAAAAGATCAAACAATTAGTTCTGCATGGGGAACAATGTAAAAAATAATGCAGATCTTCAATTGATTGATAGAAAGCTTACCCACTCAAACTTTTTCTCGGGAGGCCTATCTGCTAGAACGTCAAGAGGCAGGATTGGGGTTGAGTATGCTTCCTAGAATGCAACAATTAGATTGATTAAATACATTTCACCTTAGCCACATCAGACAGATAAGTCCAAAGGATGATGAAACAATAAGAAATATCAAACCTGTAAGGCAGCCTTTGTAGGGACCCTGAAAGTAATAACTGCTGGTGTCCCATAGAACAATGTTTTTACTTTAGCCTCCAATTCAAAGGAATGTGATACAAGAGCCCCACTATAAACAAACAAGAAAAGACAAAGACATCAGTAATTAGATTACACGGAGAGTAACTAAAGAGATCATATCTGATAGGACAAGGGCGATTGCAAAACGGACGCATCAAGTCTTTCCCATGACACAGAGGTGTTGCCAGTGACAACATTGAACAGATCTGGGGCCCAACCATCATCATTAAGACTTACATCATACGCCGTCCTGTATGCAATCTTAATGTTCAGTATCAGAATAAAAATCAGAGAATCTAACAAACCAATATGAAATGAGATGTATACGAAAAGAAAAAAAAAAAAAAAAAAAAAGACTTCTTATAGGTCCATAAATTAACTCAGTAGCATGATTAACAAGAATAATTAATCTCATTATACATTCCCAGGATAAAAGGAGATCTACTAATTATAATCCTGGCTTTGTAACCCAAAGAAGCCGTTATTCATGGAAACAGAATGGACCAAGAATACACCACTACTAGGCTTCAAACCATTATCTGAACTGAACATGTTTTCAGTTCATATTCTGCAAGTTTGTTATATGCGACAATATAACAACAGAGTCAACCCATTTGAATTAAGTTATGAAAATATTTAAAAGTATCCTGTTATGGGTTCGTAATTTGTATCATTCTGTTCCACAAACTAGCTCCAAATATGATTAACTACAGGAGAGATAGTTAAGTGCATGGAAGGAAAAGAATTTATCTATTGGAGACATGAAAAGCATCTCAATTGAAACAATGGAAGTTTTAGAAGCTCGTGTTTAATGTTTCTAAATCTATACCTATTTTGGGATTATCATAACAATCAAAACTAAATACTTAGCAAAAAGAAAAAAAGCTTATGAAGTATATTAATTATATAAATGTTTTTTAATCCATTATACGACATATGTATAACATTTAGCACCCATGTTCAAATGTCAAGATCAGTGCCACTAAGGACAGGCAGTCGAGGAAACTTTGGCAGCTAAAATTAGGGTCCAGAAATGGTAAATGAGACAAATCAAGACCGATCGATAAAAGAATGTACAAGTGCTAGTAAACATTCCAAAATTAAATCCCAGTAGGGAATGATAAAATTAAAATTGAGGTGCAGCTAGAGTTATCGATATAGCCTACAGAAAAAGGGGAAAAAAAAAAAGGCATGAAAAACAAACAGCATAGTTTACTGACCAATTAAGTAAATAAATAAAAAAGTGATAAAATGAAAAATTGGAAAACATTTTAGAGAGGAAAGCATACGCAGATCCTTGGTTGTAGATGTCGATAGAGACGGAGACACGCTCGGCACCAGTTTTGAGCCTCGTGAGAGAGGCCTTCTTGTGGGCGACGATGAAGGGTTCATCGGAGCTGGAAGAGACGGGTACTGAAAGAAGAAATACTGCTAGCAGTAGACAGATCAGGGATTTCTCCATCATAGAATTCTCCGCCTTCGCCGCAACGGAAGATCTCCGATAGAGAGAGAAATGAGATAGAGGCTTTTTCTCCCTTTTTTTTTTTTTTTTTGCCCTTTTTAATTTTGTCCTTATAGTTTAAGCTGAAGGGGGGGAAAACGGAAAACAGAATTAGGGTTCTTATATGGTCTCTGATATCCTGCTGGTTTGGGCTTATTATCAACCTGCAGATCTGACTTTCACAATTCACACACCCCCTCAAAACAAACAAACGCAGCCTTTGGATTCGTAACTAAACCGGGTGCAACGCGGCATTTCAAGAGTAAAAGAAAACGACGTCGTTAGGTTTGGTGAATTGTGCTGGGTTTGATGGGGTTTCTGGGCTGGACACTGTATTGTTTTTTCCTTTTATAGGGTCACATAAATTACAACCGAAAGGAGAAACCTCACCATGTTTGGGCTTCTTTTCCATCCCACCTTGTGGATGTAGGATATGGCCCCTGCCCCTTTTTTTTTCCCCTCATCTGTTACTCTATTTCTCCGAATTCTTGCCCAAATTCATTATCTTATATAGAAAATTGGTCGGTTCCGTTTTATAACCATTTTTATTAATTAATTATTTTTAATTTTATAAATTTTATATTTTTTTTGAGCAATTTATTAAGTTTTTTTTGACTAAAATTTATTACGTATCAAACATGTGATGATTTTTTGGAGGAGTATATTAATACTAAGTACTATGTTTATATTGGTAGTTGATAAGGAAATAAAGGTGGTTTGTTCCATCCTAGGACTCCTTTCAAAAGTCAAATTCCCATAAAAATTAATTACTATTACTCAATAAGTCATAGGATCTGATAACAAGACAAACCACAATGCACCAATAACGCCCTTCTTCTTGTTGCCATACTTTCATCTTCCTACGCATTCGCCATGTGACCCATTTCTCGACTTCTGAGCACTTCGGGAAAAAAAAAAAAACAAAAAAAAAAGAGGTTCCTCCATTGTTTTTGATTTCTCTAATGGCGATATCAACTAATTATATCCTCTCTCCATTCAGGGAAGCTTCACCTGCTTTCTTCGGCAGGCCTGTCAAGATCCATCATCCCGGTAAGCCTCCTCTCTCTTTTTTTTAATAGTTAATCTGACACTCTACATCTGTTCTCACATTTATGCTCAGATTTGCTTTGCTGCACACTTGCCCTCTATTATTATTATTGCTCTTCCTCCTTCCTACTACTTCCCATCCATCCATCCATCTTCATAATTATAACACGTACGTCTATACATACATATATATATATATACGTTGCTTCAGAGTACTTGTTCAATTGATTTTTGTTCATCTGTTTTCTTTTTCTGGTATTTGATCGATCTCAAGATTCTCAACCTTAGTTAGACCTTACACCTGCATTATATAAATTAATTCATTGCTGCCGAATCCGAATGCGTGTGTAGGATGTTCTTGTCTCTTTTCAAAGTTCAAACCTACGGTCATCAAACACAATGGGCTGCGCTGCTTCTGTTTATGCACTTGGTAGAAAGAAGAAGTTTAACATCCCCGAAATAACCGTCTTTGTCCCCTCAATGCGTGTTCCCGTGCCATCCGATCTTCAGAGGACTCTTCGAGGTCTCATTCCCAAGGATCTCGCTGATGGAATTAGTGCCCTACGCAACCAGATTGTGTTTGTTGCTCAGGATACTGGTATATATATACATATATATATATATATATATCCCATCCATCCACCCCTGCTTAATTCCTCCCTCTTAATTACTGTTCTCTTATCCAATATGATTTCTCCTTCCTAATATAGGCGGATCCGCTTTTGGAGAATTACAGCACGCTCTTGAACAATACCTCTCGTTTCTTCTTGGCCTCACTAAGAAAGGTTTACTTTGCAATCAATCTTTGTGGACAATAATATTACGTGATGCAATGAACGACTCGAAATTCATAATTTAGCTTCTTCTTCTTCTTTTTTTTTTTTTTTTTTTTTGCAGAACACGGACTTCAAGACTTGGTGGAGTTCAAGTGGAAGGCTTTAGATGGAACACTGGTGAAATTTTGTTATCTTCTGCCTTTTCTTTTTCTTTATTTATTTATTATTTTTTTTTTTTTTTGAATCTTACACGAATTAACGGGCAATGCCAATGCTAAGAGCAGGAAACCTGTGTGGCCAGCTCCTGGTTTGAATTACTCTCTGTTCTCCACATGATGGCTATGCTGGCATTGACCGAAGCAAGCTCCAAGCTAATTCCTAAGGACACTAGCTCAGGTGAAAGGGTTGTCTCTGCAGGTTTGTATTTTCTAAATTGATGTGAAAGTCGACAAAACATTTACTTAAGGAGATGTATGTATGGTTGTGCGCATATGTGTTTTTGCCTCCCTAATCGTGAGAGGATTTCATACGTTTCACCAGATAGTATGAGGGAAGCTATCGATTTGCTGCTAAAAGCGGCTGGATTTTTGGATTTCTGCATCCGTGATGTTCTCGTGATCTTACCACCAGATATAAGGTAGTTATTATTTTATCATCCGATTTATGTAACTTCTGAGTTCATCTTCATTTCATTTCCTTTGCCTTAAAAACTTGAGTTTTTTGTTTTTCTTATTTGACTAGGAATATGTTGCCGGAGAATTTGCATGAGCGTGTAATGGAGTCTATCTTGAATCAAGCTCTTGCACAGGTAGTAACTATATATGGCTATAGAGTTATTATACCTAACGTGGCAACAACAACTCAGAATTTATGAAAAGAATGATAGTAATTGTGTAGTACCGTATTAGAAGTGGTACATGAAAATTAAAAACCTGCAGAAGAGGCATTCATATAACATTAGGAGGAAGCCCTCCGTCTCCTCAAATTCAGTTTTCCGGCGTATGTATGACCGTGTTACTTTTAATTCTTAGGGAACTGAACTTCAGCTTGGAATGGCAGTTGGTAGTCAAAATGCAACATTATCCGTGAAAAGGAGATTGGCATGTGAGCTATTAAGCTATTTGGGGCAGGTACGTACATACGATTTTACTAATGAAGTTTCTCTTCGGAACTTGAAATGGTAATGTTCATTGCCATGATCTCCACAGGGGCTGGGGTTATGTTATTAAATCTTCTGTTGGTGACTTGATTCTTCTTCCTTCAGGCTCATTACTGCTTATCTGAAGTTAACACCAGTTATGCAGATGGAAAGAAGCACTTGTTATTCATCAAGTGGAAATACCTTGAAGCAAAGGTTGCAGTTCAGCCTTCTCTTCTCTCTCTGCAATGGCTTCTGTTTTCCTTTTTTGGGTCATTCGTCTCCTGTCCTGACATATT
>JAXGGT010000116.1:223867-235848 GCA_035583425.1 Marsdenia floribunda | reverse complement strand
AAAAAAAAAAAAAAAGTCAACTCATACCATTATGCTTCAAAGACAGCCTAAGACACACATGACAAGATATATATGATTGGGGGTAGAAAAGGAAATCTCTCCGCCCACCAATTCCACAGTGGTGGCGAGTCTGCTGACAATCATTGTTCAATTGATTACAAAACAGAACACACATAAAAAAAATGTAAGGGGGGAAACTGAAAGCAAAGCTCTGAGTGCGTGGTTATGGCTACCTCTGGGACTGGGAGCGCAGCTTTTACTTTCTCCTCGTCGCCATCGCAGCTTCTCCGTATCTACAGAAACAGAAACAGAGACAGTTTGCCTACCACCTCTGTTATTGTCAGAGCATCAGTTGTCTCTCCTCCTCCTCCTCAACCACCACAAACCGCCCTCTCTTCACACCAAAAACCTTCCTCCCTCCCCAACAATCCTCCCTTCTTCCCTTCTTATGCCTCTCAAACCAACTCCCACCCTCCTCCTCGCCTCTCTCTCCAAGATTATTTTGATGCTTCAGCAGAATTCGTCCTCAGCAGCAGCAAGGACGGAGCTCCTCCTCGCTGGTTTTCACCCTTGGAGTGTGGCGCTCGTATGAAAGATTCTCCTCTTCTTCTCTTTTTACCAGGTTCCTGTTCTTCTTCCTTTTCTTCGTGTCCTATTCCTTATCCTTTTCTCAGCCAAGGAGGAGAACCGGTCACCACCACCAGATTGTGAAGTTCATGTTTAATGCTTGTTTCTTCATTTGTTTCCTGGTGGTTCGTTTCTACCAGGATTCAATCTAAACTGTTGACGTGGTTAATTGTTTATTTTTAAAATTTTAATCTGTCTAATATCGGTTAAAGTTTTCAGGGATAGATGGTGTCGGAACTGCACTTATGCTGCAAGTGGAGAAACTTGGAGAGTATGTTTATAGACTTACATATATGCATTCAATATTCTTTTTTCCATTTCCTCTAAATGTGAGAAGTTTTATTTTTTAATTCTTTTTTATAGGAGTGCTGGTGGTAGTGGTGGTTTAATTTGTTATGAATTTCATATGCCTCTTCTATTTTCTACTTAAAACAGATTGAAAATTTTTAATTTCAAGTATGTCAACACTGAAAAGAAGATATTCTTATTTTTCCTAGTAACTTTTCTGCTTGATCATTCCTCAATACTATTTTCTTTGCGTGAAGGATATTTGACATATGGTGCTTGCACATTCCTCTCAAGGATCGAACAGAATTTCGAGGTTCTCTCGCTCTCTGTCTCTCTTAAATTGGATCTCTATATTCTGTAAACACTGTTTTTTCGTTTGCCCCTGTACTTCTGATGGGAAATTCCTTTTATTGCCACATCAGGCAAATGAATGTGACCATGATATAACCTCAGGAATCAGGATACTTACTTTTAGAATACAAAATTTCAAGTAGCAATTACATGCTTGTGACACAGTTAACCAACTTGTAGTTTCTGTTCCTGCTTTTAAGCAAATTTTCTGGTTGTATCCCATTACACCTGGAGATTGAAGCATGATAAGAAACTAGTGCTGAAGATTTTATTTCTTCCTCTAGACTTGGTGAAGCTGATTGAAGAAACAATTAGGTCAGAGCATGCCAGTAGACCAAATAGTCCTATATATCTTATTGGAGAATCGTTTGGGGGATGCCTTGCTCTAGCAGTTGCTGCCCGGAATCCCCAAATTGATCTTTTTCTCATGTTGGAGAATCCAGGTGAGACAAAATTTTTCATGCAAATTGCTTATCTTGTTGAAAGCCTGCACCATTAAACTTCGTGTTCATTCAATTAATTTCATTCTTTGCAGCTACATGTTTCGAGAAGTCTCAGCTGCAGCCTCTGTTGTCTTTACTTGAAGTCATGCCAGAGCAGGTCCATCCAACTCCAAGCTTAATATACATGCTATCTCTAATATCAGGTGCTGTTGCATATTCTTCAGGATCCAGTTATGCATATTATTAACTCTGTTACTTCAAAGCAGATCAACATTCTATCGTGAGATCAACTTATTATGTGAAAATTAAGCAAGTATACCTGGAAAATCTAACAAAGTATCAGAAAAAAAAAAGGTTCCAATAACCTCTCCTCATTGTATGAACTTTCTTGTCAACCAAAAAGGGGTCAAAAAGGTCCTTCTAGCTAGAATTTGACTTTTGTCTTGAAATATAATATGGATCGTTACTTACAGTTCTGATACAAACCATACGAAATTTAGTTGTTCCACTGTTTTTTAAGCATGTTTATTTCATGCATTATTTCCCTTTTTTGTTCAAGTTTAAGTTTTCCTATATCAATAGCCTCAAACTAACAAGCTAGATACACAAATATTTGATCTTGTACCAATATAAGTATTTGGTAAAGGAAAAAGGGGGGAAAAAAAAACCTTCAAGAATTCACCTTCAACAAGAAATTTTTATCACCTAGGACAGCCAGAAGGAAAATTTTAAAGCACATGAAATTCTATCATCGACTCTAATTATGCTCCCATTTATCTTCTGGAGAAGAAGAGGCCTCTAAAGTCTCTTCCATTCCAAGCGCTGTTGACCCCATCTAATTCCTGAGGTCTTCCCAAGACAATGTCTCTTTTCTTTTCCTTTTCATTTATTTATTTATTTTATCTAAAATTTGTAAAAGTTGTTATAACGATAAAAAAACTTATTCCTGGTGCCTTTGCATGCTCCTTTTTGTCCAAGTGATTGACCATCTAAGCAGCACATTGAAATAAACAATTGCAATAATCAGGTATTCCTTCGAGCAAGGCTATAGGAATATTGCAGAAAGGACTTCCTTTGGAACAAACAATTGGAGAATTATCTCAGAGTGCTGTGGGCCTGTTATCTTATGCTTCTGTAAGAGTCAAATATCTCATAATGTACTCCCCAAAAGCACCTGATCATATATATAAATGTAATTAGTTTGGTTCCCTTTTTGATTTATTATGCCCATAGTTTTCAATGCTGATGATGTTTTAATTCGATGTAATGCAACCTAAAACTTGATTTATTTTTATATATTTTTTATTATATTTTTCCTTTTTCTCTAATAAGCAAAAGATCTCCAAAGATTTCTGTTTGCTTTATATCATACTGCTAATTTTATAATGAATTTCATTTGGAAAAAAAAAAAAAAAAAAATTTGACGTTAAAGGTCTCAGGTCCTGGCTGATGCTTTTAGTATGGAAACTCTCAAATGGAAGCTGAAGATTCTCAAATCAGCTGCTTCATTTGTTAACTCACGTCTTCATGCTGTTAGAGCTCGGACTCTAGTTTTTTCGAGGTTCCCCTTTAATTTTTTTCTAGTCCTTTTCAGCTGGATGCTGTTAAATGATTTATAATTAAGCTTGAACTTGGATATAAATTTTAGGAAAGATTAGAGAGAAAATGGATTTGAAATTCAAATTTCATAACAAGTTAAATGTGTTGTTCAGATTACAAGGACTTGGAATAATAAATTATTGATTTTTAGAATAATTAGGAAGAATGAGGATTCTTTATTAGCACCAATATATGAGTTTCCTAATCCTTATTTATATGCTCCAGGACACAGTATGCAAAAAAATTTCTGCAACAACTTCCTTCATCTCTTAGACTACATGAAAATTCAATAGAAAATATTATCTTTTTATCTTTGATTTCCTTTGCTTGATCACTACTACATGAGTGCATTCATCAATAAGAAATACTGCGGTAGCCATTCCAAATAAAAGTTCAAAAACATTTATCTTTTGTCTTCCTGGTCAAAACAGAATGCTCTCTTCTCTTCCTGGAATTAGTCAGTGCTGCACTTTCTATTATTTTCTATATAGTTGAAGCTGAATTATAATATCAATGTAGTGGAAGGGATCAACTACTACCAAGCAAGGAGGAAGGTGAAAGACTTCGTCGAGTAATGCCAAATTGTGAGGTTCGTGTGCTTAGCAACAGGGGTCATGTACCTTTCTTGGTAAGACTTGCAGAGATATCCTTTCTCATTTTTGTACGCACTCACTCTGGGGGACTCAAAGAACCATTGAAACATAATCTCTCTTCTACTTACGCTTTTCCATTCATAAAATATTGTGCATGCTATGATGTAATTTTCTTGCAAGAGTAATTGTCTGGATATTATAAAAATTTGCGGGTAGTTAAACCTCTATAAATTAAACAGGAATTTTTTATTATTATAGGATTTTGGAAGGCATAAATGTGCAAATATGAGAATGATGGGAAATTAAAAGTTTCCATATTTTAGTCCTAGGTATTCTTTTGGGGTTGGTTTTCATCCTTAAGTCTACCAATTGAACATTTTTTTCTTTTTCCAAATAGTAATATTTTTTTTTTATATATATATAAAAAAAAGAAATGATTTCTATCGTCTCTAACTATATACTGTTTCTTGATGTATTTGTTTCTAAAGGCAATGTTTCTCTCATTGACGAACTTGACCAAGACTTATATTTATGTCCTTGGTACACATCATGAGAATGAGTTGTTTGCTCTGGGATTCAAATGAATCACGAGCTAATTTTCTCTTCTCAGTCTGATCTAGTGGGCCAGTGAAAATTTTCATTCTTTCCTACATTTACCTGGCCTCTAAAAATTTATTACAGCAGTCAAAATGTGTATAATTCTTGATTTTCTGTTAACCCACCACCATGTACAGGAAGATGATTTTGATCTGATGACTGTGATAAAAGGTGCACGTTTTTATCAACGTGGAAGGAGGCTTGATTATGTCTCAGATTACTTGTTTCCAAAACCTTCTGAGTTCGAACAAGAATATGAACCACACAGGTATGCCTTCCTTCAACTTTTCTCCTGGGTCCTAAAGATTAGTGCATTTATGTCATATTTGTTTGCATATATCTTAGTTATACTAAAACTTCAGTGAAAAACAAAAGAGTGACATTTCCTTTGGCTATATTTTACAAATATCCTACTGAAGAAGTGGAACTTCAACAAAGGAAACTGAAGTCTTGCTGTGTGCCTTTTGAATTGAATTATGATCGTTATTTTGTTGCTATGAAAAGGTTTACTAAGGTTATGTGGTAGAATTTTCACTTTATGATATTGGAATGGGGATATCTTACAAACTCGTAAGTTTACTAAAAGTATTCTTTTCCCTTAAAAAATGAACAGCACTTATCTTTCAATGTACTCTCTTTCAGATGGACTGAGGTCGCTTTCAATGCTGTGATGCTTTCAACTTTAGAGGATGGGAAGATTGTTCGAGGCCTTTCAGCAATTCCTTCTGAAGGACCAGTACTATTTGTTGGTTACCACATGATGCTTGGTCTTGAATTAGTACCTCTAGTTTCACGCTTTTGGACAGAGAGAGAGATTGTTTTGCGAGGCATTGCTCATCCAATGACCTTCAGAAAAGCTAAAGAGGGATTATTACCTGATATATCGACGTTTGATTCATTTAGATTTATGGGAGCAGTTCCTGCATCAGCGACTAATTTCTATAAGCTTTGCTCTTCAAAATCTCATATCCTATTATATCCAGGGGGTATAAGGGAGGCTCTTCATCGGAAGGTTGGATTAGATCCGATGCTGCAACTTCCAAAATAATCCCTTCCAATTATTATTTTGAAATTATCAATCTATTACTTTAACCCGTTTTCAGTAAAAATTTCTTTTGAATTGAAATCAAAGTAGTTTTATGGACTAATCAATTCTGGAAACTTTTGGTGCCTTATTTTTCCTCCAATTTTTCGTAATTGTGCTTCTTCTGATTCAGAATAAGGACAATGTGATGTTTGCTCTATGATACATTAAGATGTTTTGCTCTTTTCCGTGTTTTCAGGGTGAGAAGTACAAATTAATGTGGCCTGAGAGGTCAGAGTTTGTAAGAATGGCAGCTAGATTTGGAGCCAAAATTGTACCGTTTGGGGTGGTTGGAGAAGATGATTTAGGAGAAGTAAGTCTGATATTTATTACTAACTATTTTTTGATAAATGTTCTCAATAATTGGTTATGGATACTCGGTGAATCTTATGCGGTTTAGTATTTGATGCTCACTTTGAGTTTGAAATGGCATGAATCTTGTGTTCCTTCTCAGTTGCTTCTGGACTATGATGACCTCATGAAGCTCCCCTATTTTAAGACGTTTACTCAGGAGCTAACTAACGAAGCAGTCAAGCTAAGGTACGTCTTTCTCCATTTCCCTGATTCTGAGGTGCTTTCTGCTTTATTACATTTGATGGCATAAGCACTCCCACGGTCCAACCGAAATAAATAGGTAATTACTTCAGCTGCCTTACATGAGATTACCTCAACCTAGCCAATAAGAGCAAGGCTGCCAATAGATCTTTATGTGCCAACCAATCCACCGAGTATGAGAAATTGGCTACATGCCTTTCGGGTATCAGTTGGCTGTCAGTTTTTAGTGTGAACATATTACCTCTCTTACCTACGGTCCTAGTAATAATAAAGTAAGAAAATATACAGGAGGCAACCAAAAAGACCGTTCTTATCACTTGGATAATTCTATCTTTGTCTTCAGGTTTCCAATTGAATCATATGATATCCAAGGGAGCAAGACTCCAAGTAATCAGAATCTTTCTCTAGATTCTTCTATTAAGCTTTCCATGTCTCTCTATATGTGCCCTTTTGTGCATCCTAAAGTTGCTCAGTTTATCTTAAAATTACTTTTGCTTGGCATATCTGCAACAAAATGTAGGAGTGACATAGAAGGGGAGGTTGCAAATCAAGATTTACACCTTCCAATTATCTTACCGAAGATTCCTGGGCGTTTCTATTTTCTCTTCGGAAAGCCAATTGAAACAGAAGGTATGTTTACTTTTGAGTGGTTTTTTTGGGTATTGAGACCTGATTGAAAGTTCTGTAGGACCCCCATTTGGTTGTGTCTCTCTTGGCAGTTGGCATCATTTAGTTGCCTTTATTTTTATTTTTTTTTGGTTGTTGTTGCAGGAAGGAAAGAGGAGCTCAGGTGCAAAGAAAAGGCTCATGAATTATACTTAGAAGTGAAGTCTGAGGTTGAGAATTGTCTGAATTACCTGAAAGAGAAAAGGGAGAAGGATCCGTACAGGAACATAGGGGTTCGGCTTGCTTACCAGGCGGTGCATGGATTTGATTGCGAGGTGCCAACATTTGAAATTGAATGATTTTTTAATCTGCAGAAGGGTGGGAATCTTTTCTTTGTGGATATCAGATGGATTTATCGGTCGCATGCTTTCCCTGTGCGACCGGTGGTTGCAAATTCCCATTAACTTACCAGATATTATAGACCTTTAGAGAAAGACCATTAATAAATATAAATGGAGGGATAGAATCTTTTGCCCTCTATTCAAAAGTTATGCTACATTTGTAAACCACTCAATATGGGGCATGACTGCATGTTAGTTTTCTGTTGCGTGGAATGAAATTAGAAGGCCGTAAAAATCCCAGATGATCTTCGAAGGAACTCTGACGGCCTGCAGAATACAGCAGTGGAGCTGTCGTGGTACAAATTAACATCCATATAATAATTAATTGATGAATGCATTATAACACCTCCATATGATGTAGTTGAGTATGGAGAAAAGGTATGTTTAACTCATTAACTCATTATCATAATTCAAACGCCAGAAAAACATTGGCTAGCTACTTACATTCTCTCCAATAGTTGAATTAATAATCCAGAAGATGACAAGAGTTGAGTTGTAAAAGAATCCAGAAAAAAGACTGGAAGAGAAAAGAAAGAAAAAAGAAAAGAGAATCCAAGACCCCAGAGCTAGAGAAGCCGAGAGTAGTATATATATATATTTATATATGTGCAGTTAACATTACTGATTACTACATATACTGGTCCTTCCTCTCGAGCGTGAAACTAGAAAAAATAAAAATAAATAAATAACAGGGCTACATGAAAGAAGCTATAAAAAAAAGATTACAGGCGGAGGGTAAGATCAATGTTAACGTGGTCATGATGAGTAGCAGGGTCGTGGATGGGAGAGAGGGCCTTCGTCGACATGGAAGCGTCATCAGCACCGTAAGAAACGCCTGAACCTGATGAGGTGAAGGAATGGAGAGGCAGAGGCGGGGGTAGGGGTGGGAGCGCTGGTTCGAGATGGAGCCAGTAAGTGGAATTGAGGTCGAAAAGAGTGGGATCGTGGTGAGCAGCTGGGAAGGTGGGAGGGTCCGGGGCAGGGGCAGAAGAAGTCCTGCGTGCAGCGGCTCTTTCACGTTTATGGGCATTCTGGTGGCCTCCTAATGCTTGGGAAGTGCAGAACTTGCGGGAACAGTAAAGGCAAGAGAACATTGATCTGGAGGAGGATTGCATTTGTGGGATTGGGATTGGGATGGGGATGGTACCAGAATTAGTAGGTGGACGAGGAACCCTGCAAGAGGGAATGAGTAGTTGTTCGATATTGAAGTTGTTGTTGTTAGGGTCGGCCATTGTTTGGGTTCGGGGTGTTGTGTTGCAGAGAGAAGAGAAAGGGAGGAGGATGTAGTAATTATGTGATGATGATGATGATGATCGTCGTGGTGGTGGTGGAGTTCTTGGTTGGGCGTTTGTCTTCATATATGGGAGATATGTGTGTGTTTTCGGTGTGTGTGTCAGACAGTTATTCTGATCTCTCTGCCAATTGAATAAATAAATGAATATACTTTCTGATGCATTTCAGTGTAGGTGGCATTGAGTTTTGAGTCTCTAAAAAGCTCAATTTTGCCACTTTGCATGGACACGCCCATTTTATTATTATTATTATTTTTTTTTTTGTGTGTACATATTTATTTTATTTTATTTTTTTTTAATGAATGGTTCTTGTTTGTAAGAGGGGAACTATATAATTAGAGAAGTGCAGGTGTAGTATTTGTTTGTGGGTGGACGAAATAAGGCACCCTCACCCCCAGTAAGTTAGTAATGTCAATTTATGCAAATGCATAAAATATATATACACTACAGAGAAGGGGTAGGGGAGACATGTATGCATATGATATATCCCCAGGGACAAGGCATAGGGTACATACATTGTAAATAGGACTGGGTGATGCATGAAATGAGATGGGGTAGGGGAGACGTGTTGGATGAGAATATTGATTTCACAAACAAAAAAAAAAAGAGGCCTCCCCCTGTCCCTTCCCGCTTCCCCTCAATTCCAATCAATCAAATATTTGAGAAACAAATGATATGATGTACACGAAAGCCAAAAATCTTAGGTAAGAGTATGGGAACAAAAGAAGCAAAGAGAGAAAAAAAAAAAAAAAAAAAAAAAGCGAGGGAAGCGGGAAATAGGGAGATTGGGGAGTGAGTGAATAAAAAAAGGACAGAAGCAGAGCTGTGAGTTTTTCTTTTCTTGGTGTTTGTAGCAGTTTGCAGAATGACAAGCAGATTATTATGTCTGACATCTCTCTCTCTCTGCCCGCAGTCCGCATTGCATTCCTCTTCGATAGACAGGTGCTTGCATTTGAAATGATTAAAGTCACAATGGGAACATCAGATCAAGATCAAGATCAGGGCTTGGATTTGCCATTATGGGAGCTGCAGCAAGCTAGGAGGATGGATGGATGGATAAATATTTTATCAACCTACTCCCAACATTTTATATCAACCAACCATCATATACCCAAATGAAAATAAAAATGTTGGTACAAGAAAAGCTCAATATTCCCCAAACATTTTGCATGCTCTGTGCTATAATGGCAGGCAGTCCATCAATTGAATGTAAGAAAATTTATCAAGGATGACTTTACTTTTTCCCTTCATCATCAGTCATCATCCTTCATCCTTGGAAGCTTAAAAAACCAAACCATAAGTGAATGCAACTAGCGAACCGAATTGTACCTTTATTATCAAATCTTTACAGAGGAAAAATGGTGTGTTAGAATCACCATTGGCACTAAGGCACAGAACAGGGCGGGGGTTGGCTTGCTTATCTTACAAATATTTACAACAGCAAACAGAGAGAGGCGTTTACGTTTAATAAAAATTAAAGACTAATAATAATAATAATGGTGTAGCTCGTTTCAGCTACTAATGTCGAAGTATTTCGGATCTTCTGGGAAGTGGTATTCAACATTCAACTGCCACCACAAAAATCAAGACGACCTTTGTTAGAAACTTGGTGTATGCACACAACTTCCTTTATAAAAACATATCCACAACATTATACTCAAAATAAGCTTCATCTTATACCATTCAATTCTAAAAATTGCAATTTCATACCTTCCCCTCATCAGCATCTAAATGGCGTTGAGGGAACACCACCTTCAAATCATTGTACAGATAAAATCTCCTTTCCCCTTCGCTATTCACTCTACTCTGTCTACACATTTGAACTTGTTTTGACGCTTTTTTAGGAAGTGGACACAGAAAATGCAGGTGAAGCGCATATCGGAGGGAGCCTGCACTAGCTGTGCTTCCATTAACTTTTGCGCACACATGGTTATACCTCCGATCAACAATTCCCTGGCACCCATCCACCACCTCATTGCATCTTTCTTTACAATTGTCGCACGTAACTTCTTTTTCCTCACCGGTTTTTCCAAGATGACTTTGTTCTGCTAATGCTGTCATCTTGTGTTCATTCCCTTGTTGCCCTTCTCTTTGAGATGTTAAATTGGGGCCACAAGAGGCTAGGGTCATCTTCTGACGCAAGAATGTCTGATGCCATGAAACAAGGTTCATTGCATAATCCTTGTGAAAAACTCTCTCTATATATATACACGTATATGTATAATAACAAAATAGAATTACAATGGACCATCTATCCCCCAAAGACCTTTTAACACAAAGAACAAAACTTACTTTCAAGCAAAAGAGATATTCTCATCTTGCATAAAAAGGATCACCTGCGAAACAAAGGCCTTCCTAATACAAAGGAAGTGATAATTTAAGACCTTCCCACCACAGCCCCCTCCCCCATTTTATTTTATTACTTTTTCATTTTGCTTGTGGACACGGAATTAATAAGTTAGTAACCAATATGTTCAAAGAATTTCCAGTCCAATAATTCATTCATCGCTCTGCTTTTTCTTTTGTTAAATAAAATAAACTCCTACATAGAAATCATTCAGATTGAATGGCTAGGGGAAAAAAAAGCATGCTAGATACATACAAAAGTAACAGCAATACAGTAAAAATATCAACTCAAGCAACAAAACAGAACAGATTCATCAAATGTTACCTTGGTACCAGCAGGCATGTCACTCAAATCATAGTTGCAAAAGAACGTATGGATAGGTGTCTTCTCAGGGTTGCTCAAGACCTGAGAAATCCAAGTACATGAAAGTAAGCAGTCAGCCAATTTTTGAGTGCAAATAATTCTACAGGGAAATAAATTGAAAATAATAGAGCAAATCCAGCTATGAAAAAACAAAAACTACACATCAAGCTGGGACATCAGCTTTGAAAAACTCTAAACTCCCTAGGTGCATGAATAATATATATTCAACATTCTCAGGCGTTAAGAATCCATGTATGCAAGTGTAAAACAGATTGTCGTTAATCAAATTTAAGTTGACAATATTTACTTGGACTAATAAACCATTTAAATCCAACAAGACTGATGACAATGCACGCTAGCATAGTTGTGTGCTCGTAAATAAAATCAAATTTAAGTTGACAATATTTACTTGGACTAATAAACCATTTAAATCCAACAAGACTGATGACAATGCACGCTAGCATAGTTGTGTGCTCGTAAATAAAATCAAATATCTCTAGTACCAATTGTATTCGCCCTTTGACTGGAATTCGAAGACGGCTCTTGGCATTATGAACATCATCAGCAACAAGACCTCTAGTCGGATTTTGGCTCCTGAATTTGTTGGATTGCGAATTTCCAGAGATATCAATGGAGGCATAGTACAATAAGTAACTATCTCCATCCACGCTGGTTACACCAAATGGAAGTTTTTGTGCTCTGGGAGAAAAGTTTCCCCCTGTTATGCTCAGGACAGCCAGGAATCCGTTTATTCTCTGCACGCTCCAGAAAATTAAGAATTACTTCTAAACCATTCAAGGGTTTATCTTCAACAATACTATGAAATTGTACTAGT
>JAXGGT010000116.1:159825-193425 GCA_035583425.1 Marsdenia floribunda | reverse complement strand
GGAGTGATAATTCTATATATTCAGGTTTGCTTTAGAGAGGTTCACAAGTCCATTAAATTTCATTTATATATATATATCGATACTTAAATTTCATTTTTACTCTTCCATACAATCAGAAAGAAACAAATATGCTAACTACACAAATGAAGGATCAAAATAACTAACTGCTTACCTTTGGGTAGTGATGATCAAGCAGTTGAAACAAAGAGTGAGCATAAGACAAGCAACACCACCAGAAGGGCGTCATCAGTCATATGGTTCATTCCATTTACGCATTTCCATTTCTCACAAAGCTGAACCTTATGATAGGTTTCTTCCTCTCCTTTAGGTGATTAGGAACTTATTTAGGGAGTTCAAAGCGCAATAGTTAGGCCCTCTTATATCATTTCTTAGTTCAGTAAACAAACATTAACGGGCCTGCGCTATACCTGTTGTGAAACTGTGGAATTGCTATTACTGGATATGCTAGAGATTTATGATTACTGATTAGGTTTTACAAGTGGAGAAAATTATGAAGAACATTAACTTGATCCACGCATGTCTCCATATACATATCTGGTGATGGTGTTTGTTAGTAAGATCATCTTATTATTTTGTCTTCTCTTTGTTTTTTAACCTTGGCTTCAGGGTCTTGACACAACTAGACTCAAGTTTCTGTTTAGGAAGCAGTTGAAGAACAGTGATGTAAGCTCTTTGAGAAGAATGGTACTGCCCAAGGTTGGCATTTGAGCTTTATAATGTGAATACGTGTGTATGTGTTTTCTTCAGTCCCCAAAAAAAAAAACCTATGTCCAAATCCCTAATTAGTGTGAATTAATTACAGAGAGCAGCTGAGGAATATCTTCCTGTGCTTGAGGTGAAGGAAGGTATTTTCATTAGCATGGCTGATTTAGACGGACTGCATGTCTGGCAATTCAAGTTCAGGTATAATTTTGAGGGTCTAATCTCTCTTGGAGTGAGTCACACTATACTGATGCAGAGTTGTTAAACTTGAGAGAACATTTCTAGTACACACAGTTTGTAATCCTTTCACTCTGCAGATTCTGGCCCAACAACAACAGCCGAATGTATGTGCTTGAAAATACAGGTAAAGGGCACTTTGGCTGCTTATATGTATATATATTCTGCTGTTGTTAATTTCATTAATACAATTCTGGTTTACATTTTAGGGGAATTCGTTAGCACTCACAGCTTGAAAAGTGGAGACTACATATTCTTCTATCAGGATTATCAGAACCGCAATTATGTATGGAAGTGCTTCTCTTCCATCATTACAAATTCTTGACGGAAAATGATCCTGTTATATAGAGAATGTGTTAACAGTAACTATGCATTCGGAGTGTTAATAAACTTTGTTTTATCAGATCATTGAAGCTAGGAAGGACTTCAGTGCGCAGGCATGCGGCACCGATAAAGAACCTCAAGACATCTCCTCCAGTGAAGATGCAAGCAATGCAGCCCCAATTCTCGAGTATGAGCCAGACACTTCCAGCCTCTTTCCTGAGAGCTTTCCAAGAGTGGATGATATGGGAATGTCATTCATCTATGACACTACCTTCTCAAATGACTCCCCACTTGATTTTCTGGGTGGATCAATGACCAACTACTCCAGGGTGGGAAACGAGCCCAACTTTGCATCCCTGGATAGCTTGTCCTTCGATGGCTTTTTTTAAAATGCTCTACAAAGTGGCGTAGTAAATACTAGCAGTCCTAGATATTAAAACTGGTATAATCTCTTCCTAGGCACTAGACCTTCTAAAAGGTGTTGGGGGTAAGGCCGTTTTTGAACTTCTTATCTATGTATATGTGTAATCATTCTAACTTTTCTGCAAGAAACTTTTAACGGGTACATACGTGCTTTGTCTATCCAAAGCTTCTCTTAATCAAGATTTACTAGAGGCCATAACTCACTGGTGAAGTGCACTAAATCAGACCACTCCCACCTATCATGAATGCAGCAGAGAGCTCAGATGCTAACCTAAACATGATACGTCCGCATATCTCATAGCTGGAGAGCCTTTCTCCCATTTTGAACCAATAACTATAAGACAGACTAGAGGGAGGGGTGCCGTGCCCGGATGCTCGTAATGACAAGGATGAAAAGCACAAGAATGACCCTCTTTTCCCCTGTTCAAATAACAGAATTACACCATTACTTCACTCCACAATATCAAGCAGATGTTCTTGCAATAGTAATTCCACCAGGCATCAAAATTTTGCCTCCTTTGCACTTCCTTCAATGAACTTCCCTTGCATCAATCAAGACCAGACAAATAAATGAAAAATAACAGGATACAAATGGAATGAGTATAGTAGAGACAAATAGGAACACAAAACACATAAGTAGAGATGGGCAACTCCCCGTGTCCTCGTATACTAGCAAGTAGAAAAAATCTCCATACAGAGTCATGTATCTAACCACATGAAATGGCCCAGAGATAAGGGGTAATGAATTCTGCCCATTATTCTAGCCTTTTATGATTAATTTTTCTTTTTTCCCCTAACCTACAAAAACTTGAGTAAACTTGTGAAATTCACAGAGGCACAATCCTCCTGGATTACAAATTCAGCAGAACTCAACACCATTGTCAAAATATTCTATAAATGCCAAAAAAAAAAAAAAAGCGTCTCCAACCACTAATTCCCATTCTGGGTGCATCAACTATTCAAAAAATTTATTAATCCTTGCACATGATATTGTCTGAAGAAAACCTTTGAAATTTTTAACTTAATCCTCTACACCTTTGCGAGCTCAGAACTAGGGTCAGGAACAGCAGCTGGAGCAACACCTCCAGTGGTAGGCCTGAAATTTCATTGGAGAACACAAAATTAGTTCTTTTGGCACAATTGTGAAGCTCCTTGTGCATCACAAAGATTGAAGGAATCTTCAACAGCCAAAGGAATCACAGGAAATGCAACAGAGGGAAGCAACACAGATGGAAAATTATGACTTACAGTCCAACAAAAACTTTAAAAGCATCATAGATTCCCCACTGAGCTCCTGTAAGAGTCCCAATCATGACAATACGAAGAGGAAGCCCACGGGTGAAAAGACCCCACAGTCCAAGCTTTTTAACAGCCTGTACAATCAAGGAAAAAGGAAAGAAACAGAAGATTAAATGTACAACTCAACTAGTGGAAAAGCTAAAAACGAAACCCAAGGGGATACTAAAAACTCACATCACCAACAGTAGCACCCTTGGCATTGTTGAGGAAGGAAACAAGATTATCTGCAGGATGAGATACAATAGCACAGAAGACACCAGCCACATATCCACCAGCAAAGCTCACACCAAGCTGCAAAGGTTTGCTGCATTCATTTTTAGGTGTGGGGATACCATGTTTATAGATCATCTCCACAATAGTCTCAAAAGATGCAAACTTCATCATTGTATCTGCAAAGGAAAAATAGAAAGTTAATTCAATGTAAAATCATAAGGATGTGCAGTTGAATAGATATATGAGAAAGGTGAAAACTCACAACAAATAAAGAACATAGATAAGATGGTTGACAAAGAAAATTATCATTTTAAATTGTAACTACATTAATGATATTTTTGAAATGTAGTATGGGTGAAATTCATACATATGGAAAAAAATCATCCAGTTCAAACAAAACAACTTTTAGGATTGAATCAAACCCCTTAAAGTCATCATTTTGCAGTCCAACTGACTAGTTAGGTTATGAAAACTTGTTCTTCATTATCTTTACATCAAATACACTTCCAAAAATCAGGAGACAAGCAAGAGCCTAAAGGCTCATACCCAAATGAATTACACGCTACATAATTAGACCACATATCTAGATATAGATACTTTTTAGAATCATATATTAAAACCATCAATTGACAATACTTTAAATCCATATAAGTTATGAGACCCAATTGATCATTCAAATACAGAACTTCAAAAACACTAAATCCAACAGATTCTACAATTTTGTTTCCCCCTCAAAACAAAGTGACTTTTTCCTCTATAGTCAGATCCAAAACTGTTCCCACATGGAATGCTTTTCCATTTCAGAACAGATTGCACCTCCTCAATTAACAGCAAGAAATTGAAGAATAAAAGCACAAGAATGCAATAAAACATCCAGAAAAAGAACTAGTCTTTGAGATGCCTCAACTTACAAGGAATTTGGCGCCCCCATAAAGGAACCAAGCCCTTGTACAACCTGCAAAAAGTTCCCGCAACATGAAAAATAAGTAAAAAGGTTATTATTAAATCAAGTTAGACAAGTGCCTGAAACGTACCCAAGAGCACCTTCAGATCGGACAAACTTGGGAAGTCCATCTGCCAATCCCCTAGCAAAACCTGGCTGAGTCTGCACACGAACTTTTACAGCCTCAAAGGGACATAGAGCAATATCTGCAATTACCTCTGCAGAAGCTGAGCCAGCAAGGTAGATCAGTGTCTTGTACTTGGAAGCATACTCAGGTCCGGCAATATCAGAGTAGTACTTCTTGAAGAATTCATAGAACCCAAACTTGCCGGCACCCTGAGCACTATAACCAAGCAGCGTTGGCACCCAACCCCTAAAGAATCCCCTGACCCCCTGCTCTTTCAACAATACTCCAAAGCCAGATGTGATGCTCCTGTACTTGGCAGGGTCAATCTAATGATGAAAAGAAGAAAAATCCTTCGATTAACATGATGAAATATTGGGGTAAACTATTCTATTTACGTCATCAACAGCATTAGCATGGATGCAAATACAGCAGACGACAGATTCTCATAGAGGAAACTTTCACATCATTCTGATAGAAAACGGTCTTATTCAATCATGCAGAAAAACCCTGTGGTGAAACTGGGATCTTTACATGATAGCAGGCTCTTTTAGACACGTCAAATGTCTGATAATTCGACTAAACTACATTTTTAAGGAATAGCAAACGTCTCTAAAAAAAAACTGTACAGAATTAAAGAATAACCCACGCGTAAAAAACAGCAACCTAATGCAATTTAAGCAGCAAATACGGCTGAAATAAATAGGAAACATTTAGGTGTTTGTCGAGATCTAGGGAGCTAAGTACCATAAATAAGAAAAGTTTGGATTTTTAAAGGAAATGCAGAAGTTAATACATAGAAAGCTTAAATAATAAGCAACGGCTAACCTAATCCATCAATAGGTGAACAAAGCTAATGTACGTAGTAACGAATCACGATAATATATATATATATAGTGATCTGTAAAAGGAAATAAGATCTAGAGTGAAGAAATGACAGACGGACCTGCATATTACACTTGACCAGGTCAAGAGGAGTGACGGCCATGTGAGTAAGACCACAGCTCAAGATTCCTCCAAAAGTACAGGCAGCGTAGAATTGTGGAGAGTACATCTCGATCTTGCCGGGCTCGGAGGGAGCCGGAATCATAAAGGTCTTGGAGGAGGAGGAGTTGAAATCTTTAGGCATCGTCATCGTAGGAGTCTGAAGACCTCCTGGGGTTTTGGAACTCAAAGATGAGGGGGAGTAAAGAAAGGCTGGGATAAGAGAGTGACGGCGGGAGCTATCCATGGGGAATGAACTGAAAGGGGAGGGACAGGTAAGGATGGAGCACAGAGAAGCAGGAGAAAAGAAGCTCGGATCTGGTGAGGTCAGATCTCCGGTCTACCGATTTCCGTCCGTCCGAAGAAGCTGTTTGACAGAAAAGTGACTTCCCGTTCTCACTGGGCCCAAAAGTGAGTCGCGCACGACGTTTTATACGAGACCAATCAACGGAGGGAACCGGCCCTGGTGCTCTTTGCCTTCTTCAATTTACCATTTTGGACATTCATTTCTATTTATTTATTTTGCGCCACCATTCCCGTCACCTTTATTTAGGGTCACGTATAAGTTTAATTCATTTTAAAAATTAATATAATAATTTTTTAATTAAATTAATATTGATTATTATTTTAAAAAATTAAAATCATAATTAAATTGTATAAATTTTTTTTAATAAAAATATAATTTTCATTTTAAAAAATTATAATTATTAATTTAACAAAAAAATTATGAAACTATTTAACTTCATCATCTCATTTAAACCCAGTATTATTTGACTTCTTCTATTTAAAAAGAATTAATAATAGTACATTAATTAAATAGACATTAAGAAAAAATATTAAAAAAAATCATCTTGATTTTATAAATTGAAAAATTAAAATTGAAAATGAATAATCTCAATGTAACAATGATATATATGTATGTATGTATGTATAGTGGGAGTAATAGGCAAAGAAAGAAGAAATGTTATGGCCTTGAAATTAATTTTATGACAAAATAAAATATGGACAGGAGGGGGAATATTTATTATATTCAGGATTCAATTTGCATCTGTGATGTGATTCTCCAGATCCAGAGAGTGGGAGGACGGAGGACATCTTTCCTGCAGTTAAAAGAATAGGTAAGGTGTCAAGCGTCTGATGGCCTAGTGTTATCTTGCGTACTAAATAGTTGCAGGTTCGATATTTTTTATTTTTCGCAAATAAGGTATATCAGGTTTATCCTATACAATTTCAGATTAGTTGGGTAGTACTCGAACACTCCCTAACTCTTCAGTGAGGCGTTTTAAAATTGTTGCCGGCTACCTAGTAAATAAATATTAGGGAACAAAGGAAAGGATAATCATAATATGCACCCACTATGACTCCACATCCATCTAAGCAAAGAGAGAATTCTAGACTTTATATTACATGCGCACCGCTATGGGCATTCTGGGAAGGAGGGTCATGCCACAAAACCCAAGCTGAGATGCATACATAATTGTGTTGTGTTTTACCTGCCAATTTCATTGCTGACCAGATTGAGATGTGAAGGTAACGGCAACACTGGAGCAGCTGTTGTACTTGTACCCTTAGAAAACAAGACAAAGATCTACTTTCTGGTGAACAGAGCTAACTGCAGCTTTTCTATTCTTCATGAGTTGCTCCAGCAAATACCCAAAAAAAAAAAGGTTCTGCTCTGTTATTCCCGGACCTCTTCTCATTTTTCTTCCTGCTTCTGTCTAGCAAACGTTAGAATGCAGGAAGTTTCCAAGCCATTTCAGTGGTGGAATCACCAGTAATCCCCACATGAACATAGCCCATCTCTGAAATGGTGAAATCGTTTACAATCTCTGACCACAATTTCCCGTCCAACAACCTTGGAGATCAACTTGAATGTGGTATGGCAATCAATACAAATTCTAAGATTCTTAATCACCTGGATTGTTGTACCAGGAACTGAATTTAGAATTCCAAAAGCAACTGCTAGCTTCTCACTGTGAACTCGCAATATCATTCCCTTTTCTTCTTCATCAACATCGTGAACAACTGCTGTCATATTCGGTATATAGCCTGCTTCCTGCAGCTTCACACCTAACTCTTCCAAATACGCATAGATTCTCTTGCATTGAGGATGTTCGGTATCCCCCACCAAAAACACATGAACAGCACCTTTTACTTCCACCAAACTGAAACCTGGTGGTTTAGCCAATCCATGGTTTTTCATATAAATTCTCATCCTTTTCACATCTTCCCACCTCCTAGCATCAGCATATATGTTGGAAAGCAGCACATAGTATCCGCAATTTTTTGGGTCTAATTCAAACAGTTTCCTAGCTGAGATCTCTCCTAGTTCTACATTATTGTACATCCTACATGCTGCAAGAAGAGAACCCCAAACAACAAAATCAGGCTGGACCTTCATTTCCTTAATCAAATCATAAGCCCTGGAAAGAAAACCAGCACGACCTAGAAGATCCACCATGCAACCGTAATGCTCTATCCCTGGTTCTATCAAAAACCTGTGTTGCATCGCTCTAAACCAAAACCACCCCTCATCTACCAATCCAGCATGGCTACAAGCAGCTAAAACTGATACAAAAGTAATATAATTTGGTTTCACACCCACTTGGTTCATGCAATAAAAAACTTCTAGTGCTTCCTTGGCTTGGCCATGCATTCCGTATCCAGCAATCATGGCAGTCCATGACTTCACATTCTTCACCTTCATCCGGTCAAATACTTTCCTTGCCATCCCTACCCTCCCGCACTTGCAATACATGTCGACAAGTGAGGTGCCAACATAAAGGCTATCCTCCAGTCTCATTTTAATGACCTATAAAAGAGAGGGAGTAAGTATAATCGATCAACTAGTGAACAAAAGTTCGATGGGATAAAATAGTCACCAAAGTTTGCCCTATAACCCACCAGCCCACAAAAATTCAATTTAAACCATTGTAGAATAGAACATTTCATATTTCAAAAATAGCTTCCGCATGTATTGCCACCTAACGATTAGCTGAAGATTATGGCTACCATATTGACGTTCTGTGTGTGATTGGCGGAAAGAGACCCTATTAGACTATATATAATTAACAAATGAACTTCAGATAGACTGAAGAATCAGATATCAAGCATACAGTAACCATCAATACTAAGCAAGATATAGTATGCAAGAATTAAGGGAAAAAAAAAGATCAGGTTCTATGCCCCCGGAAAGCAAGGCAGCAGATATTTTACCTGATCATGTATGCACTTGCCCAGTTGAAGGGCTCCAGAATGAGCACAAGCCAATAAGATAGCTGATAGAGTCACAGCATCATGATCAACTTCGCTGTCACTCAACATGGAACGAAACAATCCCACAGCCTGGATTGAAAGTCCATGCTGAGCATATACAGCAATCATAGTGTTCCAAGAAACCACATCCTTGTCAGCCATTCCTCGGAACACCTTTCTAGAAAAATCCACCTCACCGCACCTGGCATAGGCATCAATCAGAGTATTACCCACTGCCAAGTTGCCTTCAACAAGACCAATTTTTATCCCGAACCCATGAACACCTTGGGTCGTTCTTGTTTGGGAGAAACGAGAACAGGCAGACAAAACAGAAACCATGGCAACCGAATCAAAACACATTTCCGTGTGGAATCGACTCTCTTCAACTAGGAGCTCCTTGAAAAGCGAAAAAGCGTCGCCGGGTCGGTCATTCTGAACGTACCCGGTCATCATTGTAGTCCAAGACACGACATTCTTGTGAGGAATTTCGTCAAACAGGAGTCTTGCGTCGTCTAGCTGACCGCACTTGGAATACATATCAACGAGAGCAGAGGACACAAAGATGTCGGGCTCATAGCCAAAGACAAGAGCCTGTTGGTGAGCTTGCTTGCCGGAAATAAGGTCGCAGAGAGCAGAACAAGACTTGATGGTGCAAGGGAAAGACGAACGATTTGGTTTGAGAGAGAGCTTCCGCATGGAGGAGAAGGCTAGCAAGGCTTCAACAGAACTGCCGCTGCGAGCCAAATCGGCAATGATGGAGTTCCAGGAGAAGACATTTGTTTTGTCCACGTAATTATTGAACAAAATTGTGAGATTAGAACTGGTAGACGAGTAAGAACGCCAATGAAGACGGGACACAATATATATTGAAGAAGGCGACCATCGTAAAGAATTCATTTTGAATTAGTTTGGTTGGTTTACGCGCCCTGTTAGTTAGTATCTTTACATATACATACACACACACATATATATATATATAATTCATACGGAGCAAGATTGGATGGGGAAGAAAGAATGCGACAATGATACCTGGGGAACTGGTAGAAATCGAATCCTTCAAGGGATTCTAAAATCATTAGTGTAATACATACATAGTATATTTCAAACTGGTTTTGTCCGCCCAAAATAAAAAAAAAAAAAAAAAAAAAAAAAAAACACAGAAATAAAATGTCTCACTCTATAAATAAATAACAATAATAATAATAAAGAAAAAAAAATTAACAATTGTTAATGCTACAAACTAAAAAGAATAGCTCAACTCCAGAAACAACAATTGCACCATCTGGAGTCAACAAACTGGGAAACAAATTAATCAATTTATAGCAAGGGTTACAAGAAGAAGTAAATTGAAAAAGAAAAAAAAAAAAAAAAAAGGCATTGCAAACAACTGGTGTTTCCTTGTATAAATACAGCGCTTAATCTGCAATTCCATCCCCAAGGGTAATAAGCAAAATCCTTATCCAACCCGACAACTACTTCGAGGTTGCGATTCTTCATAACTTACTAGAGAAGCCTAAGATGTGCCGTATCGTTCAATCTCTTTATTTGCCAACCTGTTTTCCATGAATGCTGCAACACTGTGACTGAAGAATCTTCTATGCAGATTTTGTTTGACATTGCTGCACTGCATCCGAGGATGCCTGTGAGAAGACACTTCGTTGGCACTGAGTGTGTGAAAACACCAATGCATGATGAAGAGACACAAGAAGAGGCAATCCTGACACTAGTTTCACGAAGGGAACCCTGGCTTGTGGGTTCTCTAGGTGACATCTCATCGTCAGCTTCTTGACCTCCAGTAGTAGTCACAATCTGAAGCCTACTCTTACCAGACTTCTTCCTTGAAAGCCCTTGTCTATGTCTATGGAGCAAATCCCAATGGGCTGGTGGAAGAGAAGTCCCATCTCTCTCGTGAATCGAATTTGTAAATGCATGAGAACTGCTGTGTGTAAAACCCTGATTCTCATTCTGATATGGTGGTGAGAAATCAGATCTGAACTTTTCAGGCAATGCCAAAATTGTGCTGTTAAGGAACTGAACCATTCTGAACTCAACCTGCCTCAGTGATTCTCCAGACGGTGCAGAGAAATCAGGTTGGAATCTTTCCATTAAACCCTGTATTTCAGGTGTAAATACATCCGATCGGTGGCAACCTTCCCAATGCCCTTGACTCATCTCCACAAGTGCCTCAGAAGACTGTATCTGTTCCTCCATAAAATTAACCTCCTGCAATCATTTGATTTGTGATCCCACTCAGTAGAAGAATAGTAGAAGCAATCCAAACATTGTCGCAACTATAAAAGTTTTTTACCCTTGTCCTTTAGAAGAGATGGCATTTATTGCAGAAAACATTATAACTATATTATGTTTAGACCCTATAGGATACTAACAATTTGATATTTAGTCTACCATCGATAGCCATATCATCTCTTCTTCATTCACCTGTTTAACATTTTCTGCACACATGAAAGTACATTATAATTCCATTCTTGCACTTCTGTTCCCCTCCCACCACCACCTTTTTATTTTCCCCCCAGAATATGGGCTTGAATACACCCATTCAAGTTAAAATCAAACCATACATCCAACTCAAAATACAATAATTCTTATTCAAATACATTTTTTAAAACTTTTATTCTCAATAATAAAAACAAAATTTAGAACTTAAAACCCTACACAAATACAGACCTAGACTCTTAATTTGTATTTGCACCGGAGCTTCCAACAATGATTCTACTCTTGTTGTTTAAAAATAAAAACGTAGTATAATTAATTGTGATGGGCATCATGATGGTTGGCTTAGTATATGTTAGTGGTACAATCTGTTCCTTTTCCATCCATATGTCCATTTTAAAAAATTCCACAAACTTTCACAGCCTTCAAATGTGATATATTTTGAATCAGAAGCAGGTCTATATCCTTAACCATCTCATTATTCAACAAATGACTAGTAGGTTTACCGGAAAGATTCATGTTGTGCATGCAAGAGAAGACCGTAAAATGGAAAGATACCCAAGCCAGAGAAAATCATGATAAGTATATATCCACGAGAGGACTCTGATTATGAAGTCAATAACTACATAGCCACACAAGTAACATGGTTGAGATGGATACTTAGATATCAAGGGAAAGAGGTACTTCTCCGAGACAAAATTTGCCTATAAAATTTTATTTGAACTTAATTTCAACTAGAATGGTAATATTGGACCCAACACAAAAATTCAACGAAATTAGCGACTTAAGGTTTATGTAAATGGATTGAATCTTGTAACCGTTTCTAATATGTAACTATTTAAATAATAATTAATTTTTACTTTTTTTTAATTATGTATGTTAATTTATTATTAAATGATTTATTAATTTTTATTATTTTTAAATTTTAATATTTTATGTAAAATTAAATTAAATAATATTAACCTTTTTATAAAATAAATAAATAAATAATTAGGTTAATGAATTTATATTAGATAATCCTGTTCTACTTATATGCGTGACATAATTGCCACCCTAATTTCAACCCTCATTGTCATGATACATGTATCTAAAGGGTAAATTTGGCATATTTTATTAGTTAGAAAACATGAAGAAGTTAAAGCATAGTAACTATGTGAAGGGGCAACATTATTTAATTGAGGATAGTTATTGCGTTTTCCTCAACTAAGTCCTTGAAGAGTCCAGTCTTCTGTAGCCTTACTTTCCAGAATATACTAGACAAAAAGATTTTCTATATGCAAGACAATGAAAAGATAAAATTAGCAATTCCAAGGTTACTAAGATAACAATGACTGTGTATAACAAAAAATCTTCATTCCATAGCAGCGAAGCACAATGCCAGAGAACCAAGATTGAGCTTGAGCAAAGGGATTACTATGATTAACAAGTTTCATGAAATCAAATTTATCTGGTAAAAGAATGGATCTTACGAACACAGGGACATAATTTTACATGATTAACCAAGAGAAATGTGTCTGCACGTGAGTAAAGGGATCTCGGGGTTCAATTTAATCAATGAAGTTTCGAAACAGAAAGAAACCATTAGTCAATTGGTGGCTTATTACAAGTCACTGAATTCGGGCAAAGATCGCCAGAATAAAAAGAGAATTTCCCCCACTCTTTTCTTTAGTAAATTTCGTTAAATTTTAAAATCGCTCAATAAGAAGATGGGAAGAGAAATGAGTAAGACACAAAGATAAGAAGGGGGTGCAATACCTGGCAAACCAAGAGGGCGGTTGCTCTCGCCCGATCCAGCGGAGAGGTATAAACAGCGTTGAATCGGACGCCTTGGGACTTGAGGAATACGGCTAAAGCTCTGGCCTGGCGCTTGCCGTTGGGGGTGAGGGCAGCCTCAGGGCACCTGCCGGCAATCAAATCTGGCCTCAACTTCATATGAGACTCGCCGTGACAAATCAAATAGAGCTCCGTAAGGGTGCGATCGTCGTCGAGGAGATCAGAGGCGGAGGAAAAGGAACGAGGGAAGTGTGGGGGAGGAGCAAGAACATTGTAAGGGTCCCAGACCTTGATGGAGGGGCCAAGGCGGGGGGTGCCGAAGGAAGAGAGCTGAGGAGAGAGGGGAGAGGCAGAGGCGTGGCAGGGCAACATTTCGGGCTCTTGTTCAAGGACCTTTTTGACAAGGGTGCCCCCATCAGGCAAGCGTGTAATTTGGTGGTCATCATCATCATCATCATCATCAATGTGGTGTGGCTCGTCATCGTCAGCTTCTTCGTCTTCTTCATCTGATGGGACTTGGACGGACTGGGAAGAGCCCATGTATTTGTGTAAGGAATTCTATATAGCAGGAGGATGATGGGTGATTGATTAAGGGGAAGGAAGGAGTAGGGAGAGGAGAAACGCAGATCCCGCCGATCTATTTAATCCAATTACAATCCGGGAATTTCTGATGAGCAATGAGTGTATGTATGCAATAGAATTTAGGAGTGAGTATCGGGGGTTTAGCATAGCATTCTCGAGAGGAAGATAGATAGATGATGACTGCCCATCATTTTGGGATTTGGCCTTGTTTATTTAGAGAGAGAGAGAAACGGGGGAAGGAGATACGCGCGAGTCGGCCCTGTACGTTAAGATCTGAGGTTGAAATGAAATGAATGGGAGGGGGGCACAAGAACAAGAGTAGGTGTGAGTGTGTGGGGGCTGTAGCGCTAGTGTTTTGATGCCTGATGTTGAACCAGCTGAATTGAGTAGCTGATGGCCGATGGGGGTTTAATCCCGTTTCCTTTTCACTTTTCAGCATTACCGTCATTCAGTCACCCAATTCTTATAACTATTTACCGTTTTTTCAAATTAGGTTTTAAATTTTTAAAAATTAATAGTTTTATAATTATTTTTATTTTTTAAACATAGTCTTAAATCTTAAAAAATTAAAAATTAAGTTCTATAACTATTTTCGTTTTCGTAATTTGGTCATTCCGACAAATTTATTGAATTTTTACGTAAAACATACATTAAAAAACACACATTACTCTATCTCTTGTCATAAAATTAAATATTTTTTTTTTACGTGTAACTTAAACAATCAAAAAAATCTCACAAATTTAATCAGAATGACCAAGTTATAAAAACAAAAATAATTATAGAACAAATTCTTAATTTTTTAGTATTTATAACCAAGTTCAAAAAATGAAAACAATTATAAGATCAAATTCTTAATTTTTAAAAATTTAAGATCAAATTTAAAAAATCAAAATAATTATAGGACTAAAATGAAAAATTTTTCCTAAAAATAAGCTCACAAAGTCACTACCCTCATCTTTTCAGTGATAAATAAAATATCATGTCAAGCTTGATGGCCTAGTGGTAAAGTGCTCTCCTGCGTATCAAATTTGCAACAAATGCAGCCTGTTAGAACAATAAATTTATCTCCAATAATATAAAGATTCATTTCTCAAAAAATAAATAAATAAATAAAATATCATAACTTTCGATATCTCTAATTCTACTTGCAAAAAGTAAATTATGTCACGAAATATTAAATATTTATAATTTATTTATTATTTTTATATATAAAATTATTATTAAATAATTAATTTTTAGGTGCTGAACCACGTGAAAATTTCCTCTCTTTTTTTCACGTGGAGTGATTTTTTTTTTTTTTTTTTTTTTAAACTCAATTATTCAAGTAATGGAGTTAATATATTACCATGATAAGGATTAAGGAGCGTTGGATGCTGATTAATTAATTTAAAGGTCTCTTTCACATTAGCCTACCACTATGCACACGTAGGCAACTTTCAATATTATTTGGCCAAAACAAACCCACCCCCCCCCCCCCCCGCCCCACACACACACACATTTTTTAATTCAACCTTGTATTTTTTTTTCAAATTTTAATACATATAAAAAATTAATCAATCAATTTTTTTTTTTTTTTAAATGTAAAATCTATCAACATAGATGTAACAAAATATATTGTATTTTCTCATATATATATATAAAAATTAATGCAACATTTGAATTTTTTTTACTCAATTTGAATTTGAATTAAGTTATTTATTATTTACTCTGTCACCAATAAATACACACATGAATTACTTTATATGTAGTTTAAAATTAAATTTTAGATTAAAAAATAATTGAACAAATAAACTCTATTTAAAAAAATAATAATAACAAAGGATAAAAGTATTAACTCGTAAATTAATTAGTTTAATTATATTATTTTATTTTTTAAATAAATAATTAAAATAAACATATATAGAAAAAAAAAATTAAGCATTAAAAAATTTAAATGGTAACACATTTATTTATAATTTAAAATGTCATAAGTTTAACATCCGTTAGAAGAAAAAAAATGTCTTAAAAATTATATATATATATATAAAACTGAAATGAAAGCAAACAAGAAACCAACCAAAGGGAAAGTTACAAAAGTCTAAAAATAGTTTTGTGACTAAGTGAGTGAGGAGGAAAGAGGTAAGAGGAAGAACGCAATCTTAGAATAGAAGTGGTTGGCGGCGGTCCAAGTCTACGCACCAACTTACTGCCAAAACTAGGTGTGGTTCCCCTCTTTTCCCCCTACAATTTCACTGCTATTTTCTCCCGAATTCGAATCAACTCTTATATCCCACCACCATTTCCCACTTCATGTGTTCAAAAATGGAAAAAAAAAAAAAAAGCTATATAAATTATTTCTGTTTTAATATAATAATAATCAAAAAAGATACTTTTAAATTTTCTAAAAAAATAAAAGCTTTTAATCGTGACATTTTTCACTCGAATATTGAAATAAAATAAAGAATAACTATTCCTTTTGGCTTCAATGTAAACTTTCTTGTCAATCGAATTTGGAGGATAGCTTCAACACCTACAAGACAGAAAAGTCCTCGTTCTAAAGATATTGATTCTGAGAAGAATCTTTCAATAATTAAATCAAGATTAAAGATCTTCTTAACGATAGAGTATAGAAAGAAAAATATCTAGTAACTTGTTGAAAGAGAATCTCTCTCTCTTTCCTTGAGATATTATTTTAGGATTTCAAAATTGTACTTTTACTCACTTATGGAGTATTATCCGTCTTATCAAGAGTCGGGTCGAATATTTTCAGTCTAACATAAATATTATCTTTCCAAATTTATATACATGTATATATAAAATTATTTTGTATTATATATTAGTAAATTTATATATATATATATATATATATATATATATATTTATATTTTACCTCGTGTTTTTTAATATGAATTATCGATTGACTTACCAAATAAATTATTATTTCTATGTTTTGTATATTATTTTATTTTATCTATTATCAAGTAAAAATTAACATAAATTTAATTTAAACATGTATAATTGTAAACTATAAAAAAAATGTATAATTTTATCTAATGAAAGTAAAGAAAGAGAATATTTTAAGGAAGGGGCCATGGGGAATCATTTTATAATAAAAATCTAAACGTGTCTTAAGAATTCTGGGGCTGTGGTAGGTTGACACATTTGGAAAAAACCGGGAGTTTGCAGCACATAAAATCGAAAGTGTGCAATAATAACACTTGGATCGCGCTGCTGTATTATTGAGGAGGGCTGTGGGAGGCCGCCGCCGCCGCCAGGAGCCTCTGCAAATTGTATCTGGCTTGGCATTCTTCCGTTTTCTCTCAATCTCAGGCCTTTTAACAGGGATCTGGCCCGCAACTTCTTCCTCAGAATCCCTGCCAAGATCTCTTTCCATTTTTCTCCTCCACCCTCTTCAGGTATCTCTTTGCCTTGTGTTTCTGTCTGCGCATTTCATCTATTTATTTATTCTTTAAATTGCATTAGGCGCTCTGAAGCAGAGGGAGGGAATGAATCTGAATCATTCTCGTCTTGATGCTTAGCTTTTCTCTCGTTTTTGTTTTGTCCCTATTTTATCTGAATAACTGTTGCATCGTCTCTCTCTCTCCCTGCAGGTTTATATATATATATATATTTCAAAAGGAAGAGCAGCTCTACAATTAGTCGAAATCATTTTACACTTGGGAAACTCTATCCGGATTTCATCAGATTCTTAACCAAATGGCAATATCGATGCATATACGTGGAGTTAAAGCTCTTTACCCACAATTCTCAAGGGCATCTATGCGCTTCCAGCCTCTAGGCTTGCCCCCAAGACTTGATTTTGCTGTCTCTTTCCTTTCTCTTCCTGCTCTAACTGCATCAGCCAATGTCCCTTGTCGCCCACGAGACTTGACTGTAACCTGTCAAGGAGCAAATGCCCATATACTCGAATGTACTGGAGCTGAATATCTGGCTTCTGAAGACCTGGTTAATCAATTTACTTGTGTCATGAAATTCGGTGGATCTTCAGTTGCTTCAGGTGAAAGAATGAGACAAGTAGCTGACCTTATACGCAGCTTCCCCGAAGAGAGACCTGTGATTGTTCTCTCTGCCATGGGAAAGACTACTAACAATCTTTTACTGGTATTATTCTTATTATTATTGCTTTGTTCATTCCTTGTTGTATTTTGGTCTTTTCTCTTTCCATGTCAAGTTCCTCTAGAAACATTTCTGGTGTAGTTTCTTTCTCTTCTTTCACAATATAATTTTTCATTAGTCTTACGCTCTGGAGTGGTATTCAAAAATCAAAATAATGACAGAGATTTCTAGTTGATTTTTATTTATTTATTTATTTGGTTTCAGGCTGGGGAAAAAGCCGTTAGCTGCGGTGTTTCGAACGTTTACGAGCTCAAGGAACTGGCATTTGTAAGGGATTTGCATGAAAGGTAAACCTGCTAGATGACATTTCCATTTCTCATCCTTATTGGTCTTTCTGAACAGTGTGTAACGAAGGATTTCTTTATTGGAACCATTTTGTATCTGACAAAGCTTTTATATTGTCAGGACTGCGGATGAGCTTGGAGTAGAAAGGGCTATCATTTCAAGTAACCGACTCTTTTATCACTTTATGTACTTTCACAGAATCATTCTGTTAGCTTTACTTCCCTGTTAATTGGTTTGGGATTCAATTGCATCAATTAAGTTTCCCTTTTTTTATCCATGACTTGATCACTTACCGTAGCTTAATTGGTACTACAAAATTACGCCTTTCATCAGTTCCAAATTTCCATTATTGTTCATAAAATTTTGTTTCCTATACAATTGTTCTTCTTTATATTATTCTACTCGTAGTCAAATATGGTAGAGTCTGGTTCACTGTTTTATCATCTAGAAAAGAAACAAATAAATATTCAATTCCCTAACAGATGTTCTGAGTGATCAAAGTACGCATTTCGTACCTATATCTACTCTTAACTAAGGTTTTTCTTGTGGTAAATATGTTATAGAACATTTGGATGAGTTGGAGCAACTTTTGAAGGGAATTGCTATGATGAAAGAGTTGACTCTTCGTACAAGAGACTACTTGGTCTCATTTGGGGAGTGCATGTCCACGAGACTTTTTGCAGCGTATTTGAACAAAATTGGCACAAAAGCTCGTCAAGTATGTCTTAACAGCACAGTCTTCTGCATTAATCACACTGTCAACTTCTTTTATTGGAGGATGACCGAATGCAACCATTTTTGTTTTTGTGCAGTATGATGCATTTGATATTGGTTTCGTTACAACTGACGATTTTACTAATGCGGATATACTAGAAGCAACTTATCCTGCTCTTGCGAAGAGATTGTATGATGATTGGAACAGTGATCCTGCAATTCCTATAGTTACAGGCTTCCTTGGAAAGGTTTTTTTATTTGAGATTTTAATTTGTTGACCTCTAATATGCTTATCTGTCAGTATTTCTATTTTAACTCAGGTAATGAATTTGATTTTCATTTTTTGAGGTACAGGGCTGGAGAACTTGTGCGGTTACAACTTTTGGCAGGGGTGGTAGTGATTTGACTGCCACAACCATCGGAAAAGCACTGGGATTACGTGAAATACAGGTTTGTGAATACATTGTCAAACATATTCTTGCTAGTTAGTTACCTGGGTATTTGAGACTATATTGGTGAGCTTATGTGTTCATATGAAAGTTTGGAAAACACAAAATGTTAAAAATAAATTACTCTTATTGTTTCATAGACTTGTTAGCACTTTTACATTCTGGTTGCGAGAGTAATAGTATCTCAACCTAATACAGGTATGGAAAGATGTTGATGGTGTTTTGACGTGTGATCCTAACATATATGAACGAGCAGAACCAGTGCCATATTTGACCTTTGATGAGGCAGCTGAACTTGCATATTTTGGTGCACAGGTATTATTTGTTTTTGCATGCCCATTTTGCTTGTATGGAAAACAAATGTTTTTTACTGAAACATCTGGACATTTCTTTAATGCTTGTATAGGTACTCCATCCTCAGTCCATGAGACCTGCAAGAGAAGCTGATATTCCTGTTAGGGTTAAAAACTCGTATAACCCCAAGGCTCCTGGCACTGTTATCACTAGGTCAAGAGATATGAGCAAGGTTGCTACCCAAATGCCCTTTCAAGGTTATACAGTTTAAGAAATTTCTCAGGAGCTTACAGTGAGTAGTGTTTTCTGAATTACAGGCTGTCCTAACTAGCATTGTCTTGAAAAGAAATGTCACCATGTTAGATATTGCTAGCACTCGCATGCTTGGTCAATTCGGATTCCTAGCAAAGGTAAAAAGTAAACAAATAACCACAGTTTGTATTCCCCAACTTTGGCTTATATAACCATCTAGTTTTAAGTCAACATGTTATTGCTTCTGAGCAGGTGTTCTCGATCTTTGAAGATTTGGGCATATCTGTTGATGTTGTAGCCACCAGTGAAGTTAGTATATCCTTGACATTAGATCCATCAAAGCTCTGGAGCAGAGAACTAATACAGCAGGCAAGCGTAGGTTTTAAAGTTTTATGGTATTAGTTAGCCAGTTAGGTTTGAATATTCTGCTGTCACATAGATCTTTTGACGCTTGAATGAAATCCAACCCGTTACTGTGCTTCTTCCAACAGGAATTGGATCATATGGTGGAAGAACTTGAGAAAATTGCTGTTGTGAATCTTCTTCAGCGCAGATCAATCATTTCTCTGATCGGAAATGTTCAGAGATCCTCTTTGATATTAGAAAAAGTTAGTGACTAGTCCGTGTTACCGATCTTGTATTGCTTTTTTTAATTAAATTAATTTTTATACGGGTAAATTACATTGCAGGCCTTCCATGTTCTTCGTACAAATGGAGTTAATGTACAAATGATTTCTCAAGGTGCATCCAAGGTATCGATGAATTACCTGTCTTTTTGTCTTTTTTCCCCCCTTTTTTGATTTTGGGCAATAAATCTGAATTGATGAGGCAGGCAGGAGGAAACCCCTTCTGAATTAGTTTCATTATTGGATGCCCAGTGATAAATGAAAATTAACATCTTCTGCCATAACAGGTGAATATTTCACTGATAGTAAATGACAGTGAAGCAGAACAATGCGTGAGGGCTCTCCATGAAGCCTTCTTTGAGAGTAATCTTTCGGAACTAGTCTGGGATATTAGATCGCAAAATGGTTCAGCTTCAACTTTGCAGTGTTGAAATAATTCCCTCTCTTCAAGATTCATCAGCGGCATACAAATTTCTCCTCTTCTCCCTCCTACTCTACCCCACACTTCCAGCTTGTTTTGAATTATAGCAGCATTGTAGTTTGTATTATGTCACCTCGTACTTGAGAGGAGATGAGCTAGTAGTCTGTCAGAAGAAATTTTAGCATAGTTTTGCCTAGAAAATTACCGAGATAGTCATCTTGACAACAGTGAGAGATTAAAAGAGATGGATGTCAGGATTGAGGAGACCGCTACAAATTCTTGTTGTAATTCAGCCTTGTGGCCGAAATGATTTCTACTCATTACCCATTTTGTATCCTTTGATTAAGAATAAGACACAGCTCAATGATACATTGGTCATTGGCTGCCTTCTTAATGTATTGAATATTGATCCTCTTCTTATCATATTATTATTATTGGAAACCGAACGTAGGTGGCCTCCCACTGTTCTTTCTTTTTTTTTTTTTTTTTTTTTTTTTTTAATTTTAATTAAAAAGATTAATTTTTTTTATAAATAATTAACAAATAATTGCCATAAAATATATTGATTTAAGTATTATATTAATTTTATAAAATGTTAAAATATATGTATAATTATTAATATGTTAATGTGATAAGTAAAAAAAAAAAAAGAAGGTATTTTATTTCTTAGCTTAAAAATATTATCAAAATTAAAATTTATAAAATTAATTATTTTTAATATTTTTATAGCATTAACTAACTTGATTTTCTTTTCTCAAAAAAAAAAAAAAAAGAAAAGAAAAGAAAAACTTTGATTTTTTTTTTTTTTTTTAAAGAATTATATAAAATGATACTGTAATATTATTTATTTGGGCTGGAGGGCCTAGTAGTTTTGGGCCCTTAATATTTCTCTTCTGGTCCATTATAACATGTACTACAAAAACTGCTTATATGTCATGCGAGACACAGAAAGAGGGGAGGAGGCTTAGGGTTTGAGATGGCCTGCACTGTAGATTTTAGATGCTTAGACGAAGGTTTCGGCGGCAAAACCTACAAGCGGAAGAGGTCTCTTCAGGATGCCTCCGCGGTGGGGGAGCATGTGGACACTGACGACATGGATGTGGAAGGCAGCAGTCAACCCTTAAAGAGGCAGGCCATCGCGTCGGCCGACAATCCCAACAAGCCAGTGGGAAGGCCCAGCTACGACGGTATAATCGCCGGAAAAGTGTCGGGTCGGAATTGGAAGCAGGTACGGACGCACAGAGCATCTTCGTCGAACGTATCCCGGAAGAGGACAACTTTGGAGCAGAGGATGAAGGAAAAAGAGATTAAGAGGGCCTATCAAGAGAGGAAAAAGGAGTTGAAGGAGGAGATAAGGCAGAACAAAATTGAGAAGAGGAAGCAGAGAGAGGAGAGGGAAAAGAGAAAGCAGGAGAACATCCTAAGATCAGGGACTAAGCTCCAGAAGATCACAAACCCGAAGACTCTGAAGAAGATTGCTAAGTCCGCGAAGCAAAGGAAGATGCTCAAGGTTGTTTCTGACGATGTCCTCCATGGGAATAAGAAGAAATGAGTTGTGATGAGTCATTCGATGGTTAAGTTGTATTTTTGACGTTTTTTCATTTCCCCTTAAAAATTTACTCGGTATAATTATTAAGCAGTTAGTTGAATTGAAGAATTGTTCAATTTTGTTTTTCTGGGTAGGTATATCTTCATTGTTAATATGCTTGTTAATTCATTAACATTTATGAGTTCGGGAAGGAGTAGGAAAAACAATACAGTGTGGGTTGGGGGAGGGGGGTGAGAGGAGACATTAAGCGCATCCTGATGCATATAAGCTGGAAACCTGTCTGCATTGACGGGGAAACAAAAGGAAAGGGCTGGTTTAAGGTTCAAAACCTGTATGCATTTTGTTTCTCGTCCATATTTGGTCTTGTGGTCTTATCATATGTTCATTCACCCATGCATTTTCGGATTTACATAGTTCGAAACAGGATTCAGCAGAAAAATGCAACACCACCTATATAGCATGCATGCTGACCAACAGTATAAAAACAAAACATTGCACCTTGGACGATCAAATGCATACCAACAGGAGATAACAAACTTAGGCACCTGGGGAAATCTCCAGTTACTTTTACAACTATAATGTACAGATGATACACAAGCCCAAATGTCATTTATAACTCAAAATCAGTCATGCTGAAAGCTATATCAAACTAAGAACTAAGGCAAGACAAAATTATCACTTAAATTTGGTAATGCAAATATTGTTCAATCCACATCACTTCCACCTCTATAAACGTACACACTGGGCAGATTGAAGAGAGTAACCTTTGGATTTTTAGCATCTTCGTTGCCCATCATTCTTTAAGACAATCAATGAACTTTTAAAATCTCCATGCAGCTCAAATAAAATGACTAAAAGAACTACTACCAACAGATTTATCTCAACATGCAGGAAACCTTGCCACTGCATCACCTACTGAAGATGGACATGCTGAAGCTTTCAGGTAGTAGCATTCCCTGATCCCGTCATTAACCAAAAAGCAACGTTACATTATGATAGTGCCTTGGATTTTAAAGAATGACGGATGCAAACCAAGTCTTCCAATTTGTTCCCATCCATTTTGTACAATGATACCCCTTCCATCTGCATTAAATGATCCTGTGCTTCTTTTCGTAACATCTTGAAAGGTATAACTTCCCATTTGCTGTAATTTGAATTTTTCCTAGTTTTGCTCATGTCAGTAGATCCTGAAATTGGCCCGCTCCCATAGCCACCTGCATTCCCCCAAACGTTACAGCTGGCAAATTGTCCAAGACGATCATCTTGGTGAGAATGATTCCTCTTCAATAGCATAGCTGCTGCATGAGCACTACGTATCATTCCTCGATTTGGAACATCTGACCAATCTTGGTTTCTCTTCGATCTCATGGGAGAATGGATCCTAATAACCTGAATGTTATGTCTCAATTCATTAGAAAATTCTATAAGTGGAGCATTCTAAAAGAGACAGAAACAATGCATTCCTTACACCAAGACACTCCAAGAGTTGGTAGTACGCTCTTCCTTGAAGTGGATTATGCCCTTTCTTAGGCTCAGAGAAGTACCGGGTCCTGATAAAAGTCATTTGAGGAAGGATTGGAGTTTCAACGTTTTATTGTTCTAGAAAACAACAATAAAGATAGAGAAAAAAAAAATTCAATTTCTCATAACATTAGCAGACTAACCATTCTGTGTAGCCAGGATCAACAGTGAAACCATATATGTCAACGATGTCACACATGGAAAGTGCGAGTTCTATTGATTTCATCCCAGTTCCTTTGGCACCTCGGCGGAGTACAATACCTTGGAAGAGATATACAGGATTCGGAATATCCTGTACGAATATTCAAGTATCAAATGATCTTTCTAGTCGCTACTTTTTAATTTATCAAATGTTGATCTGAGATGTTCCCAATAAGCCCTTGTATTCACAACAAAACTTCTCGGGTTGTATGAAGAATATACTTAAACAAAATTCTTAGTTCCCAAGAGCAAATTAATGCACAAGGTTAGAAGCATTACCCAGCCAACCTGAAAATCCTTAAAACTGTTAAAGCTCATTGCAAAAATGAGAGCATTCCCCCAACGAATCATTAACAGTGATGTCTTTTGTCAAAAACAAATTATATTCCAAGAACAAATGATTACTAAAGATATTTACAACAGCCTCATCAATGAGTGGGATCCTAATTTGTCAACAGAAAAAACAAGAACAATAGCTCAACTCTTGGAATTCTGAAAGACCTAAGTGATTCAAGTACCAAATTATGAAACTACAATTCCACTAACAGCAATTATTACATTTCTATTGATAAAATAGATTCTGTATCAGAGAATGTACCTTTATCATTGCATTGAAGTCTCTGTGAGTGAGACTTTTGATGATCAGTACCTCATCAACTGCCAAAAAAAAAGAGAAAGAAATAAAAATTTAACAAAAAACAAGAAAAAAAAAGCACTGTTGCTAGTCTTTAGATTGTTAAATATCAGGATATCCCCTTTCTGAGAAAATTTAAAAGCCCAATGCTCTACCCATCAGAACTCTGGAAACACAAACAGATACACCAGTGATGTCAAGGCACATACATAGGTTCTCAGGTGCAGCCTTTTTTTGAGAAAAGCACAACAATACTTTAAAGCGAGGATTATTTAGTCAGGCGTGCACTGTAGTAAATTTGTCCATTCATCTTCTATTTTAATTTTGAAAATAGAAGAAAAAAAGGATATTCAAGATTTCAAGAGACCCTTACAAACAAACTCAATTAAATACCCTTGACTTGAATATAGAAGGGAAGCTTCTCTCAAAGAGTTTCTAAAGTGAAACCAGCCAGCATTTCCATCATTTTGTCAGACTTTCATGATAATCGTTAGCTGACAATTGCTTGTTTGAACAGATCATGGGATCACTGAACCATCTTATTAACCTCTAGGCTTAATTTATGTATATTTAATAGATCTATTGACCTCTTAACTTATATCATAATACCAAGAGGTATATATGTATATGTGCTTCTAAGCACCTTGGGTACACCTATCCCCTTGACAACACCAGGACAGATATAAAATATATATATATGACCAATACCCCATTTCTTTTCAGACAAACAGCTAACTGAGAAGCAGTTCCAAAACCTCCCATATTGCAAGAGAAGGTAATAAAATGAAAAAGAAGAGATACGAATATTCTGCACTTTCTAAGGAAGGGCCAGGGAGGGGAAGATGACAGATTCATGGCAGAACATTGACAAATAAAAGTTTGGTGTAGGCAAGTCATCTTTTAATTCAAAGACGTACAGACAGATGAATAAAAGAACACTAAAAAATCACAGTTGGGCAGGCAAGGCATCTTCTAGTCCAAAGAAATACAAGAAGATGTACAACAGAACATCGATAAGTCAAAGTTGGGTACATGGCAATCATTCCAATTCAAAGACATAAAGGCAACTCTAGGATTGCTTAAGTGTGTGTCTGTAACTGTAAGAGAGAGAGAGTGTGTGAAATGAAAAGTTGCACAAAGGAATTTTCACAACAGCAAAAAACTGTGAAACAAAATAGAGATGATTATCCCCTTAGCATATTTTTTATTTTTCAAGCGAAGGAGAGCAGAATCTACCTGATCCATTCAGAATAGCAACCATGTTACGAGCTGCACCCCTCACTACCAACCGAAAATCTCTCTTTAAACCAACATATTTGGCATATTTCTGAAAAGGGTGAAAAAGGATATAAATTTAAAGAACTTTCTTAACTTTTGTATATAAACACATATGTATATACGGTGAGATATAATGGACATGAATGAGCAAAAAATCTTATATAGATGTGGATATTGTTGCAACATATTGAATTAGTAATTCCTTTTTACGTTCTCTTCTTTTCAGAGAAGAGACAGAGAAAAGTCAAGGCATCACATTTTATGAACTTAAATGAAAATTGATATCTTTAAACTAATTTAAAAAGAAGTCTGCTTAAAAGGGTAGAGATGCTGTAAATATACTATGGTCACCACATATTAAGAAAAAAGAGGTCCATAGTGATTGATTGAAGATGTAAAACGACATAAGCTTTGGCAATGAACTCATGGTTACCCACTTCTATCCAATCAAAGGGCAAGAGGCAACAGTTCCTCAGCCAAAAGAGTGATTGGAAGAAAAGGGGGAAAAAAAAAAAACTAGACATTTATCCATGTCAAGAGAAAAAAAAATGTGGTATCAAACTGAAGACTGTTTTACCTCATTTACAGGGGCTTCATTGTCTCGTATTACAGCATCATGACTATCAATCTCCTTGCCAAACTCTGTCTTCAAGAGATCACCGGAATTGCCAACTACGGCACAAGTTTTAAACTGACGAGGATGAAATGGGGGTTTTGCTGGTAAAAGTATATTAAGATGTTCCTCACAGAGAGTTTTGTTGTAGCATTTGTCAGTGCCTCTACAGTGTTGATGAAAGGGAAAGGAAGATACCATTAAGGTGGAAAATGAAATCCAGGCAATACAAAGTATAGCCCAAATAGAAGATCGTATAGGAAAAGACTATGAAAAGGTAAGGACATTGGGAATTCAGAGAGTGAGAAAAGTACAGAGCAAACATACAACTGTGCTATTCTTTTCGGTGCATATTCTAACCATCCATCAGGGCGAGCATCCAGATATTCTCTTGTTAACACTGTAGTCATGTTACGATACTGCATATGAGATACTCTCAGTTCACTAATGGGTAGAATCCACAAGCATGGTACACTAAAAAAGAGATAGAAGCATCAATTTATACCTGTTCCCAAAGCAGAATTGTATCACAAACATCATAACTATACTCCAACGGTTCAAAGACTTTAAATTGGGAATTGTACTGCAAGTCAAATAAAAAAGGTTTTTGAGCTTCTATTTCTTGAAAGGGTAGGGTAGAATTCAGGTAGAAAGGTGAGAAGATGAAGGTACTAATCAGAAATCTACCCAGGTGCTATTGGTCCCTTTGGGAAACTTGAGGACCATTTTACAATGATCAATAATATGAGCCGTAAGACCGAGGCCTCTGTTTGCCTGCAAGCATGCGGGAACATTAGACCTACAAAATACATCATAATATGTATATATATATATATACATAAAGAGACTGACTAGATTAAAATTAACCAGGGTGAAAATTTTGTTCTTTCTTAAATGTAACAGTAACTTCAGATTGACAGTTGCTTGATCAAGTAACAATCAGACCACCAGTATGGAGATAGAAGGATGAGAATTTGCATATTGGAGAGAGAAATGCCATTACATCTCAAAAGAACATTAGGTTAATATGTGAAGAAACGGGGAGCTAGAACAAACCACGCACTGCTGAACGCTCGACTGGAAATCAGATAAGATCCGAATTTGCTCCCTATTGACATGATTTATTCTCCGGTTACCTGCTAAATCAAAATACATATTATGAAGGGAAAATGGAGAAAATGAAAAGGGAAAATGAGCTTAGGTAAGTGAAAACAAAAAGAATTATGAACCAGTGTATAAAGAGGACTGAACGGCGAAAAGGACGAGAGAGAAAATGGCGGCGGCGCAGAGGAGATGAAGAAGGGCTGGCCTCCTACGGGCGAGGCTGTTGTTGGGCGGTGATGGCAGCTTCCAAGGGCGAGACATCGTGAAGATTTGAGACCCGGAATGACAAGAGTGCGGCTTGATTCGGATGTTTGGAATTCACATTTGCCCAAATCCCGGAAATCAGTACCAGTGCAGAAATTGCATTAGCTCTTGTCACTTCTCTTTTTTTCTTTTTTAACCTTTGATTGCCTCCTGAATTGAAAGCCAACACTTCTCCTCCCGGATCACTTTTATCCAACAAGTTTGGGTAGGAGCAAGCGATTCATAAAACACTTCCATTCTCAAATATCCCGTCCCGTGTTTTTTGTTTTCCTTTTTTCTTCATCTTCAAATTAATACTTCAAAAAAAAAAAGAAAAAAAAATCCAAAACACCCTGCTGAGCAGTGCGTCATTATAAATGCAAAAACGATATACGAAGTCTTTTTACATTTGATACTCTCCACTTAGAAAAAGAGTGCCTATAACCAATATGTAATTAACAAATATTAGTTCCAAAACATTACGCAGAAAGATATAAGATAAACAACAATAAATATCCCCAGTATGTAAAGGAAAAAAAAATATATTCAAATCTCCAAAAATTAAAATAATAATAAGAGAGTAAAATGCAGTACTTAAATAATTTACAGGCTCCTCTACCAGAAGACATCTAGATGTGCGGTTGTACAAAACGTACACGCAGCTTATTCTCAATTAAAAAAGGATAAACACTATCGCTGTCAAATACTAGCCTAAGCTAAATATTGCCGAAATATACACCGATTTTATGAGCCATTCAATCCATCCCCAGACAGAAACTCAAGTTCAACTTCAATAGCGACGACTACCAGCTGTTGACAGAAGCACTCGACTTTGCTTCTTCCCTTTCTTCCCCGTTTCATTCGTCTTTGTACCATCCAGCTTCTCAGGAGTTTTCCCTCTAGATGCCACGTTGGCAAATGAAGTTTCATTCGTCTTTGGACCATCCAGCTTCTCAGGAGTTTTTCCTCTAGATGTCACGTTGGCAAATGACGGTGCGCCATTATTTCTTACCCCTGTAGACACACAGTCCAATTATAATGGCATCCATTCCCAGAGACGTCAAATTCATTCGTTTACCATAAATCACAATGAAATTGAAGGGAAAAGCAAGCTCCCCATGCAACATAGAATTACAGGAAGAATACACAGTCGCACACAAATGCCAGTCATCAGATATCAATCGAAGAGAGTAAGGAGGAGAAAACAGAGAAGTAACTTAGCTTAGTCCAACACATAGCTGGGCTTAGTCCAACACATAGCTGGGCTTAGTCCAACACATAGCCCAGTAATGACCTTTTCTTTTAGGTAGTAAAATTGAGACTTTGAATCATTGAAGAAATTCTCCAAAGTCCAGATTGTACCCTCCAAACAGATAGTTAAATCCAAGGCAAGTGAATTTTAAAATACCCTTTTTTTTTTTCTTTTTATTTTGGCTACAAGAGCCATACATGATGATTAAAAATTATTAAATAAAATAATAGTTAAAACCAAATCAGTCAAAAATTAAAGGCACTAAACCAATGAATTTTCCAAAATTTTCTTTTTGGAGAACCATAATTGCTAAAAAATGACTGAAGAGTTTACCCAGCAAACAAAAAAAAAAAAGGACTAGTGTTTAAAGAAATCTTTCTATTACATATGGAGGTAATCCATATATTTATACTGCTATTGTAGTATTATATACCGCAAAGGGATGGGAGAAAATGAACAGATTTATACCAATTGTAGCCCAGGAATCATGTTGCATTCCAATCCTAGGAAGAGAACTTGTTTCCTCGAGGTTCAAACCCAGAGAATCATGTCCAGAAGCAAAACCCAGCCTAGCAACATTTGAAAATGATGGCCTTTCCCCAATAGTTGGAGGACTTGAAGATGTCACAGTAGGACTTACCAAAGCTGCCATTGGCAAGGACAAATAATCAGAAAATAAATAAACTAATACATGACTTTAAAGGGATATAGAGATTCATGATAATTCAAAAAAACAAGTATTATCAGCATATCACACTAAATATGCTCAAGGAGAGAGTAGCTTCTAGCAGTAGTCCATAAAAGACTAATCCTCTCATAAGAAGGATAACTAAGCACTATAACATATATTATAGCACCCAAAATGAAATTCATATCTCAAAAATATTTGCATGTGTGTCATACTGCCATTTACAAAGTGCATTGGTACTGTGAAAGTAAAATTATCGCTTAATATTCCTAAGAAAAGGGAGGGGTAAAATTCTAAAAGGAATAGATTATTAGCTTCCACTACCTCTTCAGTCCTCAAACTGTTAACTAAATCTCAGGTGGAGAAGTCTATCTCAAGTAAATAAATCAAGGACAGAACAAAAGTAAAAGAGCATATGACTGTCCCAGCAAAAAGCTTAACAAAAAGTTCTTTTCTATCTTAATGGCACATAATGCACAAACCTTTTCCAATCCACAATGGCTCACCTTCAAAGTCATCCATTGAGAAATTAAGTGGTTCATCCTGAAATGTTTGCTCTAAATTAACAGGAACGTGTAATGAGGAAAACTCAACAGCTTCAGCTTTTTTTTTCTCCCGATTTTCCTAGAGGCAAAAATCCAATTAAATCCAAGTTTTAAATTAACCACAGAAACTCCAATAAGCAGAAGCTAATAATAATAGAGAACTCCACACTTCTGAGTGAAGTATATTACTAACAAGAGGTAGCTTTACAGGGTCAACGTGTCTGCAATCTGAGACATTGACAGATATTGCAAAAAATAGTTCAATGATGAAACATAATTTCATTAATTTGTCCGTGTGTATGCTAGAAATGGTAATGCATTAAAATGAAGAAAAATATGTTACTTGAAAAATAATGAGACAGTATATAAAGCAAATCTCAGTCTGATAAAAATAATTCTCTTTAAGAATGACTAACAGGCAAGCACATGTGACCCCTCCCCACTTTGCTCTTTTAGATGTGTTAAATTGCCACTTGTTAAGGTGATAGAAAAGGGTTGGATTTATACATTTTAACAAAGCCCTCATGTGAGGGCCAAGCACAAATTCTCAACGAAGGTCCTCATGTGAACAATAATCAACAAATAAGACATAGTCAAGGCTCAAAAATGAGACTTCTGCTTTGATACCATGTTAAATTGCTACCAGCTTTAAGCTTAGCTTATCTATAGGTGTTGAACTTATACACTTAACAAGATGGATAGGCACCTAAATCTCCTGCAAGATGTGACATTTTTTCTACCTTACATCTACATTATGAACAAAGTTAAAACACCTGACTTAAACATGCAAACCATAATCACATGAGTACAATAATAAGTAAAAGCTGAGAGTAGAATAATAAAGGATAAGAGCAACTGCAAGGAGAATACACCAAATTATTACAAGATGAGAGGCAAAGAACTAGCTCTTCTTTGAAGAAAAAATCAAGGGGCAGATTGTGGAATATAATAATCTCAGATAAGTAGTTCCGGATTCTTCATATATTAAAATATGATACCTTCCATGCAAGCCGCTTTCTTTGCTTTTCTCTGTTTTTTATTTCATCCATGAATGGAGAGAGAGCATCACCAGGCAACATACCACTAAGATCAATCTCGCAAAACTTGAAATAGAGAATCAAATTAGTCTAGAAAGTTCTAGATGGAAAATGAAGTGTCAAGAGATTTCTAATATCTGGATACTTTCTGCTTGATTCATTTACTGTATTCTAACAAACTTCTCCTCCTATTAGATTGGTTCCTCTCACTCCTCAATATCTCAGTTGCTATGGTATGATTCTCCAGAATTTTCTTTATTATTCCACATTCTTACTCTTTTCTAGGGCAAAAAATAATTAACAGCATGAACCTGAAATGTTGTCGTTAAAGAGAAATGGCTCAAAAAGCGGTAGCGCCTCCTCATTGCCTCCGACTGTGTAACTGTTTCCAATTGCAAGATCTTCCCACCAATCCTGTAATTCAAAATTTAGTTCCCAGATGTGACAGAAAACCTTCTTAGGTATACCAAAGATTAGTTAGGGCAAAAACTTTGAAAAGAAATGGCAGAACATCCTATTTCCTAAATGGAAATGACATAATGTTCATTTGGAGACATCTGATATTTGCTGAATGAAGTTATATTATATAATAACTGTGCATGGAAAAGAATCTTGTATTCCTAGTTTATTATGCACAATGACCTAACTTCCAACCTTGTTTTGTCCACCATAAAAACTGCGAAAAATTTATCTAAGGGTCGGTAAAAGAGTAGTAACTCTAGACTTCATCTGTACATACTCTATAGAATTGATCCTACCCATTCATTGAGATCTTCAACCCCATTGAGGAGGTTGGAGCACATAAATAGATGAAGTGTCTAATCTGGCAAAGCCATCCCATCATAGGTTTACGTGCATGTGCCACTAAGAAAGTATTCTCTAAGCATATTTTTTACGAAGTCTAGTTCTTTTAGTCTCTTCTCAATCAATAGATCTATAGTTGGTTACCAGGTATAGAATTACTTAGCTACCAGGAGTGTCAATTGACAAAATACAACAAACACCCATGTGAGAGTTGATTGATGATACATGTAGCTTGAGAAAACTATATAGGAAGGGGGATCACTTTCTCTTTCTTTTTCTTAATAAAGGGTAAATTAAAATCAGTAGGAAACTATGGAGGAACATATAAAGATTGCCAAACCTGCTAGGAAGTTTGTCATAGTGCCCATAGTGGTTTAAAAGACACTTCATGTTCAGTGGGTGAAGGATGAGGTGCTGGCCATCAATTGCCTGTAACATCAACACAAAACATTAGACCTTACTTACATGTTATAAAAGGATGGCAGAAATAAAATTCCTAAAAGAAGCATATCAACAAAAGAGATTGGGATCAGCAGCAGTTTTGAAAGAGAAGTCGGCAACAAAAATTTTTAGCATAACAGGTGAAACAAACTAACTACCAGTCACAATATTATCATTTAATCTCACTGTTAATACCACAAAGACAAATTAAATGCAATGGCTCAAGTCCCCCACTTCCATTCGTAAATTATCAATTTTAAGCAAGTCTACTTTCATTGATAGGACAAGTCCAGAAAACAGAATGGTTAGTTGTATGATTGCTTAATAGTGGATATTTCAATTGTAAATCAGTAATAATAACAGCTGAAAACCAAGCACCTCTGACAACAGGAAATCAGTTTAGCATCTTGTTACGGCATGTTCCACAGCCAGTATGAACCTCCCCACAAAATGGAGAGAGGAAATACTTAAAAAATCATTCATGAGAACACAAACAATAGAAGAACATCAACATTTTCATCATATAAGCATTGTAACCCATAAAATGAAAATAAACTTAATTTTCCTTTCAGCCAACCATGCCTATGACACCCTACGCCCCAGCTATAGATATCATCTATGGAAAGATAGAACTAATGCAAGAACCATCACCTGGTAAAAGTTGTATGAATCCCTCTCTCTTCCATCACCAAAGCTGTTAAACCGCTCACACACACTCTTATTATCATCAAATGAATAGGACGAAATTCTATCATTGTCATCTAATGGTTCAGTTGTATCAGTAGTCTCTGCCCAATCTGAAGACAAATTACCCACACATGCTGACCTGTCTCCAACACAATTAGCAGAATTAATTCGCTGAACTTCCCCTGTATTGGAAATAAATCCATTTGAAGCCAGACGCTCATGCCAATATTTTTTCCTTTGCTCCAATTGCTTTATTGCCGTGCAGACATACGGAAGCTTCTCTAGGTCATCTATGAGACCAGAATCTGCCCTGGCTAACCAGCTATCCAGATCTGACATAGCCTCCCTAACTGACAGGTCCACATCTACAGTAAAGGTGAATTTTGAAAAAAAATCTTGGATTTCGTTATTTGCATTCTGTCCTCTGCAATGTTTTTCGGACAAAACAAATGAATCTTTTTGACGTGTCAACAACATGAACTCAGCACACTCACCAACATGATATTGCTTAACAT
>JAXGGT010000116.1:146138-159725 GCA_035583425.1 Marsdenia floribunda | reverse complement strand
TCGGTTGCAGAGGCTTTTATCCAAGTCTTACCAAGAGTATTCTCCCAGGAACAATCTCGGCAGCCGGTGGCGGGAGTCCTCTGCAATTTTTTTGGGACAAAACAAATGAATCTTTTTGACGTGTCAACAACATGAACTCAGCACACTCACCAACATGATATTGCTTAACATTCTCAATTTGGATGGTATATATCATTTGATGATATCAGCGTAAAACACAAAGGGCACTTCTTACTGTATGTGTTTTTACTATCATCTTCGCCCAACACTAGATATTGCATAATGCACGGGAAACAAAAGATATGTCCACAATGGGTTATCTGTGGACATAGAGGATCTTCCAAACATATTGGACACTGCACATGGAAAGGAGTCAAGTATTTCACACAAATTATGTCTTCCCAGTTCAACATTTTATTTGGATCCAAGGATTCAGGTGTATAGTCACCTGGGGGGTGGGGCCCTAGGCCTAGCTGTGATCGAGAAATGGGGTTGTAGTGGAAATTCAGCAAATGATTTCCATTAACCATCTGGGTTCTCCTACGACCTGAATAAGTGTAATTCTCACAAGAACCGGTAGTCTGATTGCCATTTGAGAATCCAAATAATTTGGTAGGATTTTGATTAGCATGCTGCAAACTCTTGCCAACAAGTTGGTGAGTTGGGCCATTCTCATCACTTGATGTCTCCCACTCATTTACCTGGGGGAAAAGAAATTATTAAGTATTGGTGAATAGAGACACTGCTAATTTGCTTTTGACAAAATAAAATAAACCTAAACCAATCAGGTGCTAGTTGATATTAATTGAGTAGGAGTAGGAGTGGAATGCATGGCTAGGATGATGGTGTTACCTTTTGGGAGGATGGACCAGAAGCATCTGAGGCTGGAGCCACTGAACCTGGGAGATCAAAGGTAAGCATCGACAAACATAACCAGGATGCATAAGGGAGAAGCAAGGTATGCTAACCATCAGAAACGCTAATATACACTCTTCACCTACTAAATATAGCAATTCGTCGCAATAGGGTAGGGATGAAGATGAAGACTTCACATCAGGTAATATGATGAATGCAACGGAGGAGGAAGCAGCGCTGTCGGAGATTCGAAGAGATCGGAAGGAGGAAGGCGAGCAATTCTGGGGGCGTTCAGAAGAGATGGAGCCATGATCGAAACTGGAAGTTGAACAAGAGCGCTCGGACGACGACGATGCTGAATCGACTAGATTCCGGGAGGGCAAGAGGGACATGAAAATTTCGTTAAGGGAGAAGGAGCTTCGTTGATTTCGCGGTTAGACTTCGAGTGCGACAACTGTTCTGTTTCGGCCCTCCCCTGATTTTAACATCCAAAGGCTTTTTGCTTCCCAATCCCCGTATTTGGATACGAGGAGGAAAGGCCCATCCTTTTACCCGACCGCATTTTTTTCCCCTTTGTTTTTTTTTTTCATTTATTTATTTTCTTCATGGAATGGCTCAATCATTTTAAGTGATACTTTGAAAAATTAATAGCAGCTATAATATACGATATACAAAAACTCTTCCAATATTAAATATTAGTTTTTTATTTTAATTTAATATATAAATGAAGAGAAGCATTTGATTTAGAAAAAGTTACCTCATCCTTGAATAAGAGATGAAATTGTTCGAACTAATTTTATTGGTTAACGGTAAATGAAAATTGATGAAGACTTAAAATTAGATATATAACTTGAGTAGGATTTTGAGAATTTGTCTTGAATTTTTGCAGGCATGTTAATATATGTTTATTTTTAATTATAAACATTATAAAAATACAAATAAATTTCTAGTAAAATTAAATTTTTTTTTTTTTTTTTTTTCAGAAGATCAAAATAGTTGTATATTTAATTTAAAAAAAAAAAAAATTAAATATTAAAAACATCTATTTGATTTTGGAGAGGCGTAAAGTGAACACAAATTTCATTTTATTGAGACATTTTGGAGATCGCTTCACTCAGACAATAATGCAATCACGGGATCTGGCTGGTGACACAAAAGTTCAGTACATTAAATTTGCTTTTTTTTGTTATGATAAACTTAACGTGGGTACAGTTGAACGCTGGCGAACATCGAAACGGCGGTTTCAAGAAGACTTGGACATCTTGATATAATCCAAATCAATCAGAAATGTTCGGATCTCCATAGGGGCTAGTTTTACTACAAGCTTTTCAGGATCAACCGGTACTCCTCTCACAGCTCCATTTTCTGTAGGATGATGGCCTTCCACCTTCCACTCTAATCTCTTCTTCTCCATCTCACTTCTTTCTTGATTAGCAGACAAATTCATCTCTCTCACCTTGCTAATCTGGAATAAGAGAACGCCAAGCATATATACATGATTGCCAAACCAAAACTGCCATCTATGTCAGAGTTTAGTGTGTTAGTGTGTACCTTCTTGCCCGGGAAAAGTTTCGTCAGCTCCACATTTGTCACAACAGACAAGTCCTTGTCCTCCCCGGTCTTTTTTACATGCATCATAATAACCAGATGAGAAAATATTAGCTCAATCAGTATTACTAACCATCAATACTTGGACACAAAGAACTAACTTCAAAGACGTAAGACCCAATATGGTTCCTTCTGAACTGCTGTTTACCAGACAAAAATATCAAAGCCTGCCTTGGTCATCATAAATCCTGATTAAGAAAGCTATGAAATTCCCAATATCCAAAAATATTCGATGCAATTTAAGTCTGCTTGCTTTAACGCCTCATTTCCAGGACCAGTTGGCAATTAGATTAAATTCCATTATCAGATTGGAATGCAATTCACAGAAATATGAATAATGCAGCTTCTTCCCTACAACTTTCTTTTAAGAACATGGATGGTGTAAGCTAGAAATTAGGACCTCATATAGGTGAGCCAACCGAAGTAATACTTTGCCACCATCAAGTTCCTGAAATAACGAGAAGAAACTTGAAGATTAATATTTATTTATGTGCATGTGTTTCTATAAATAATGGTTATGCAGACACGTTTAAAGAATTTGTCAAGCACACCTGGAGGGTGATTACTGCAATATTATTGGGCAAGCTATAGGAAGGATCAATAGCTGAAAAAGTGGTTAAATGGGCACCCACCCATTCATTCCTATCCTGCACACGCCCAGCCCGGTAAGTCAAGTGAGTTACGTGACCAGTACAAAATAGCAGCTCCATATACAAAACTTTTACCTGTTCAGAGAATGCTAGCAGCAGTGGAGAATAAACCTCTTGACCAAATGTACGACGCCATTTTGCACCTTCTCCTTGCGGATCTATTCTAAAGTAGAATTTACCTTGAATCTACAAAAATAAATTAGATATGCCTTAAACTTTCTAGAAAAGTGAAAGCTAACGACACATGTTGTGCAAGCACTAAATTTGCAGCCGAAGGGAGAAACATAGAGAAGGCAAATCCTTGATGCCTCCCTTGTCAAATTAGAAGAAAATCATTTCGCCTACTTAGCAGCATTACTATCCTCTATTTTTCCACATGCTCACTCTTCAAAAGGAATATAACCGTGAAGAAATAATTTCAAATATAACCACTAGTATATATGTATGTATATATTATACGTTAAAATTCTCGTGGTGAATATGCATCAACAAGAACCAAAACAAATCCACAATTAAAATACAACACGTAATTGTAAATGGAAATGACAAATGTCTGTAAGAGGAAGGGCTTCCCCATGCTCATTGGAAACATAATTAGAAAAAGAATGGGTGAACTTCAACAAGAAGAAAGAGAATCGGCAAAAACTGATGCACTAACTTCATTAACTGATATGGTAAAAATTAAACTAAGAATAGAACCAATCTAATGCTGGCAGCACATGGTCAAGTAAAGATTAACTGGAGAACAATGATGTTCCTGATTTTTATGTTCAGTGGAACTTGTTCCTACCATCAAACCTTTGCAATCCTTGTCTAAACAAACTTTTTCATTTAATGCCTCACCAACACCCCTAGTATCGTCATGAAGCAACCTCCTGTGTGACATGACAGAACAACTGGTATCACATGCCAATAGTGATTGAATAAGATGCATAATATCAATCATTAGAAATAATTTAATGATCAAAGACAACTGCAGTAACAGGTTGCAAACAAACCTGTGAAGCATGAGCTCTATTTGACCATCCACGAGACTGGATGCACCTATTGCACGGTCTACCAAGACTGAAAGTTCCAAGCTTTTATCTTCTAAATAAATACCCAGATTTACCTAAGGTAAAGAAAGATGGAAAAAAAATATATCAACCCTGTCCTGTTGAAGGTAAAAGTTTAGAACATATTTTCAGAGTTTACTAATATTGAGGGCAAATACAAAACAAAGAGAAAATTCAGAAAAGTAAATGACATACAGGGTAGTAATTTCCTGCAATTGGTTGGTGTACTTGAAGATCCCAATCATCCCTGAAGTCTCGCACCTACAAGACCGTACTTTCTAAAGAAACTAATAGCGAAGAAGAAATTATGAAAAATTTTGGTTCAAAACCAAAACTACTTTTGTTCTTTTTTATTAGTATATGTATACATATGGTACGATTAAGAACTAACATACTCTTTTGATAAAATCTCTCCCATTGGAATCTGTATAAAAAGTTTTGTTGCTCTTCATGGTAGTCCCAATTTTAACAGTCACTTCTTTTCCAACAGCATCTTCCACAGGTATTGGGCCAATCTAGAATTGAAATATGACATCAGAACATAAAACCACAAAATAAGCCAAAATTACCACAAGCAAAAACTTACAATGAACTCAACTTCAGCATGTTCCTTCCCCCTGTATATCCTTGTAACCTGGGCGAATCCATTTAATACTTAAATCAAGGAGCACATCTCATAGTGCAGATAAGAAAATTTCTACAGAAATCTTCCGTGAGATTATCAGAATAAAAACCACTGCTGGAGTATATAAGTTGGCAAGGTTGTGTACTCACTTTGATTCAAACGGGTATTTCTCATATTCTGAAAAATTAAACTAAAATTTGAAGTGTTTGATATTTGTCCCTAAAGATTGACGACTCCTGCATCTCAATCACTAGGTACACAGTTTTGGATACTTAATAGGCTTCCCCTTTTGTTAGTACATTGAAGCAACATCAACTCCTCTTCACATCAAAAGTGAGAATATGAGCCAAGAATTCATAAATCTAGAAGTAACAAGTCTTTATGTGGAAATATTTATGCTGTTGAAAGCCCCTTAGAATAACTTCACAAATTTCTGAGAAAATGGAATATTAAGATTTTTTTTTAAAAAAATATATTTTATTAAAATAGAACAGTTTTATGTATTCAAGAGCAACCAACCTGATGCAACCACGAATTAATTTGTTGATGAACTTCATCTAGTATCGAACCCCGGACAACTGTTAGAGGAACCTGGTAGAAAGAACCATCCATTATTGCTCAATACATTAACTATAATGTCATATTTAAACGAGAATAATAAGATGTATTGCCTGGTCATCAGGTTTCAGCGGGAAAGAACCATTTGGGCGGAAAATATATGCTCCTGATGCCTTGAAAATTGAGGAGAACTAAACCTAGTTAATCAACTAAAGAAAATAGCTCATATACACAGTTCAGTGCTTTCTTAATTAAAAATGAACTGGAAAATCTGCAAAAAACAGAACAGCTTTAGGTATATATTTACAAGCACAAGAATACCTGATTAACTCTATCAGTACCATTATATGCAGAGTAGTAGCTGTATGATTGTTCTGCAAATGCTTTGACCTTCATTTGGGAGAACGAACCAAAAAGATACATCAGCCTTCATGAGGAAAGAAACTGTCTCTTTATACTGTTTGCCCCCAACCCAACACCATGCACAAATATAAAAACAACAATCGGCAAAAATATAACAGACTTCTTTTCCATTTGCTTTTGTAATCCTTTTCTACTTGTTTTTCCTCCTGTAAAAGCGGTTGTAAATTTTTCCAAGGCAAATGAAAACGAAGTAAAAGTTTCTCAGGGAATTTTTTTTTTTTTTTTTTTGTTAATAAAATCCATTCATGAAACAAGGACCTTCTTTTAGCAATTCATAGGAACGAGCAGATTCAGTTGTAGCAGAGTGGCAGATAGAAATTTAGCACACAACCAAACTAGGAGATCAGACATGGCATACCAAATTTCTGCTGTTAATGTAACTTGCAAGTTTTCCTTCATTTGCAGTGTAGAGCAATTTCAGATTTCCTTGGCCAATTTCAATAGTTTTGTCAACATATGTTTCTGACAGATGCCATTTAGAGATGATTGACCCTGAACCTTCTGTAATAAATACAACAGAAAGAAAGATCACATATGAAATGACATTGATCCCCATTAACACTAATAAACTCTGTTACCCATGCAAAAAAGAAATAATTTCAAAATATCTTGACCTCTTCTTTTCGAGCTCGTCACAAAATAAGTGCTGAAACCAAGGGGAGGCAAAGACGCAGAGAAGGCAAGCCAATATGTTGTCGGGCTACTAACTGATCTACCTGTATATGCTTTGACATGATAATTTCTGACAACCAGGGAGGCGTTGGACATTGGGATTAGCTGAGATTCAATTTCTCTTCCATCAGCATCCTGAACTATTAAATCCTCAGAAGAAACCTGCAACAAATATCAGAAGAACATTATATGTAATATCCATAACAAAGTACTAAACAGAGTCACATTCTAAGGAGAGTAATTGATACTGAAGCATAAACATGAGTAATTGATACTGAAGCATAAACATCCCTAACTTATGTAACAAAGTAACGCACTCAGCTAATAACTAATTAACTAGAAAGGGCTTACACTTATCAGAATTGCTCAAGTCTGAATGATTTTCATGCATTCAAATGGTTCTCTCAGTATACTTAAAATAATACTAAGTTCCAAAGATTTGGAAATGCTGCACATCCTTAGATTTTATCTGATTCTTTATGTTAAGTGATAAATTTCTTTTTTAGCAAATGTTCACCGGGTACATTTCACGACAAAGAGTACTATTTTCATGATTTCTCCCCAAAAAATAATAAAATTATAATGAGAAGATGAAAACCTTATCAAGAGAAGTAGATAAGATGGCAAAAGGTAGAAACAACTCACAGGAATTCGGATTACTTCTCCTCTTTCCCAACCTAGAGGGTTATAGGCAACAACAACCTAACATATAACCAAAAGAACAAATGATAATGCCAACTTGAATCATGGCAATCCACTTTACAAGGTAACCAAAACATGAAGAAAGAAGATTTTAGCATTCTCACCAAACTTTTTCCCTTAGATAAGCTAGCTTCTGATGGAGAGCAATAACTTATATTGAGAAGAGGGCACTACAGAAGAATAGAGCCCATAATCAGGATTGGCAAATATTCATCTTAAAAGGCAATATGTTGAAGATAAATAAAGCATACATTACCTGTTCAAATTTGATGAAAGAATCCTTCAATTTACTACTCGATTTTGATTCTGTTAACATATTCAGTGAAGATGCAACTACTTTCTCAGCCTGCAAAATTGTTACTTGGATCAGTCAGAAGATACTGACTTTCAGTGTTTAACAGTCAATAAAATAACTATATGAGTTATTATAACAGTGGAAGAGAATAGATAGAAAGAGGACTTGATAAAGGTAAAAATACAAGAAAACCAATAAGATAACTATATCCACATCAAACTGATATGCACCTCTGTATAGCCAATTGAAAGACGCATTGCATAGTCAGCAGCCACATGCTGTCTTTCAGTGCCACTTACACCATCATGGTGTTGAGCAATTGCCAGAGCATCAGCCAATGCATCTGTGTTGGGTCCTGAACGACTCCTTCCTTTATAGAACTCCAGTTGTCTGGCGGCCTAATTATAAAGCACAAAGACATAATTCTGTACCAAGAACTGGAATAATTTCAAAAGAACAAGAAATTAAGTACATAAATTTTGAGATAAAAAAAAAAAAAGAGTAAAAGAGCTTACTAAATAGTAGCCACCCAACATTCTCACATAACCTTTTAAGGCTGGCCTACTGGTAAAGTAACCTGTCCAATATGCATTTTCATGATCTGCATACCTATAAAATGCAGTAGGACTTATAGAAACCTGGAAAAAATTAAATTGGGGCTTATTCACTTCCTCTCACAACCTCAACAAGAACTCACGGGAAGAAATCACCAGTTTTGAGAGGCCATGTCTCTTTTGCTGCATGTTTTGCTTCTGTATAAATGGACGGAGTAGAATATAAAGCATTGACGCGGCCATCCTAAGTATATACCAAATATTACAATATAATGGAGATGATTGTTAGTAAGGAGGGGAAGGAGAGAGTTAGACGCAGAAATCCGAACAAGGAATTTTTACACACTTGCATCTAATTTACTGACTCAGATAAAAATGAGTACCAGATTGACATAATGGATTAATTTGTCCATCTGCCTGAACCAAGAAAGTGCATATTGGTACCGGAAATCTTCCCCCATGGTCCACATTATATGATTTGTCCTGGTTACATTAGCCTGAAACAACATGAAACCGTGATGTTTCACGCACTTGCAATTATCATTTAGAATTCAAAAAATATGCTACCTAAAGAGGAAATGCTTGCTTCTAAAATTCACATTTTAAAAATTTGTTCTTTGAAGCAATGGACCTCAATCTCATTCTAAATCAGAAACTAGCACACTTATATTTAAGCCATTAGGAAGAATTGAGCATCAAAATCCAATGGAGAAATTAGAAACAGGAAAATAAGAATCGTCAACAATTTATACCTGTGCTAAAGCAGCTGCCACAAAATCATTTACTCGATGCTCAACGTTATAGTCAAATAGGGTGATATCATCCTGCATATGGCATATGCATCTAATTGAGATTTCCCAGCTTCCATTTAACATCAAGCACGATGAAAGCAAGAGAAGATACCTGAACTGGAGCGGATACATCGTTTACTTCAAAAGCAAACCCATCAGGAGGACTGTAATGTACAGGGAATATCCCAGTCCAAATCTGGAGCAAACTAACACGAGGAATCAGGATGGGCCACATATTAGATGCATATCTAAGTAGCAGGTCTCACTTATCCTTTTTGTTTACCAATTACATTCTGTCAGCATACAGTTCTGGGAGCTAATCGCTCCAGTAAACAAACATGCATTCAGAAGAAGTGACTGAATTCAAACCAAGTCGAAAAGTCTTTGACCTGTGCCGATGAGGCAAGGGACTTTGATCCCTGCCAGACAACTTCAAGTGACTTGTCAGATTTTCGTTTCTCTCTATCTTGGTAATCAATCCTTGCGAAGAAAAGTGAGTCAAAACCTAACTGCAGCAAGCAAGAAGACGTAAGCCACATCAGGTGCAAGATGAGCAAAATCGTTCGCTAGATATATAAGTAATGGGTCAGGCTATAACACAAAGGACTTCAAACAGAGATAAATATGAATGAGGGATATGTTAATTAAGTATAGATGTCGAGGAGAGAGTCTTAGGAACTGGAAAACCTCAGCTCCAAGCAAATAAGCCTGCACAGAAGAATGTCCAAAAGGATCAATCTGCCATCCAATTCGTGGTTTCTGTCCAAATTCGTCATGGATAAAACGGTGTCCCAGGGTTGTCTGGTCAATCATGTCGATGTAGTGTGGAGTTGCCTCATCATGCATACACATACCTCCATTTCTAATCCCCCGGGACAAATAACCGAAGAAGAATACAAGTATAAGAAACAGAAGCAAGTGACTTTAATTTTAAAAATAACGAACTTGCCATTACATGAATTCAAGTTGACCGGAGTTAACTAGGTCCTTGACTTTGCCCCTGAGGGACGGACTCTGCTGTCTCCACCAGCGCTGGAAGAAGGCCTGAAACCAGAATCCATGAAGCGGAGGAGTGTGGGGGTGTAGAACAAAAAGTAGCGAAGGAAAAAAAAAGAAGAAAGAAGGGGGGACATGCCATTTCAACATAAATGAACCTCCTATTCTTGTCATCGAGCAAGGCGGGGATCACAGAATCCAAGACGTTCTGGACGCAAGCTCCCTGCGCAGGATAATAATATATTTAAAGGGGGAGAAAGGGTGGGGGTGGAGGGGAGCAATAGGGAAAAAGAAGAAGACGAGAGAGAGAGAGACCCGGATGGAATTGTTAGCACCGAAATAGTACTGATCAATGGTCTTCAACCAGCCAACATCGTCATGAGTGTGAGGAACGAGGTGGACGTTGACTTTATCAGGGACTATGTTCGTGGTAGTGTTGTAAACCATATACTTGGCCTGCACAGACATGGCGAGGAGAAAGAAACAGCATAGTGCTGCTGCAAAGAGAGGATTAAGAGACAGAAGCATGTTCTTCAGCTTGAGTCGTCGATTATTTTGGATAAATCCAAAACCCCTTGAGAAGGGCACGTTACTTAAACCCACTGTCAGTTTAGAGCAGAAATGAAGAAGAAGAAGGGAGGAAAAAAATTGAGGTACAGGGAGGCCGGTGGGGGTGGCCCCGATTCTTTGATCTTTAAGAAGAAGTATTGGATGTCCGATTTCTTGACATTCACTAACTTGAAGGAGAAGGAGGCGTTGGACACCTTGCTTGCTTGTCTCCTTTTTTTGCTGCGGGTACAAGGTAACTCTCTACTCTAAATACAAAAGAAGAAATGAGTGCATACATCATACTCAAGTCTCAGTCCACTCTGCTCCTCGTCGTGTATACGTGTGTGTGTATATATATATATTTGTAAGAACTAATTATAGGTGAATTTGTTTAAGCTTTCTATTTGAATTGAGTGAAGAATGTTTATCTATAATAAATCAGTATGTTTGGACATCATTATTTTTGAAAAAAAATTTATCCCCCAAAAACACATCTATAAAACACACCTATAAAATGTGTGGGTCCCACTTTATTTAAAAAATATATATTATTAATAAAATCACTCTTATACACATTTTTCAAAATAAACATTCTCTTACATATACAATCATTACACCTATAAAACCTATATATTTAACCCCACTTTTTTCAACATAAAATTCAATTTAAAAAAAATAAGAGATATTATTTATTATGAATGATAGTTTATCTCGAATAAACCATTTTTTTCTAATAAAACGCTTACCCACGTACACCCTTATACATCATTACATTACAATTTTTTTTTTTTTTTTTTTTTTGATAATCCATTATATTACTTTTTTATTGCGTTGAACAATATACTACCTACCTCTGTTGGGTTGGGTTGGGTTTATGATGGCTGGACTTATTCATCTACAAGCAAAGGATAATCATTACTAGGTTCAAAGGCCCAAATGTGCTTACTAATAGTCTAATACTTCTTGGGCTCCTGCTGGACCCATGATTCACCGACTTCCCCTTCCTTTTTCTAATCAATGTAAACTTATTCCTTAAAATAAATAAATAAATAATAGAAAAAGGCAAAGTACCCTTCGGGTTTCTGTGGATAACCTAATTTTGTTTCTGTAATTAAGCTGAGTATCAGAATCGCAGTTCTCCAATAAATCATCCATCTTGTTTTTCATTTTTTACTTTTTCGTTAGAGGATATTTTTATTTGGTCGCCATGGAAGATAGTTTCCAAGCTCGAGTGGATAAGGTGTTTGGATCGCTTGTTTCATCTCCTTCTCCGTCTCCGTTGAGTGCACTCTGGTCTCTAACCGACCAAGAGATTGCGAAAAAAGAATGGAACAGAGATAAGCATGACGCTGGCCCCGACCATCCCTCCCTCGATCACGGTTTCTTTAACAAACCGTCACAAGGCCAGATACGCAACGCAAAACTGCCTGATTTCGGGGAGCTTCAAGACGACGAAGGAGAAGGACCCGACCCCGATGAATTCAACGACATCTCCAACGAGAACAAAAGGAGGAAGAAACATAACCCTCGTTCCACTGATGATGAGGATTTTGATATCCGATCCTCTATCGGGCTAGACTGCACGCTCGACTATGAGGTAAACCAATGCAACTCTTCCAATTTGCAACCCCAAAAGATATCTAATTCAGCTTGCCAGCTGGGCCGGAGTGAGTTTGTTTGTTTGTTTTCGGGAGAAGGATGGATTACTTTCTCAATTTAAGCTTTTTGTTATTATTATTATTATTGTTATTATTTCGTCGCCATAATAAAGTACGAGACGCAAATTTTATTGGAATCGGTGTTACTTCAAATCTGTACAGGGAATTCCATGATAGTAGTATGTTCCTTTCAAAAAAAACAAAAAAAGAACCCTAACAATAATTCTCTGATAGAAGTTGTCTAAAGAAATGGTTTTCATATTCTCAATCGGGTGTAGACGTGTTTCCTATTTCGGTTACTTATGTATTTTTTGCACTTCGTTGTTTTCTTTCTTTTTTATACCTATTTGGTGAAAAGCCATATATTATATGTGCACCTAACTTGGCTATGGATCCTTTAGCTTGGCTCGTCTCTACTTTGTGACATGCCTTGAACATTTGATTTTGATTTTTTTCTTTTTTTTTTTTTTTCTCCTTTTTATGCCTCTGGGTTTGGGCAGGAGGAAGAAGATGTCTATGATAAAGTGGCTACAGGTAGGGAAAAGTCTGGTGATCGCTTATATATGCGGGACATTGTTGATTATTGTGGAATGGATGATAATTCTCATCATGAGCTCCCTAGTTCATTTAAGAATGCGGCTCGAGATCATCGGGCAAATCACATTGCTGCTAAGCTTAGGCTGAAGGAAGATGCGGAGACTGCTGGAAATTTTGATTCTTTAAAACTTTCTGACGTTGCTATGCAACCTGCAAGTGGAGCATCGGGTGATAGAATAGATAACGGAGTGGCTCCAAAACCAATCCTGAAGAAGAGAGAAATGCAACAGGCCGGAAAGTCTCCTAAGCGCGTCCGTTTCCAAGAAGAGTTCGTTGCAACCAACAAAGACCCAGGGGAACAAAGTGCCCCTGTCGAAAGAACTACTTCACAAGAAGGGGCAGATAAGTTGCCTCAACCGGAAGCTAAAACAACGGCAGAGGCATCTGGTTTACCTCAGAATTCAACTCTAATGGATGGTCTTGGTGAAGCTTCCACTTCTTATTCTATTCCAGACTATGTAAGAAACCCCTCAAGGTATGCACGTTATACCCTCAACTCCTCTGATGATATGGATGAAGAATCTAATCGAAGAGCCTGTATGGACTTTCTGAATCAGCTCAAGAAACCAAATAGTATAGAGCATAGTGAATCTTTGGTTAGTTCGCCAAAGACATTGATATTCACTCCAAAGAAGAAGGAAAGTGATACATCTGTAGTCAGGAAGGACAACGAATTCAAGCAAAATCTGGCAGACATCTCCAAGGATAAGGCTTTTCCTGTTGGTATTGCAGCCGGAGATGTGGTCAGTGAAATTTGTCCTATGGAGGAAGACAAGCCAGATATTCTGGTTGATAAAAGCAGCAGCGCTCAGAAACCAGGGCGGCAATACCGCTCAAGAACCATTGTAAATTGTAAGGATGAATGATGTTATAAATTGATTCTTACGCGACCATTTTGCCCTCTTCTGTGTGCGTGTTTTTCCTCCCCCTGCCCCTTTTACAGCAGATTTTCGCTCTTCCACCTTTTTTTTTTTTTTTTTTTTTTTTTTTAGTGGGCGT
>JAXGGT010000116.1:60053-146038 GCA_035583425.1 Marsdenia floribunda | reverse complement strand
AATTTTCCTCAATTTCATTTCCCACATTTTTTAGAACTAAAACTACCGAAAATGCCCCTCATTTTTGTTCACATCGGCTGAGCACCGGAGCAACGGGCAAAAATTTGGCTGAAAGGACTAATATTAGTAAACGAAAATTGTTACGGGACTAATTAAAGTAAAAAAAAAGTTATAAGACCTTGTCAGAGAAATATAAATAATTATAGGACTAAACCGGTAAATTTTCCTTTAAAATATGACAAGAAATTCATGACTCACTTAATAAACATTTTATCCATAAATTTCAAGATTTTGAATTATAGTTATCATATATAATTATTCTTATTTAGTTTACTGTCTTACGTTAGTTAATTTATGGAATTTGGACTAAATTAATGTATTTTTCAGGATTAAAATACTTTTTTTAAAGATATATTAATGAGTGGAAAATATATATTTTTATATATATTTTAACCATTATTTAAAAGTTGTTCATTTTCATTTTAAAGAGAAAAAACGGAAAAATGGAAAATACGGATTGTTGTTGATTTCCCACAGATGACAGAAGATGACAGAGTCGAGACAGTTTGGTCGAGCTGAGAAAGATAAGGCAAAGGCAAAAGCAGATAATGGAAGAGAAGCTATCCTCAGTCGCGAAGTCTCTTGAACCTTCTCCCATTCAACAGTTATCGTACCTTGCCCAGAGATGCAACGCTATTAACCTCGCCGAAGGTTTTCCTGACTTTCCGGCGCCTTCCGACATCAAAGCTGCTGCAGTTTCCGCCATTAATTCTGACCTCAACCAGTACAGGTCTCTACTTGTTTCCAACTGTTTCACTTCTTTCTACCGCTTTCTTTCATATTTCTCACTAATTTACTCTTAGTTAGTTCTGACATTTTAGACACGTGCAAGGAATTTGTGATTGTGTTGCAACTAATATGAAAAGAATGCATGGATTAGTTGTTGATCCTGCTATGGATATTGTAATATGTTGTGGCCAAACCGAGGCATTTGCGGCTACTATGTTCGCAAGTATGTGTTGAATTTGTATTTGCAGAGTTTTTGTGGGGGTTTAACAGGGGAGGCGTGTAATTTGCTTTTTTTTTTTTTTTTTTTCCCCCCTTAGTTGTTAATCAGGGTGATGAAGTTATACTCTTTGATCCATCTTATGAGTCTTATGACTCATGCATTAGGTTGGCTGGAGGAGTTCCAGTAAGTTTCTCAGACATTTGTTGGAGTAATTTCTTGATCTAATAAGCGTGGAGTTTTCTCAGCTTTGTACTAAATTATTTTGTTGTCTCCTGCATTAAAATTGTATAGGTGTATGTTGCCCTCGATCCACCTTCTTGGAAACTGGATTCAGATAAACTTACCAAGTCCATTACGTTGCGGTCGAAAGCTATTGTTTTAAACAGGTACTTGTATATTTGCATTGGAATGTAGAATTATCACAAAAGGGAATAGTAGTAAAATTTTATTTTATTTTTATCATTGAGTTCAAGACTCTTTATTTCTCATGCTGGTGATTGGAGTTTTCTGTTTAATCCACAACATGCTTTAAAAGTTCAGGTATACAATATAAATAATTTTGGAAGTCATCCTGGTCAGTTGTGTTATTTACCTGGATTAGAAATGTACTGATACAAGGTAGCACAGTCCACACAATCCAACAGGAAAAGTTTTTACAATGGATGAGCTTGAGGTCATTGCTGAAGCTTGCAGAATACATGATGTTCTAGCTGTAACAGATGAAGTATGCTAACGTTTTTGATTGCTCAATATAATACTGATGCCTATATATATATACGTATTTTTTTTCATAGTACATTTCTGGAACAGTCTTGTACTTTTATGCTGCATATACAAAAAGACAGTTGTTCAATTCAGTATTCCATGCATGTCTTCACAGGGACAATCAACGGTTATCAAATTGCTTGACAAATTCCTCAAGTTTGGAGTATCTTTTGTCATGATTTTCTTAATATCAGCATTTTGAAATCCAATAAAACTTACTGTCATAGCAATAGTTTTATTCCATCATTACTATGTTGCTATCTTAATCTACTGACATTTTGTGTGACGATGTCATGAGGTAGAGAGATGAACTTAAGCTTAATAGCATTGCTCTTTTAACATTTTCAGAAGTAATTGGTTATGTTGTTCCAAAGTAGATAAATTTCTATCCAAGTAAATAATGCACTCCAATCCAATGTAGATTCATGGCTCCTTATATGCAACATGATACACCCAAATTTTGAAGCATAATCAAAGAGAACGACTTAGTAAATTTGACAACTTCTGTTTACGCTCTTTCATCCCTAGAATGGTAACTTCAACTCAATGTATGTTGTAGGTGTATGAGCATATAACTTTCGACAAGGAAAAACATGTATCTCTTGCAGCACTATCAGAAATGCAGAAGCGCACGATTATTACTTCATCGTTATCAAAAACTTTCAGTTTAACTGGTAAACATTCGAAAGATAATTTTGTACAGCTAGATACTCTAATTGGTTCTGCTCTTTAAAAGAAAGGCTTCTGGAGTTGCCTTCATTGTTTTTATTTGACCTTCTTTTTTTTTTTTTTTTCTGTAGAAAGGATTTCAATACCCTGAGCACCCCTTTACCATTGTCCTCTTTGACAGCGTTTTAGCCTGGACACATGATTGATTTGATTATTCTTTTATTAATGCATTTGCATTTTCAGGTTGGAGGATTGGTTGGGCCATTGCACCAAATTATATTGCATCTGCAATTAGGAATATCCACATTAGGCTTACTGATTGTGCTCCTGCACCATTCCAGGAAGCGGCTTTGGCTGCTTTTAGAAGTCCACCTGAATACTTTGATTCATTAAGAATGGTAACATCCCCTGATAGAGTAGCTAATTTAATATTTTGTTGAGTAAAACAATAATTTGTTGATTAATTGGCGATTTGTGTGTTGATGCTCAGGAATATGAATCAAAGAGAGATTATCTTGTTAAGTTGCTTGGAAAAGTGGGTTTCCGTTTGCAGGTTCAGCCGAAGGGTTCATTTTTTGTATTTGCAGAGCTTCCTGAGAGTTGCTCTCTTTCCGATGTGGGTGCCTTTACTTCTTTTTTTGGATGCAACATGAAGAAAATGCATGATAAAAGATTTCTTTTACATATTATAAATTGAGTCTTGGTCACTGTCAGGAAGTGACCTCTGAGTTGAGACATGCATGGTGGCTAGTTCAACATTCCTTGTTGAGATACATACGTGACATTGCTAATTTGTTTTTTTGAGATGAGGAATTACAATATACAATCTCATTTAATCTTGTTAACTTCCTTTATTTTCTTTTCCGTCTTTAAACTGGCTTACAAGCGATCTCAAGTCCCTTCAACATAATTTAAGAGTCAGACGAGTGCTAAAATTTCTCTTCCCAGCTTTTTGATTATGGTGCTTTTTATGTATTAGTCTTTTAATTGTCTTTCTTTCTAGAGTAGGATCACCTCTTGGGCATTTCTTTATGTTAAATTTGAAATCTTATTGCAGATTCAGTATGTCACAGTTATTGCTTTCATCATTTGAAGCACCATCTCTTCATGTTTGCTTATAAACCAATCTTTCTTTGTTTTTACTGTTTTGGGAGTATACCAGCAACCGTCCTGTCTTCTAATTTGCCTCTCACGAAGCAAATGTATTTGGTATATGAGTTCTTAGCATGTATTAACCCTTAATCCACGCTTATTAGGTTGAATTTGTCAAGGAGTTAATTCAACAGGCAGGGGTGGTAGCTGTACCAGGTTGTGGGTTTTTTCACCGAAGCACTTCTGAGGAACTGTTCTCTCCAGCAGCAGTTAACTACCAAAGCAGATATATCAGGTTTGCATTTTGCAAAAGTGATGAGACCTTGAACCTTGCTGCCCAAAAGATTGCCAAGGTGGTTGATGATGCAGGCCTTCTCAAACTATTCAATCAATTTAACGTAAAATCCTGAAGCTCCTGGGTAAACCAAAGACGCAAGCCAGTTTACATGCCTTTAATTATTAGACAGGGAAAACCTATTCCATTAATTAAGACGAGCTTCTCTTTTGTTGGGGTGGGGTGGGGTGGAAAGATCAAGTTATTATGGCATGGTAATTTGTAAGGAATTTATTTCAGCATCTGCCTGCTGCTTAATGCTGTTGCAGCATATGGAAATGTTATATACGTAACATTATTTTAAGTTATTTTAATCTGTGTTTGTTCCCATAATTAATCTTCACGTTAATCCATGTTCCTGCCGGGCTGATTTGTTGTCATGGGGACTGGGGAGAGATGCATCTGAATAGACCGTTTCCCATAACCCTTAATGGTTACTAAAATGCAACATTTGATCTCTTGAACTATATTTATTAAGAGCAAAAATTTACAGAGCAAAATATGGTCCGGTTTTAAGATCGAGTCGTACTAAAATGTGCATATAAAAATTATTAAAAAGTGCAAAAAAAAAAAAGTTAATTCAGTCTCGTATTTATTTATTTTTTTTAATTAACTAAAATTTAAATTTTATTTTCTTAACCTAGTAATTTTTACGGAAAGCCTATTAAGTTTTTTTAGCTAAAAAATCGAACTTTTCAGCCAAAAAATCAAATTTTTTAGTCAAAATTCATTAGGTGTCAAACACGTGATGAATTTTTGAGAGGCATAATTGTCCAATCATTTTTCTCTTTCTCACTCTCTCTTAAACAAAAAAAAAAAAAAAAAAAAGAACTGAAAATTTGGAGAGGGTGCCGCCTGTGAAGGAGAATGCCGAATGAAGCAAAGAAGCAACATGCTTGGGCAACACATCCAAGGAAGTAGTTGTTTTGCCATTAGCATAATGCATATCAGTCCCTGCCGCCCTCTCCGCCTCCAAAAACAAAAAAAAATCTGCAGCTCCTACTTTCTCCAATCTCCATCACTTCTGACAAAAATTCACCTCAAAACTTCAAATAAAGAACCTAATAAAAATCAACTAAGTTCATTTCTCTTTCTAAATTAATCTGATTTTCATTGCTTTGGGGAGGGTTTTGGTATTCTTTAGATTTCAGAGATAATTTGGATATACTACAATGTACCTCAATAAATGATGGACAATTATGCCTCCAAAAAATTTATTATTTGTCAAAAAGTTCATTTTTTTAATCGGAAAAATTTATTAAATTGTCCTTAAAAAGTTATGAGACTTATGAGACTTATCATATTAAAAAAATAAAATTTTAATTTTAACTAATTAAAAAAAATAGATCGGGACTCATCCGACCAACTTTCCGTCATTTTAGTTGGGGCCGTTTTTGTGGAATTCACCAATAAACATTGGGCCTGAAAAGTTGGGCCTATCTATTTAAGACACTGCAAAAATGCTCCTAGTCACTGTCCGCATTCCTTAAACTGAATTGAAGCCGAAGTCGACGCTGCGAAAAGAAAAACAGAAATTGCTAGGGTTCATCTTTTAACCTTCATCGGCCACAATGATTTACGACGTCAACTCTCCTCTTTTCCGATCCTTCCTTAGCCAGAAAGGAGGTTCCTCAGATAAGAGGTATTTGGTTTTGTAAACAAATTCAACTTTGTTCCGTTTGTTGTATTGTTCAATCATCTTCGTTTTATGTTTTTTTTTTTTTTTTTTTTGTTGTTGTTGTTTTAAAGATGAATTCAATTTGTCTTTTTATTCGCACCTGGGAATAATATATCGTTTAATTCTTCTGGGTGAACTTTTTCATAGCTTACCGAGAGCTCTTAATCATTGTTCGCTATAACTGGGATTTGGTTGTTGTATGGAAAAGGAAGGTAAGGGTAATAGTGGTAAAGCTGATTATTCACTTAATGCAGTGGGTTCGATATTGTGATATGATCATGGTGATTTTCATCCCTTCTATGGACAGGCCTTGTTTGTATTGTTATCTGTTTGTATTTAGAAGATTTGAGTTTCTGGATTTTTTTTTTTTTTTTTTTTAATTCTTAGAACCTTTGATATGGTAATATTTAAGAATTCCGTCATAACGGAAACTGGTGCGTATTGTTTTTAAGTTGAATGTTAGGATCACCAAGGGCTTTATTTTCAATCTTTGGTCCGACTCTTTCAAGGAATACTTATTTGTAATCTTTTTTCATAGACTAAATGATGCGATTAACTTTATTAGTGAGGATGACATTCCGATAAATTTTTTTTTTTTTCTTTTCCATGCACTTAATTTGGAAGTTGGTGTTTTCGTCTATTCAACAGCCCAAAGTTTGTCTCTGCTTCCACCAGCAGATGCCAGATGTCTGGCTAAATTACAAAGTTAAAAAGAATATAAGTTGTGCCTTAGTTTTTGAATCAAGAAATTATGTATTTGGATATATTGTATGATTTGTCACTTGGCGTTTTTCCTTTTTTGGTTTGAGAAGCCACTTAGCAACAACATGCTTGCAATCCTACCAGGTCTCTGAACATCTCGTGTTGTTCCCTGTCAAAGTGATTAACTTCTGTAGTTAAGAAAAACTAGCAGATGCCTTGAGTTGTGATTAATTTTTATTTCTTGTTCTGTATTCTGATTCCTCCAAAATCCTGAATCAGTTAATGAAATTCCTTGAAGGGAAGGATTTTACGTAGTCTACTTACTGGAAATAGTTGTTTGAACTGTTTATCAATAATATTGTTGAGACAACCTGATGTGAGAAATATTTTTTCAGAAAAACTGAGGAACAAAAGCCCAAGGAACAGAAGCCAAAGGCAAGTGAAAACAAGCCTGTGATGAATGAATGATGGCTAGAAGAAATTGAGTATGCTTTAGAAGTATTCTGAGAACTGCTTAGTGCTAAAAACTTTCGCACTTGTTTTGTATTTTGACCAATGAAATTTGAACTTTGCACTCTCCTCTATGTCGTAAGAACCAAGTGGTTTGTCTGAGTTCTTGATGGATGAATCTTATATTTTGTTTACCAAAGTAAATGGGATTTGTCTGATTAACATATTAACTTTTACAATATGATCTTGAAAGGAAAACATCATATCGGAATTGTGCAGACACTCTTTCCTGTTTTTTGTTCATACTGTGTGTGCTGAAGGCTCAAAAGTGCTCTTCCGTTAAGAGATTCATCTCTAGTTACTTTACAGTACTCATTCTCAAGGGTTTAATTTGGTGATACTACGCCTAGGACCTTATTTTGATTGGAATTATTACTTCTCTGTAGAAAGATAAAACTATATATATTTGACCATACCAAAAGTCTTAAAAGAGCCTTCCTGGTGATCATAAAAAAAGGGTTGGGGAACTGGTCAAACCAGTAAAGCCGTATTAGAATCATTAGTTTCTTTTACTTTTTTTTTTTTTTTTTTTAAATTTTTGTTATTATTTTTACCTTGCGCGAAGCAGTCTTAAAAATTATTGTTCTTGCCGTGGTAACCATGACATTTTGCTAGTTCAAACAGCATTGTATTTTTTCTTTTCCTTTTAACAGAATTTTTATTTTTTTGTTTGATAGATTGCTCTTAACAGAATTTCTATTAACATTTAGATTCTACGATATATTTAGTCAAATAGAGGAACCTTTTATGTCGGGTGTAGCACGAGGATTGAAATCTTTTTGTTCTTTTGGGTTGGAAATGATTGAGTTAGTTATATAAGAATATTTATCATGACAACGCTTCACCATCCATATGGTCACCAAGACACGGCCAAGTGGTGTGAAAAGGTAATATTGTTATATATATATATACATCTACTTAATAATACATTTTTCTCTGATAGGAAATGCATATTAATTTTTCCTTTTAACAAAAATTATATTTATCCGACCTCATCCTCCTTTAAATGTATTTCATATTTAACTTTTATTAAACAAAAATTTAGGATTTTTTTTTAATGCATTTTTAATCCATTTATTTTATTCTGTTTATATCAGTTTCACCTTTGCCTCACTTGTTCTTCTTTATAAGGAAAAAAGGGTAACAACAACAGACAACCTGGGTCCCTGTTCTTTGAAAAGCAGGGGCCGGTCATTGGGCGATGCATGCAGTGGCGTATACTTGAGTATGCATTGAGTGGTTTCCCATGTGAGTTTTCATCCAACTTTCCTAACCCTCCTCCGGCTCTTGCCCTCGATCACTTCCACACTTCTTCCTTCTTTTCATTAATCATATTAGACTAGCCGAGTAAACCCTGTCCTATTTAGGGCTTATATTCCTTCTCTTTACCTGCATGGCCCTTTTTCCCCTGTTCTTCCATTAAAATCATTTAGTTATGATGCTAAAGACCGTGCCGACGCAGTAATACCAGACCAAAATGCCTTGGTACCGTTCTTTTGTACATTCCTCGGCAACCGGAAAAAAAAAAAAAAAAACTTCAGACATATTTGTAAGATAATATATATATAGATCAGAACAAAATATTACTTATTTTATTCTAATTAATATTAAAATATGAAATCACGTTAATCACAAATATATATATATATATATATATATATATATATTATACGTAGTTACTTATAAATAGAATTTGGATAAGAAGTTTAAAGCTTGAATTATAAATATATGAAATATAATATACAAGATTAGATAATACTAAAACATATATCCATTAAGATAATCTTTCATTCTTCATGAAAGGATTTGAGTTGAAAGGATGTGAGTTATAGTGTAGAATTATAACTCATGAAAAGAGACTTCCATTGGCATAGATAAGTTCATATCTAACAATATTCTGATCCAAATATCAATAGTGGAAAATTGGCCGGTTTAATCCCTTATCTATTTTCAATAATCAACATAGGTCCACAATCTATTTTTTTGACCTGCTAATTCCCATAACTTTTTATGACCTGCCAATTAAGTCCTTCCGGCAAAAATTTTGAATTTTTCGGCCAATTTCATCACATGCCAGCCATGTGATGAAATTTTAAGGGTAATATCGTCCGTCCACTGTTCATAAACTTAAAAATTTTAGGGATATTTTTGTACTGAAGCATTTGGAGTATGGAAGAATCTGTAAAATATGGAAGAATCCGGGACAGTACAAAAATATCCCTAAAATTTTTGGGTTTATGAACAGTGGGAAGACGATATTACTCCTAAAATTTCATCACGTGGCCGGCACGTGATGAAATTTGGCCAAAAAATTCAAAATTTTCGCTGGAAGGACTTAATTGGCAGGTCGTAAAAGGTTATGAGACTTAGTAGGCCAAAAAAATAGATTGTGGACCTATGTTAATTATTAAAAATAGATAAGGGACTAAACTGGCCAATTTTCCTATCAATAGTATTTGGCTATTTATACACATTTTCTTTTAAGGGTTGAAATTCTTTAAGATGTGATTAAAATTTAATGTAGTATTAGAGTGAAATGTTTTATGGTAATAGGCGAAAGTTTAAACAGATTTAAAACTAGATTCACAGCCGCATTTTGTTCCTGGCTGTTTGTGACGGATAAAATAGAGTTTGGAGCATTTGCCAGCCACAAATATAATGAACAATTTTTAGTGGTAAAAGCTGGAAGACGAGAATATATATACATACATGTATATATGTATGTATATTATTGGATGCTTTTAGAAATTGGATTTTATCATTTTTTATGCTTTTGTATGTGATGCATGTTTTATTCAGCCAAACCAAACTTTGCTTTGGTTAGTATGAAAACAACCCATAAATCTTACAAACTCAACCATGGCTGTCAAACTTGACTTTGGCATGTCACATATGAACTCAACTGCTAAGTATATTTTGATAGTGTTAGTTTTGACCACGTTAACTTTACTTTAATATATATATATAAATAAATTAATTCATGTTTGTTTATGTACTATAAATTAATGACACTTATATTCTGTGCATGTTCCGAAACTAACTAATTTTTATTATAACAATAGTAATTAATATTAACAAATTTGATGCTGCTTCATGTGTATAAATTTATTTAAATTTGTTAAATTTATTTTGCGAATAATTTATATGATAATTTAAATTTTGAAGTTAAAGACTATACTTATTGATAAATGTTTCAAGAAGTTAAAAAAAAAAATGAAATACAACCTAAGAAAATTTCAAAAACAATTCTCAAACAAGTACTTTAATTACTTGGGAAGTGATGATCACATGAAGGTTTATAGACGTACGATATATACATTAAAGCATGCATTATAGAATCTAGCTAGATCAGTAATGTCACACCAATATAGTTGTTGATGTATTAGTATTAAAAATGTACAATCCCTTAAATACATAACTAATTATCATTCTCCTTTTTTTTTTAAAAAAAAAAAAAAATCTTAATTAATCCCAAATCAATTAAAATATCTACTTATTTAGCTCTATATTTTTTTTTTCCTACCTCCAAATACTCTAGGAGTAGCAACCATGTCAGTTTCGTGTATCATGTCAAGTTGAGGATAATTTTTTTTTGATAGTTAAGTTGAGGATAATTACTTTAACACAACTCAACTTATCAATTTGAACTTAAAATGAAACAAAATAACACGAAAAAGCTGAACTTAAACACGACACAAAAATTAATCATGTCAACTCGTCAACTCAATTATGACACGTATATGATTCAAAACTCATTAATTTGTCAACACGATTATATAATATTAACTCGTTAATCTTATTATTTTACTATTTAACTTATAAAAATATCAATATTTTGTAATTTAATTTTATATAAAATATTAAAATAATAAAAATAATTAAATCATTTAATAATAATTTTAAAAAAAAATTATTTAATGATAAATTAGAATATATAATTAAAAAATAAATAAAATAAAAAATTATGCAGGTTCAATTCGTTTACAACCTGAACACAATTATCATTAAACAGGTTGACCCGTTCTAACACAAACCTATTTATCTTCAATCCTAATTCGCTAATTTTATATTGTTAAAGACTAGTTCGATTGATAAAAACTTTACATACACCCAAAAGTCAAACTAATTCATAATATTAATATATATACATATATTACAAAGAGGGTCATACTGCAGATTATAGAAAATGTTAGGAAAAATCTGAATGATAGTCCTTTATGATTTATTAATAATAAAATAAAATTTGAGGGTTTTTTATTTTTAATAGAACTTAAAATTTGTGAGTATATTTACTATCAATTGAGTTAAATCATTTTATTGATAATAATAAATATAATATTATTATATAGTCGAAAATTGGGGTTGGGGGGAAGAAAGTTACTAAAAGAAAGTTCTTTTCCTGTCCTTGATTGATAATTGTTAGTTACACACTTTCTCTCCTCTCTCTCTCTATCTATCTAAAGAAGAAGTTGGCACATTTTGCTTTCCTTTATTCACGCCGTGTTCACTTGAAACCATCTCTCGCCCTCCTCACTACCCTCTTCTTTCTCCTGTTTCTAAATCCAGACACAGTCTTCTGGGAGAAGAATCTTCTCCGCCATTTCTTCACCATCTTCCAATTTTTTTTTTTTTTTTTTTCTTTCATTTTAAAAATTTTCTTTTTTCCTCTCCGAGACAGAAAATAAAGAAATGTCTGAGCTGTGGCTATCAAGCACGTCCAAGATTCAACTCTTGTTAAGTCTTCTCAAATCTGACTTGTTCCTCTTCTGTGCCTTGATTTTTTCTCATCCTATATACTTCTTGTACTTCATCTTCTTCTCTCCATACTTGTTCAAACTCCTCTCATTTCTTTCCCCTCTATTCATCACCACCTCCCTTTTGCTCCTTGCCTTCCTCAGCAGTATAACTGTCTCTCCTGAGGATAATGGCTCTTCTAGCTCTACCAAGGTAAGTTTTATAATTACCGCTTATCATGCTGTGGTGGAGGGATTGCGGTCAAAGATTGATGATACCCGCGGGGAATTATCGTGTTTGGAAGATTTTGAACTGTTCAGAATCGTGTTCGATACACCCATGATCCATGATGATGATGATGTTGATGATAATGATAAAGGATGTCAAGTTAAGGTCTTGGATCCGCCGGCAGCATCTCTGCAGTGCTCTAAGTTGTTAGCGAGTGAGTTAGAAGTAGGAAAGTCAGGTGACAGTGGTGCTCATGAGCTGCAAGAAAAATTGGATGTAATTATGATGGAGGAGGAGAAAAGATTAGAAGCCTTCTTGCAAGAATTAGATGAGTTTGACGGAACTGTGGAAGAAGAAGAAGAAGAAGAAGAAGAGAAGAAAATTGAGGCACCAATCTCGGAGGCCAATAAAGTAGTTGAGAAACAAGAAGAAAAGTACCAGCAGCAGCTGGTGACAAATGGATCCGAGGCAGCAGCAGAAAATTATAGAAAAAGCCAAAAAAGCCAAAATGCGGTTGAGGTTGAACTTGGTAGCGATAAAGGGAGACATACCAACAACACAGGGGTGGTAAAAGTGCAAAATTCCCAGAGAGTTGCTGATGCAAATGTTGACAGCCAAGAAAAAAATAGCACCAGCAGCTTAAGTGTTGAAAGTTCAAGAGCACTGGAATACATCAATCTAGGAAGCTATGGATCAATGAGGAGGGAAAAAGATTGGAAAAGGACATTAGCAGGGAAGCTTTTTGAAGAACGGAACATGAATAATGCCAGTGGAAGTAGTGAAGGAATGGATCTATTGTGGGAGACGTACGAGATGGAGTCGAGTAAAACCAAGCCCAAAAATGACACCAAGGAGAAGAAGAAGAATAAGAAGAAACATGACCAGGCCATGAAGAAGTACTACCCTGTGAAGAAAGAAGAACAAGAATATGAAGAAGAAGAAGATGAAGACTGTGATGGAAGTGAGGAATCAGATGCGCAATTGTGCTGCTTACAAGCACTCAAGTTTTCCACTGGGAAGATGAATATGGGCATGGGAAGGCCAAGTCTTGTCAGGATTTCCAAGGCCATCAAAGGATTTGGATGGTTGCACCATGTAAGCAGCAGGCACAGCAAGAAGGTGCACATTGGTGACAGATTTTAATTTACCATATTCAGATTGTACTACTGTATTACTTCCTTCTTTCTTGGAAACAAGAGAAAAAAAAAAAAAAAAAAAATACTTCTTACCAAGTAAATATATATATATTATGTTTCTTCAATCCTTTTTTGCATTTCTTATTAGAGTTGCCTTTTTTCTTCTTCTTCTTCTTCTTACCACTGCAGAAAGATCCACAAATTATGACCCTACAATTAGTTTGATTGTCAATGGCAAAGCAACTGAAACCCCATCATGCATATCATGTTAAACTAGCCATTTTACATATCCAATTGTGGGGGCGAATTGTAGTCAAATCTCAAAAAAAGGAAAAAAGCTACACAAAACTTCTGTTTTCTAAATTAATCACAAAGGATTCCTTGTAACACCTGTGTAATAAGACTATGTAAAACTAAGGCATATCTCTAATTCTTTTCACTAAATAAAAGATTTGCATTAAAATGAATGCTTCATACCTACAATCCACGTCGAATGTGATAGTATTTAAGGTTAATCAGTCACTTATATACTTAGTAATATCTCCGAATTGATATTAACTATCTAGACCTATTACATAGACTTATTACATCTTAATCGATAAATATGGGTGGTGACACTCTTATTGAATCATGGAGAATATAAATGGGTGGAAATTATGGTAGAATTAATAATTATTTTTTTGAAAAGAAATTTCCCAATTTTGACCCTACATTTCATTTGATGGTGCAATGGCAAAAGCAACTCAAAAACTTATTATGCAAATAACCCACATTGAATGTGTGAGTTGAAAATTGGTGTCATCTAAAGAAAAGCTAAATCATGTGATGTGTTGTCTGAAGATATCAAGTTTTGGTTTGGACACAGAAGTAAACAAGATTTAATAGTTTTCTTGTTGGATCATAAATGTATCAAATATTAACTTATATATATATATATATATATATTTCTAATTATAATTTATAAAAAATATTTAATAAACAAAGTTAATATCTATATATATATATATATCTTAAAATAAAGCTAAAAAAAAAATTAATATCTTGAAATGTCATAATTTTCAAATAATCATAAAAGTTAAATGAAAGCAAATTATTTTTTAAAAATGAAAAAAAAAAATAGATAGAATAAGAAAATTTGTCATTTTAGTCTTCATACTAATTTCGTTTGGACAAATGGGTTCCTATTTTTTATTTTTGGATAAACAAATCTCATTCTTTTTTCGTTTGGGCAAAAGGGTCCTTGTTTTTTAATTTTTGGATAAATGAATCCTCATTCTTTTTTTTTTTTGACAAACGAATCATTTTGACCAATTTTATTTAGAAAAAAGTGTTAGTTTTTAAATGATTTATTGTTATTTTATATATTGTGATGATAATTATTTCATTTTATTTTTTAATTTCTCATAATTTCTCTCTTCTCTTTTGTATTAAATTAGTCAAAAGGACCTGTTTGTCCAAATAAAAAAAGAATGAGGATTTATTTATCCAAAAATAAAAAATAGGTACCCTTTTGTCTAAACGAAATTAGTTTGAGGACTAAAATGACCAATTTTCCAATAAGAAATTGATTCATGGTTGAAACAATTTTTTTTTTTTTCCTTGCTAAATTCATGGTTGAAACAATTGATAATCGTTCTAATTTAATTTTTCATGACAATCAAAGTAAAGAATAGCTCTATATTTTTTAACACTAGAAATTTTGTAGTGTTAAATTTTTAATTATTCATGTTTTAAAACATATTTATTTTAAAGGAAAATTAGACATTTTAGTCTCTATTTTATTTTCGTTTAGAAGAATTAGTCTTTATATTTTTTCTTTAACTTTTTTAGTCCCCAAATTAAAATTAATTGGATAAATAAATCATTCTAAACATATTTTTTATGCCAAAATTTATGTAATTTACCGTCATAATTGGCCTCAGACCAAGATCAACCAGTGGACGTCCGGGATTCTAGAGGTGGCTCCCACCGCACATATGGTGTATCACTTAGTTCCCATTGTCCGGGCTAGCTACCCGCTTTGATACCAACTGTCACGACCCGGGCCCGAGAGCCCGTGCCACGACTATGGGCCTGGCGGTACCCATGGTCAATTACTTGGTACCGTCCTCGCTGTACCAAAAGGGATATCCCGAGAGTTGGCAATGACTACCTAGGCCCATGCTTATATTCCATGACATATTTATGTATACTTCCAATGTGGGACGGGGTATCACAAATTTACAAATGTGATATTAAATAAGAGTATTTTTATCCATTAAAAAAAACTTATACATTCAAATTATGTGATTTTTGGCATTGAAAATAGGAAAAAATATGATCATAAGGACTTATTTATCCAATCAATTTTAATTTGGAGACTAAAAAAGTAAAAAAAAATATATAGAGAGACTAATTCTTCCAAATAAAAATAAAATGGGGACTAAAATGTCCAATTTTCCTTATTTTAAAATTACATTCTACTTTCTATGACTAAAATTGATATTAAAATATTACTTATAGAAATTTCACTCCTAATTTTATATATATATATTCAGGGGGATCATTTACTTTATTTTTTGGAGTGGTTTGGTAATAAAGCGTGAAAAGAATCTTAAGTTAAATTATTGCACGTTGGATAACCTTGGACCCTTCTAGTACCTAATCACCATTACGATATGACAATTGTGGGGCGTCACAATTATATATACGTATATTATTATTATTATTATTTTTCCCATTTTCTTTAAAATTGATTTCGGGCCCAGAAATGTGGGCCGTCAGAATCATAATACGTAAATGTAAATCAGAAACCTTTTTAATAAAGGAAAGGCCGAAAGTACAATGTATAATGGGCCTTGTCAGTTTTCTTTTACTTGGGTGAGTGAATGTTAAATTGAATGGATTGGGCTTTCTCCAGTCTAGTATTAAAATGAAATATTTGTTCTTGGAATGTATGTACACTTCTTGGACTAAATTAAGAATCTTTTAACGTACACAAAATGTCCAAACGTTCATGTCTCTCCTCCACCTTTTTTTTTTTTTTTTTTTTTTTTGTTAGTGGCCGTGTAGTAGTGATAACTGAGACGAGCTTGTAACTTTGATTTAGAGTGGTAATAGACTAATTTATTAATTTTATAATGTGCCAAGCCCTCATCTGGCGCCTTGCTGCACCGTAGGGAAGCAGAATAATTGGCATGCTCTCTTTGGGAGGGTCAGGAACTGTCAATCTCAGGAAATTCTTTAGCTTGTTAGAAAAATCGCCGAGGGCTATTTTTCATAGAGATCCTAGAATTTCATTGACACTTTTAAATGCAATTCCATGTGGCGATGTTGTATGTTATTCTTTAATAGCAAGTGCGATATCAGATACTGTTAACTTCACTAATCATTTTGCAGTGAAAAGGAAGATACAATTAGAGTTCTCTAACAACAGCCTTCCCAGTCTCCCCTCCTTTCCAAAAAACTCAAAACGCAAAAGCGAGGGGAGTTGGGCTATAAATATTCACATGTTCCAGAAGTCCCTTAAGAAAACACAACAGCCAACAGAGGATACAAACCAGTACAATTTGCGCTGGCAAAGTCAAACTTGCCACACAAGTACTTAACTTGGGGTGTAAGTTTTTCTGTACAGACTTAAGTACCCTTCATAACAACTAGAACAATCGCTTCCTACAATCTGTTGCCCCACAATAGCAGGCCATTCTTTTTGTCTTGCCATCAGGGCCCACAACGCTATCAAGGACATAGCCATAGTCGTACGTCAGCTCCTAAAGATTTCATTAACAGAATTTAATTTCAATAACATCTATAACCAACTACTTTGTCATCAGAATGAACGCTTATCAGAACTCGAGGCAAAAGAGTAACAGCATTTCCAAAAGCAAAACAAAACCGCCACAAAGATCCCTAAGAATAAGCAAATATAACACAAAATATTCGCAGAAGTCTCCGTTATGTATGTTAAACCAAAAAGGGCTACATAACTAGTCTAGAAATTTCATTTTGTGAAGCTTGTACTGTTAGAGAATTGCAATTAGATTATTCTCTTTAACATTACAAAAGGATATTCTGAAGCGCACAACTAATTATTCAACAAACTACCAAAAAATAATAATAATAATTATTATTCAACAAAAGTAATCTTCGGCAGGAGTTACAACCTAGAATGAAAAGCAAAACATTTAAACAGTTATTCTGATCAAGATTGAAAAATGAACAGTATTTCGGACATCTTTTTTTCTTTTCTCCCTCTTGTGCTCCAAACCTCAGTTTAATAAGTCAGTCCCATTAAATTACTATTGTTGATAAATAATGCAGCAGAGTAATGGAAACATCATTTATACACACATTCATGCACATATATAATAGAGAGAAGAGAACCTTGAGTGGCGGTATATTGTCAGCTGCAATTAGCACCACTCTTGCAAGTTTAACGTCGTGGTGGGTGCTTAATACACATTGAACAAATAAATTTGGTTGACAGCTGTGATTTATAAATCTTGCAATATTACCCTTCAATCCAGCATCAATGCAAAACTCTGGAGTATTATCAATGCTCTTCTCCTCATCCTTTTCAGAAGTAGGTAATGATACATCCCGCAATCGCCTCTGAACAGAAGAGAGTACTCAGTCATCAACGGCAAGGAGAAACAAGAAAAGGCAAACTCAATGAAGAAGTTGCATGCATGTACCTCTCTTCCATCAAGTCCCTTCATTGTCTGTAAACAGTCTATGTCGAAAATGTAGCTGTTTGCAGCAGCAGAGTCTGTCTCGTCTGTTTTTGTGAGGATACCAATGTATTCACAAATTGGTGCCCCAGAAGGTATATAATCCCAAGATCTTACAGCCCACCCCTTGTTAGGAGTTCGAAAAACCTGTCATTATCAGCATGCATGATGAACTATGGTTCACACAAATACTAAGGAACATATGAAAACAAAATTCATTGTAAAGTGACAAACTAGTAATAATCAAATGATACCTCCAATCGATACTTAATGCCTCTCTGAGATGTTCGGTTTACACAATCAGGTCCACAGCCACAATTGGAATTGCATTCAAATACCACGGCCTTGGGTTCAATCAGTCTGAGACAGAGAGAAGATAATTAAAGAAACTCAGATGCTAGGTATTGCTTGTGACTCTGTTTTATGCATAGTATGCCCAAATATTCTAGTTCTAGAAAGGGCAAACAAATTCTTATATGCATCTTAGCTTAATCATGCTTTCAAAATATACTATGACTTAAAGAAATCAACCATTTTGACATATTTCACTCCCAACAGGCGCATGCACTAAGGTTCTGATGGGCACCAAGATGTTTAATGAGTCCAATAAAATTATATGAAGACTCAGATCAGGGAGGCCAAGTAAAAATCTGAAATATCAAACCATCTGAGGCAGCAGTTGCATATATGCATCATAAACAAGGGAAAATACCTTACCCTGCGATGCAATTACAGAATAATTAAGTCCACAGATGTATCTGCTTTAGTAAACATTCTCAAAGTCACAGAGAGAGAGAGATAAGAGTCAAGACTAAAGAAGTGCAATAAGATGCTCACCTACCACCATCCCGCAGAACATAGGGAAAGTCTGACCCGTTCAATTTAGCACAGGCACAAACTCTAGGATCAGTACACATACCCTTACAGCTGCATCCAGGAGCCTTGGGTGGAACTTTTATGCTTTTGGAAAACTTCATCTCCTTGCAATAGGTGAAGCCTGAATTTCAAATTTAAAATAAATAAAAGGCTGAAGTTGGAAAACATGCGACATAGCTAAAAGTTGCCGAATAAAAGGAAAAAGATACAGCTAAGTGAAGAGAAAAATACTCTTAAATCAGATGCATACTAAAGCTCCCATTGGAATTAATTATACGAATGTTAATAGCATCAGATCTCAAAAATAGTTGAATCTATTGCAAGTGAAAAGATATAGTCAAAATATATGAGAGCATCAATCAGAAATAACTTCAAATACATGATTTTTGTTTAAGTCTATATCCAAATATGGAGAATAATATAAAGATGAGTTGCAAGTATCAGGAGATAACTCAAATATGAGTTGCAGAATAATATAAAGATGACAGAGAATACTTTTACATCACAAGGATCATATCATGACAAAAGTTTCACCTATGACAAGGAACATTAGAGAAAAATGCGTAAAACTGTAATATTTAGAAGAGTTTTAATAGAAGGGGAAATAAGATTAATTATTGATTTTTCTCCCTAAGCTTAAATAAAACCCTTTTTTTTCCTATATATGAAATTTCTAGCTTAAATAAAACCTTTTCTTCCGATATAACAAATTTCTAGGCATAAAATTTTTGGCTAAAACGAAAGGTTGTGAAGGTGCTTAACAATTGCCAACAGTTAGAACAGCAAGGATAGAGTTGAAGTTGATCATTGCCATTCAAGATCTTCAACATTCGCACATTATTATCATAATGGATGATTGCACTTGCCTGTAGGTGCAACTGGAGGATGATCAACCAAATTAGTAGCAGGAATAGGAATATCCTCCTGGCCTCCAGAAATATCATCACAAACCAGCCTAAGATATAAATCAGAAAAGCTTCATTTCCATTTCAAAATTTAAAAGCAATCAGATCACAGTTTGTATCTAAACAGAAAGAGTCTTTAATATACCCTTGTAATTCACCAATTGAGTTAGGAACAGGACCTCGAGAATAATGAACCTGAGATAAAGGTAATATTAATGATGGGAAGTGTTCATCATAAGATTCAAACTAGGCCAGAGCAGAACTACCACCCCACAATACTTCTTTTTCATACCTGAACAGAATGGAGACAAAGCAAGCTTAATGATTTCCAAGCAACGAAAGTTAAAAGTAAAACATCTTATCCATCAGTTAAAGCTCACTGCACCCTCCCTGTGCCCCCTCTCCTACCATTACTCTTCACTGACAATGTTTACTATCTCAATTGTACTACTTTCCTTATATACATTTTTGTGACTAAGTAGAGAGCACTTAAGGAGCTGAGTGACAACAGCTAAAACCTTAAGAACATGAAAATACTAAAATATCTCTGACATGAAGAAATTACCTGATTAGTGGTCAAAGGAGGCTGGCCAGCAACCCGTTTCAGTCGGAATTTGTACACTGTATAGCCAGAAACACCTTTCTCTGCCCAGTAGCTATCAACCTGCAAAATAAGCTACTTAGGAACAATAAAAGAATAGAACAAGTACCAGTAGGCATATGGACCATTAAGTTTTTTAGGAAAAAAGAAAAAAAAATGAAGTTTGGATAGGATATTGCTAAATAACTCAAGTTTTACTTTAAGAATGCAATACTGAGAAGGAAAAGTCTTGTAGCCACAATCCTCATCATTCCCCATAGGAAAACTTCCTACACACAGGCAGGCCACAGGCATTTCACAATATGCTGCAAAAAGCAGTTCTTCAAACAACCTGAATGACATCATTACCAAAGTAACTAAAAAGAGCATGAGTACCTTGTAAAGCCCATCATAGGTGTAAACCTTTCCCACGTAGCTATTTGCACATTTATGGCCGCGAACAACTCTTACAGGTACCCCCTGTTCCATACAGTTCTGCAACAGAAAAGTAACTGTATCTCACTGCATAAACAACAAGAGATTACAAAAAATTCTCACAAACAAACATCTAGAGTTCATAGAAGCTCCCATTTTAATTACCAGCAACTCAGATAGTATACATAATAAGGCTTGATATCAAAATAATAAAAACGAAAAAGAGACTACACTACTCTAAACCAAACAAGAAAATATGGCAAAGAAGATCTCTCCAAAGTTATAGAAGTCTCTTCAAGAATTTGGCACAGGAAGTATGTGATTCAGATTATTCTGCAGCACAAGTGAAATTATGTAAAGAGCATGTAAACAATAACAACAACTTGAGACGCGAGAATATTATTTCTGTAGTTCTATAAACTTTGTATACACATCGTTTAGGTAACTAAACCAGTTGAGATTAACCTTCCATCATTCAGCACCATTAGCTGCAGTATGTATCAAAAATCAAATAGTATTGCATTTTTTATCCAACAAATACAAGTCCCAACAATAGATGAGACTGAGGATATCCTTCTTGGATGTCAGAATTTTCCTTCTCACAAAGATCAACTTCAAACATGTCATTATATAAACCTTCTTCTCTAAGGAAGCAATGCATCTTCCATCATTCATTCTACAATGTACAAGATCTCCTTGCCCCTTCTATAATGTCTGCCCATTTCAAACACCACAACATCTGATCTTTGCTATAAGTATTTTCGCAAACCATGTCCAATCCTTAGTGGTCTGGAATTGTATCATATTCAGGAGGATGATAAAGAGACTAAACTCCTCACACACTGCCATTGGCTCCACAACTGCCGGGGTAAAATGAATAAGGTTTGTCCTTCTATTAATCATGCGATACTCCAAAGTAGTATCCATCAATCTTGACCATAACCATGATACAAAATTTATTTATGAAGAGATTTCATTTTCAATAGCAAAAACAACCACAACAGACCAATAATTGATCAAAATAATAGTCAAGATATTAACAATGGGCTCAACATAAGCCACCAACAAAAATATTACTGGTGTTTTGAAGTTTGGAAGTGCTATCTTGAAGATATTAATCGAAGCATGTGGAAACATGGACAATAGGACCGGAAATCTTGACCACTTTTGTATGACCGCTACTCTCATGTCAACCATTATTTCCATCACTCTGATATGGTGGTCATCACATAAATGCGATTTTATAGTTAGTTTCTCCTGCTTGTCTATTAATATTACCAAAATAGTGAAGAATCATATGCGAAAATTTTAAAGCCTTTGGATTTGAGTTTGAGTACCTCATTCTTTTAATCATCTCTGCACAGTGAAATTATCTTTGTCTTAAGCCAAACAATGTAAATCTGTGTCTTTGGTATTTCTTTTCTCTCATTTTCTCAGTTTTGTTTTTGCACCCTAACTGTATATCTTAGTTTTGGAGGCTTACCCATAAGAAAAATAAAGGTAGCATCCAAAAGACCATACCTTGCAATGAAAATTTTAAAATAAATGATAAAAGAAATTGTGGAAAGAAGCAACCATTGATTACCTTTAGGCCCAAATTACCAAGTTGCATTACTTGATCCTTTATTTGACGCTTATCTCCAAGTAAGTTATTACCACCTTGACCTGTGTAGACAATCTCCTCATACTTATCCAAATCGTCCTCATACTGGCCTGACATAACAATAGATATTGCCAGTGGTAATATGTAGTTCCCATAATCCTGTAACATTTCACAAAGGGAAATTCCTTTAAGTAGTACACCACAAAACAGTAACACAACAGCAATATATTAAATAGGTTCATATATAAGTTTTAGGTCGTCAAAGTTTTAGTAGGGTCCATTTGGACAGTAATTCTTTTTCAAAAAAAAAAAATTCCATACAAATATTTTTGCGGGAAATTAAAGTAGCCATATCTTTTAAATTTGAACATTTGAAAATTTTAAAATTATATAGTTAAATATTAAAAATATAAATAACATATTTGAAAATTTACATTTTAAATAGGAAAATTGGCCGGTTTAGTCTCTTATCTATTTTTAATAATTAACATAGGTCCACAATATATTTTTATAACCTGCTAAGTCCCATAATTTTTTACGACTTGCCAATTAAGTCCTTCCGGCGAAAATTTTGAATTTTCCGGCCAAATTTCACGTGATGAAATTTTAGATGTAATATCGTCCGCCCATTGTTCATAAACTCAAAAATTTTAGGGATACTTTTGTACTGTCACAGATTCTTCCACATTTTACAGATTCTTCCATATTCCAAATGCTCCAGCACAAAAGTATCCCTAAAATTTTTAGGTTTATGCACAGTAGGCGGACGATATTACCCCTAAAATTTTATCACGTGGCCGGCACGTGATGAAATTTGGCCGAAAAATTCAAAATTTTCGCCGGAAAGACTTAATTGGCAAGTCGTAAAAAGTTATGAAACTTAGCAGGTCAAAAAAATAGATTGTGGACCTATGTTAATTATTGGAAATAGATAAGGGACTAAACCGGCCAATTTTCCGTTTAAATAAGTGAAAAAGTTGGCCTATTTTCTAGAAAATGATTTTTTTTTTTGCAAAAATAAATAAATAAATAAAATTGGCATCCAAATGAAGCCTTAGCAATCTAAGTGTCTAGCACAAACTTTCACCAACCAGCATACCATCACATATTAAACTGTGATAAAAAACTTAAACAAACAGCACTATTATGTTCCAAAAACTGAAGAATAACGAAAATCAAGGGGAAGGGAGGGACGAGGTTAACCTAAGAACCATATAAGCCGAAAAATCATGTTTCAGTAAAATTGAAAAAGTAATTAAGATCATCAATAGTGATCAAACAGTCTGCTTCCCAATAGGATGAAAATTTCCCTCGAGGGCCTCTACAGTATCAACTGCAGACTAAGAAACTAATTCAAAAATTGAAACTGCTATATAAGTAACACCATGAAGCAATAAAATGCAAAAGTGCCCGTCTCAAACCTTCAACCAACTAAAATTGAGTCATCATTACTGAGTAGAGAGTGTGTTAAATTGAGTTAAATTGTCACTTATTCTAAAAGCTTAAGCTGATAGAGAGGGGTTAAATTTATTCTCTTAACACACTCCCCACGTGTGGGCCGATCACAAATTTTCTTAACAAGGCCCAACACGTACACAATAACCAACAAATGCCCCAACAAAGGCCCAACACATGCACAATAATCAACCAAATGCAAACAGTAGCAGAGATTCAAACTCCTGCTTTGATACCATGTTAGAATTGAAGACATAGATTAAATGGAAACAATATTAGGGTTTCATAACATTGAAAATAATTGTTAATTACAAGAGAAAAATAAGAGTATATATAGCAAACAATGTAAAAAGACTAAAAAGACTATCCTACCCCTTATGAGAAATAATAAATAATAAAACCAATAATAACTAATATAAATATTAAATAATATAAATATATTCTACCCTTCTTCATCATCCTTTGTATCTCTGTCACAATCTTCTTTTCCTACCTCTGTTATGATTGATGATGGTACTCACATGTCTTTAGCGGGTATTGGGTCTGTATGCATTCCTCATTTATCCCTCTCTGATGTTTATTGTGCTCCAAAACTTACTATGAATCTTGTATCTGTGAGTCAGCTTTGTGACTCCTCCACTTCTTGTGTGGTGTAGGATCCTCAATCTCAGAGGCTGATTGGGACAAACCGTAGGCAGGGGGGATTATATGTCTTGGACGAGCTACGAGTTTCAAATGTAGCTGCATCGGGTGTCGATTTGTCTTCTTTCCGTTTAAATTCTTCTTCTCCTTTTTACTTGTGGCACTCTAAACTTGGTCATGTTTCAGCCTCTCGACTAAGATATTTAGTTTCTCAGAGATCTTTAGGTAATTTAAAAACTTGTGATATTTCTGATTGCAATAGTTGTAAACTGACAAAGTTTTCTGCTTTACCTTTTAATCGAAGTGTGTATTTTTCTGTTGCACCATTTGCCTTGATTCATTCTGATGTGTGGGGGGCTTCTCCTGTAGCCACAAAAGGGGGTTCTAGATATTATGTTTCTTTTGTTGATGATCATACAAGGTATTGTTGGGTTTATTTAATGAAGCGTAGATCTAATTTTATTCATACTTATATTGCTTTTCGCTCATTAATTAAAACTCAATACTCTATTGTGATAAAATATTTTCATTCTAGTTTGGGTGGAGAATATACATCTGCATGGTACTATTCATCAATCCTCATGTACTGATACTCGAACAGAATAGAGTAGTTGAAAAAAAACATAGACATATTGTTGAAACCGCTCGCTCTCTTCTCTTATCTGCTAGTGTCCCAAATCTTTTTTGGGGTGAAGTCGTTCTCACTGCTATACATTTGATTAATAGAATACCCACTGTTCATACTTCAGGTTTGTCTCTCTACGAAAAATTGCATAAGCATTCTCCTAACTACTCATCTTTACGTGTGTTTGGTTGTACTTGTTTTGTCCTTCGTCCCAGTGTTGAGATTAATAAGTTATCTTCCCGCTCAGCCTGTTGTGTTTTCCTTGGTTATGGTGAAGGTCAAAAGGGTTATTGTTGCTATGATTCTGTTGCTCAGAAATTGTATGTATCTCATCATCTTCTTTCTTGAACATATTCCCTTCTTCTCTATTCCAAGCACGTCCCAACAAGTATCTAAGTCTGATCTCATATGCATTGATCCTTTCTTAGATGATCCTCATAACCATCCACCCTCTACTACTTCCTCCTCCTCCTCTATCGACGTTTCCGCTTCTCCAATGCAGCCCTTTCCTATCATTTTTCTCGTAGGACTCGAGCAGCTACTAATGGTGCAACCGATAATATTTCTCATGCTCCTCCTTCCACAGATGATGTCTCCATGCCTTCTCCTACGGTCATTTCTGCTCCTCCTATGATTGTAGATCCTACACCACCACGTTATCTGCAGCGTACTCATAAGTCCACTCAATTACCCGATTTTGCTTATTCTTGTTTTTCACCTTCTTTTACTTCATTTTTAATGTCTCTTCACAATCTTTGTGAGCCCACTTCCTACACAAAAGCAATTCTTGATCCCAAATGGCAGCAAGCTATGGCTGAGGAACTTGATGCTTTGCATCGGGCCGCTACGTGGGATTTGGTGTCACTTCCCCCTGGTAAGAATGCTATTGGTTCTCGTTGGGTTTATAAGATCAAAACAAAGTCAGATAGATCAGTAGAGCGTTACAAAGCACAATTAGTTGCGAAGGGTTTTGCTCAAACATATGGTATAGACTATGAGGAGACTTTTGCATCAGTTGCCAAGATGACCACTATACGTGCTCTTATTGTAGTTGCTTCTATTCACAAATGGTCTATTTCCCATATGAATGTCAAAAATGTCTTTTTAAATGGGGATCTTAAAGAAGTGTATATGGTACCTCCTCCTGGTTTATCTCATAATCCGAATAAAGTTTGCAAACTTGAAAAGACATTGTACGGTCTCAAACCACAGTAGAGATTTTCTACTGTGGTTAGTTCTTTTAGTTTTTCCTCTAGTGCTCATGATTCAGCTCTTTTTGTTTAAATTTATGTTTGCTGGTCGTATTCTTCTTTCACTTTATGTTGATGACATGATTATTACCGATGATGATGTTCTTGATATTGCAAAACTGAAGGCTGAGTTGGCTCACTAGTTTGACATAAAGAATTTAGGTCCCTTGTGTTATTTTTTGGGTATTGAAGTTGCTAATTCTTCAAAAGGTTATCTTTTATTTCAGTCCAAGTACGCAACAGATATCCTTCAACAAGCTCGACTGACAGATACTCGGACTGTTGATACTCCTTTGGAACTTAATGCTCGGTATAGCCCTACAGATGGTACTCCATTATCTGATCCTACTTTGTATCGGACTTTAGTTGGTAGCTTAATCTATCTCACTATCACTCAACCAGATATTGCTTATGTTGTTCACATTGTCAGTCAGTTTGTTGCATCTCCCACCATAGTTCATTGGGCTGCTGTTCTTCATATCTTACGCTATCTACGGGGTACTATTTATCATAGTCTTGTGTTTCCCTCTGATTCGTCTTTGGAGCTTCGTGCATATGCTGATACTGATTAGGCTAGTGATTTGAATGATCGTAAATCCACTACTAGCTTTTGCATATTCTTAGGTGGTTCACTTATTTCATGGAGAAGTAAGAAACAACAAGTTGTTTCTCAATCCTCCACAGAGGCTGAGTACCGTGCAATGGCCACTACTACGAATGAGATTGTTTGGTTGTGTTGGCTTTTGGCAGATATGGGAGTCCCCATTACTACTCCTACTCCGCTTTATTGTGACAACAAGAGTGTCATTCACATTGCTCGTAATTCGGTCTTTCATGAACGCACTAAACACATTGAGATTGATTGTCATATTACTAGACAGGCGCTACAGCGTGACACAATTACATTGCCTTTATATCTTCCACCATGCAGTTAGCTGACTTTTTCACAAAGTCTCACACAGTCCAACGATTTTGCTTCTTTGTTGACAAACTCTCAATGCTCTTTGCAGACGCATCGTGAGTTTGAGGGGATGTTAAAATATATTTATATTACTTATTATTAGTTTTATTATTTATTATTTCTCATAAAAGTAGGATAGTCTTTTTAGTCTTTTTACATTATTTGTTATATATACTCTTATTTCTCTCTTATAATTAACAATTTTCAATGTTATGAGACCCTAACATCATTTCCATTCAATCTATGTCTTCAATTCTAATAGAGAGAATTTTGCACCAGATACAGTAAGAGAGTAAAAGAGACAACAGACACAGCTGCAAATACATTAAAGTTCAGAACACAAAAATATTACCAATTTCTTCCCTTGGCCAATGAAATCAATTCCATTGAGCCAATGACTGTGAAATCCCAATGCAACCATCTCAGCTCGTGAAAAGAATTGATGACCTACATCAATCCCTGCCATATAACATGCAGACTGTAAGCCATCAAACAATAGTTGCTTCATTAATTCGGGAATGATGCCATAAAATAAAAATAAGAAAGATAAAAGATAAGGAATGTAATATGATCTAGCTGCACACTTAATCGAAGTGCATTACTTCATGCAATCTGAGGAAAAATGAACCAAAAAAAAACCTATGTTACTCCACCCATTTACAACATAAAAATTAATCAGAACCATAACATCAACATTCAGTTTTGCAGTGAACAAGCTTGTTGTGGAGTCCGAACAAGGACAAATTTAAGGAGTTCATCCCCTCAATTAGTGAAACTAGAACAGGTAATATGGAATGTGAACAACACAAAATCAACAAGAATTTGGAAAAAATAAAAAATAAATAAATAAACAAAAATAGTAAGTGGAATGACATTTCAAGTAAAGATGACCGAACCTGGGATGGAGCCAAATCTCTTTTTAGGATATAGGATAGAATTTGTCATCCTCATCTGCAGAAATCATTGAAATAAGTTATGCAGCATAATAAATATTATTGGGCCAAGAAAGGCACAAAAAGGTTGCAGCAGAGGTAAGGAAAACCTGAACAATGGCAACAATCTCACTAGAACAATGAGGAAAAATGGAACAGTAGTATTAAGGTGCTTATATTTGAGAACAAAATGTGCATAATGCAGAGCTACAACATTAAAGACAGAAACTAAAAAGCGAAATATATTATTGAACCTGGAGGGAAAAAGTCATTGAAAAAGATAACATTAACATTATCAATGTATAATCAGCATATAGCAAGAATTAAGTATGAAGGTCAGAAAACCATTTTACTTCGAGATGTGAAAATTAAGTACGGTAGGCATGTAATGGCAGACGTAAGAGAGGAAAGGCTTATTCCAAGTTGCTACAGGATTAGACTTTCATGAAGTGAGTCACTTTAGGGAAAGCATTGGCGACTCCAAGATGAGGTCAGTGGCATACCATTGTTAATGCCTTCAAATCAGGTCTCTTAGAACCCCGTTTAGCGTCAGCTTCTGCAACATCCAACCCCTACGTATATCTCAATCAGAATATCAGACATGTCAGTGGCAAGACTGATCAGACAACCATTAGCCATGGCAATATATTTACAGCAAAGGTTACCTTGGCTTTTGAACCCTTGCCTATTTTGCGAGTTTCAGTTCTCCCACACCTTTTCTCTTCTTCCTAACATGAATAATAATAGAAGATATATATATATATATATAAAAGAGTAAATCCCTGAATCCCGGAAGAGTTTAGAATGACTTATATATTTCAATAATAGATAGTGTTTAAATTAACAAAGGGGTAATTTTGGGAAAAATAATAAAATGAGGTTGGAGAATTATTTCGGACAAGAAGTATAGAACAAATATATTTACGAAATGGGCGTAAAAATGTGTTGGTAATTCAAAATTTGAGTAAAGTGAACGGGAAATGAATGAAGCAACCTGAACATAGTGAAGATAATGTTTGTTAAATATCCTCAAAGTTTCGGTAACCATAGCGGAGGTGCTTTTCTGGTTCAGGATTCCATCCTGTGCCAACTTGACTATAGCCTTAAAATCAGCAGCATTATTCTCGGCCTCTCCATTAGATGTTTCCTGGCTGGGATGCTGGGCATTCTCGACAGGGTTGTCCAGCTTTCTCCTCTTATTGTCAGACCTTTTGGTTTTGTTGACGGTAGGACTTGGAGAATCGTTAGGAGCCCCAAGTCGCGAGGCCGCCTTCTCCTCAGCTTGGATCTTGAGCTTTTTGATCCTGGCGCTGCTTCTCCTACTCGAAACAGCAACGGGGATCTCGAGGTTCTTCTCATTAGAGACCTCGTCTCCACATTGGACTACCATTTCTGAAGCAGCAAATCAATTGGATGCCGGGGAAAAACCAGAAAAGGAAAGAGAGTCGGGGTTTATGAGCTAAGCTCTGAGGCAGGAAGTGCAGCGTAGGGCACCGGGCAAGCCAAGGGGAAGGGAGTGTGCCACACTGCCACGCTACGACTGGTGCAATCTTTTTGGTAAAAACCACAACACAAGCCCCACCCAACCCAAAAAAGAAAAAAGGAAAAAGGTGTAGGACTGGACATGGTATAATAAATGTTTTTTCGATGGGAAGTGACAAGAAATGTTGAATGAATTCAGTTTTAGCGGGCATGCCCGCCACTGAGAATTCATATGTAGTAGTATTAGTTTTAAACATTGTTCTTAACCGAAAAAATGGAGAAAGCTATGGGAAAAATATTGCATTTTATTATCTTTGTTTTTTTTTTTTTCCCTAGTAACATGTTAAGTTCTTTAATTTTAACTCTATAAATTATTAATTTTATTAATTTTGAAATAGGTTTTTTGACCAAAAAAAAATTTATAAGTTTGAGTATTTAAATATTATATTTTTATTTCAATCAAATTTGTAAAGACAAAATAAAAAATTTATGCCATTAATTATTATTAAATTACAAAAATTATAAAATTTTTTTATTATTTAAAATAAATCTTCTTCTCGTTTTCCTTTCTCAAAATTTGAATGTTGACGTATTTATCTGCCTAATAAAAATGAGAATTTCAAAATAAATTTCTTCTATTTCAAATGAAATTCTTTTTGTATGGTTCTCTAATTTTGGCCGTAAAAGAATCATTTGTCCAACAAATTTTTTATTTCTCAAGGATAAAATATTACATTTATTATTATTATTGTTGTTGTTTTATAATTTTGTGATAATTGATAATATTAATTTCTTATTTTGTCATTGTAAATTTAACTAAAACAAAAATAGTATTAAAATATTTAAAAAATATACAAATACGAATGAACATTTTAACGAACAGAAACAATAATGTAGAAATTTTTATACAAAATTTTCTATTGTCTAATTATTATTATTATTTTATTCAACCATCAAAATATTTATCATATTATAACGAATTAAATTGCTTATATTTATAATTAAAAATATATGTGTGTGTGTTGACTGCGAAATAATTAAGCATAAGTGTTGGACCCCGCGTGTTATATTTCGACATGCATACGAGCGACCTCGTATGGAAATGTGACTTTCCCAAAGAGTACAACTTAGAAAGCAGCATTGGCAGCGAAATCCATAAGCAGACTCTTCGCACCACCTTAGATCTAATTGCACCCTCAACTCGACCGTAGGATATAGTCCGAGCAACTCTATTTCACCTTGCCCGCCTCAATCAAACCACAGTAGGAAGTCAACCACTACGGCTTTAGCGTGTTGTGCACGACCAAGGTGATGTGACGTGCTTGACACGCGCCGTTCGTGTTGACACATGCACTCAAGTGTACCAATTTTGCTATTTTGAATACCAATTTAAGGTCCATCGGTGAAGATATGTGCCCATTCCAGCATAAATCAAGGAGACGGTCAGGTGCACGTGTTAATCGTACGCAAATCACAAGGCATTGCCAAATTTACTTATAAAATGAGATTTTCTTTTTTCCAAAGAGGTTAGCATTCTTATTAGGCCTAAAAAGCCCTTCTTTCCAACTCCTTATATAAATTTTCTTTATGTTTTTGAGATAAGTGACTGACTTTATTATTAGAAGTGAAAACGTGGGTAAAGCCCCACTTGATTTCTTCTTCTCTAGAGAGAAGATCGTTATTCAAAGGAGATTAAGGTTACCATCGTCATTTTTTTGGTGAGAAAGTGGTATAAGATTTTTACCACATCATGTCAATATATATGGCAGAAGCTGTTCATACAGCATAACAGAGAAAAGTAAAACTTCATCAAGGAAGATGATGGAATGAAGAGCAAAGAGAACAAAAAGGAAATAAACAAGAAAGGATATATGAACCTTCTTCTCATTTCATTAAAAAAAAAAAAAAAAAAAAAAAAAAAAAAACTTTAAAAAAATTTTGTTTTTTATAAAAAAAAAAAAAAAAAAAAAAAAAAAAAAAAAAACCTGTAAACATAGTTTGGTATTTATACATACACATAACAAGTTTAAGATATTACTTACCAAAAAAAAAAAAAAAACAAGTATAAGATATTAATTCTACAACATAATATCTGGTGAGTTACTAAGACTATTTTTGGACTAAGATTTTTTTTCAAAATTTCACTCAAACTCAAAAGAAATAATTGTACTTGTTTGGACACCAATATGACATATTACTATTCATTTTCGATGAGGTAGTAAAAAAAAAATACACTCACTTACTATAAATATTCAATATATATATATATATATATATATATAAAATTCAAATTAGGGATGACAATTAAAACCATACCCGATGGGAAACCCGTATACCGACCCCGTTTTGATCGGGGAATCCCTGCTTTGACCAGATTTAGGGATGGGGACGGTGATTCCCCGAAACAAAAAATAGGGGATGGAGGCGGGGATGGTATTCATCATTAATCCCCGACCCCGCCCTCATTCCCGTCCCCACAAAATATATATATAATATTTTTAATTATATACTTATATAAAAATAAAATTATAGTAAGAATTTTAAAAATTTTTTAAAATAAATTATAATAATTATTTAATAAATACTATAATTATTTAATAATACAAAATAAGTGGTGAAAATTCTCCGTGGGGATCTCCGATCCCTAACGGGGCGGGGATAGTATGAAAAAAAAATTTCCCGCAGGGGATGAGGAAGGGGATGGGGAATATATGTGAGAACCGAGGATGGGGATGGGGGAAGGAGTCCCTGTATATCCCCGTTCCTGTTGCCATCCCTAATTCAAATAAAAAATGATCATGACACTAATAAAATATGTTATTTTTATCTTTCACTTACTAGACAACATCTTACATTGACCTCACCTTATTCCTTGTTATTTGTAATTAATTTAATTATTTTTGAAAAAAATGAGTTTTTTCAAAAAAAAACACGTTGAAATCCAAAAACACTATAACTTATTGCCTGACCATCTTAACAGGCTCTAACGCCAGAGCGCAAAAGAAGAGTCGTTCCGACTTCACTGCTAAGTGCCAAGGAAGAAGAAGCGAACCAATCGCTGGGCATGGAGTTGTAGTCTCAAAGTAGAGAACGAAGGAAGGAGGGTTTCTTCAGAACCAGAGAGAGAATGGATAACTTGTACGGTTATCTTTCATCTTGCTAGTTTTCGAGATCAGGTAAAATTGTGTTCATGTTGCTGTAGGTCTCGCTTGTTCATCGCTGCCATTATAATATTATCCCCTTGTACTAGCCATTACTTTTACGTTATAAGATTTTTAGGTAATAGTACAAAACTGTCACTGGATTTTTTTAGGTGGGTTTCTAGTTTCTACTACCGAAGTTGAAGGCCCCGGATACTCCGTGTCCTATTTTATTGGCATCTACTCACTCCTACTGAACTGATGTAGAATACTTTGCTTTACCTATTTGTTTAGGCCCTGCCACTATCGCGCTCTTTGTGTAGTAGTCTATTAATGTATTAATTAAAATCGCAAGTTCGAAGAGTATTTTCGGGTGAGATGAACAGCTGTATCTATGCATTTGGTGGTTGATTATTGGTGCAGAGTTCTAATTTGATTCACTCCAGAGCGTGATTATCATAGATGTTTGCGTCATTGCTACCTGCTGGAAATCATTTTATTCAAACTATGCTGATGGTTCATAACTCCATATACATGGTGCATCAATTTGAGAGATAGATATCATTTTGGGGATCTGCAAATGCACGGGTATAACATAACATGGATTTTTTTAGTGTTCTGGTTTCTTTGGGTCTTTTCTTTCCCTTGTTTATAGACATGCTTATCCCCTAACTCATTTGACCACAGTATTTAAAAATATATGGGAAATAAGAGAGACAGAGATACATCAAGTTTTCGGCCAATAAGTAATGCAACAGCTGATCACGGTGTTGGATCTCAAAAGAAGCACAATGCATCAGATATTCACCCTGAATCACAGCACTTTCCATTTGCTTCTATTTCTGCCAACCCTCTTGGTGGCCCTATAACTTTCACTCCCTCCACTACACTTAGCTGCACTTTGCCTGCTGCTGAAAAGGAAAATATTGTCTATAGGACTCAATCTTCTGGATACATTTTTATGTGCAATGGAAAAACAAAAGCTGATTGCTACAGATACCGAGTTTTTGGGCTCCCTGCTGCAAGAATGAGTGTTGTTGAGAAAATCAGACCATGCATGACACTTCTTGTTTGACTTTGACTTAAAACTTCTATATGGAATCTATACTGCAGCCTCTAGTGGAGGACTTGGAATTGAGCCAACTGCTTTTGGAGGGAAATTTTTAGCACAGGTACCATTTTTCTACTGCTCTTGCTTCAGGGAAATAATAGGGCTGAAAAAGCACTGATGTGGCTGCAAATGAATACATCATCCATCTAACCATCATTGTTACAACCCAGCTTTCCGACCCCCTGACAATATACTTCTAAGCATATATTGACAGTTCTTCAACCTGAACCATGAAAAAACTCTTGGATTGCAAGTTGAAAATCAAGTTCCATAGATTGAAAAAACTTCTAACTGATCCAAGCCCCATGATTTAGCCACTGATGCATGTATTAGCAGAGCACAGTTCTGTAGTGGTACAATTAGCTCCATTTAGATATTTCTAATCAATTTGTTTTGCTTTTGAAGTTGCATTTCAGCTAGGACTTTTAACGTGGAGTTATATGAGTCTTTTATTCTACTCCATAGAACATGAATAAACATCACTATCTCTTCTTCTTCAATTTTTTTAATGATAAAATAAATATATCAAAATCTTACCAGTCTTTGCTCTTTTTAGGTAAAGTTTGAGATATCCAAAGATTGTTTGCCATTGCCTGAGAATTTGTTCAGGCATGCCATTAGAGATAATTACAGTGGAGGTTCTAAATTTAGACAAGAACTGAGTAAAGAACAGGTGAGCTGTTGTATGCATTCTTACTTAGAATGTTTTATTAGGCCATGTGTAATCATCACTTCTCTCCTAATCAATGCTTTTCAGGTGTCTAATCTGATTGCGTTGTTTCATCCAATATCCATACCGCCAGCCTTGTTTGCTAAAGCAAAGCATTCTGCTCAACTTCCTGCTTCATGCAATCAATATTTAGTGGAACATAAAGCTACTCATTTTGGTCGGCCTGGAAGCTTAAGCCATAATCAGCAGGCTTGGCATGTATGTCATGGCTCAGTTGCAACCCTGGCTTGTGAACTTACAGATGTGCAGTCAACTGATCTGCAACCAGTTGTCCCCATACATGAGTGCAGTTCATATATTCGACAGAAAAATCATCCGACATATCTTCCAGAAAATATAGCTTTAGTCCAAAAGGATACACATAACGGGTGGGTATATGGCTTTTAAAACTGGCATTCTTACTGCCTCTCATTGTTTGGTGAAAGTTCATTCCAAGAAGGCAATAAGCATCTCTTTTTAATAACTAAACTTAATTGGAATATTACCAGGCTATCTCATATACTAGCATGTCCAATAATTATTGTTATTTTGAAGGGAACTAGCATGTTCAGTTCGATTACAATTGTTTTTCATCAATTATGTCCGCCTTTTGTAGTTTCCTAACTTGTGGTCTTGACTGCCGAAGTCGTATTCTCTAACAAACTTTTTCAGTTGAAACTCCTGAATTTTCACTGTAAAACTTGTCTATTCAGTCCTTTATTTCTGGGACCAAAAATTAATATCCTGTTTGTTTTGAATTGGAAATTTTTAATTGAAAAATTCTTTCCTACTTACTTGTACAAAGTAATTGCTACAGTTGTACATGCAAGTTCATAAAATCTTGAGTGATGCTGTCCCAAATTTCGCAATATCCTTGCAGACTATGTAGTTGCCCTTATTTCACATTACTGTGTCCTCTTTCTATCCTAAAATGTGCTGTTTGTTTTCCTGTGCATAGTGAGCTTGGGCTTGCTCCCCTTTACCATGTTGCAGTGCCCCAAACTGCTGCTTACTCGGCTACTGTGGCCTCAGAAGATTGCCATGAAGTTGGTACTCGTGAGGAGAGGGTGCAATCCACCAGCCCTTTTATGGGAGACATGTATACTCCTGTTGCAACAGCATCATCTACATTCTATCCTTATGTGCAAGAGAGTGGTGGAAGGAGGACATCTCAGTTTGTAGTTGCAGCTGGTAATGATTTACAATATAGCAAGCCATCGCACTACAAGATGCCTTCATATGGAGGAATGCATCTTCCACCCTCATCAGCTGTCAGATTTTCTGATAACTTAAAAACGGTGTGCTTCAAACCTCATTCAGGGCTTCCACTAGAACATTCAAGCGCAGAAGCAGGATCCCTGGCCCTGCCTTATTCAACTGCAACTGTGAGTTGTACGTCTGTTCCACAGAACAGTGAGAATGGAATCAATATGCTTATAAACTGCACTGGTACTTTGCATTGTGATGATGGTCTTGCTTTTGGTGCTGAATCTTTGTCAGCGAGGTTTGTCCAAGTGCCACCACAGGCTCATACATCTTCGTATGGATATGCTCATTCCTTGGGGCCACCAGGATCAGTTGCTTTCTGGAACAGTAATGAGCATGGTTACAATCAGAGTCAAGGAGCTGCTTTTGCTGCTGCAAAAGAATCTTTGTCAGCGAGGTTTGTCCAAGTGCCACCACAGGCTTGTACATCTTCATATGGAAGATCAATTGATTATCGGAACAGTAATGAGCATAGTTACAATCAGAGCCAAGGAGCTTCAATCACAGATGGAAAATCACAAGCACATTGCCAGGCACCATTGCGGGCAGTGGTACCGGTACCATTCAATGGAACATCATATTCACATTACTCAGATGGAGCAGTCATTTTGGGAATAGCAGATTCTTCTACTGAGAGCCAAGATTAGGTCTTTGGTTGATTTCGAGAGGTGGTGTGTGATTTTCAACTGGTGATCAGAGTCTTTTTGTATTTCTGCGTGTGTTGGGAACCTGCAATATTGTCCATTTCCACCTGGGGGGCAAAACAATGAAGAATTAAAATTAGGCGATTCTAAATAGTCCAGGTATCCTTGTTTGTGTGTGATTTGCTCGTATTCCAATTCTTGCAACCCCGAGGCACTGATATTTGGTCTCTAGAAGGCAATCGCACTGTACACAATGGCAGTTAGCAAACTCCTGACAAATTTGTCTAGGTTTTTTTTTGTTTCAGATCAAGTGATCAAGTGAACTTTTATATTTTGTATTATGAAGGGGAAAAATTGGAATAGCTTTTGCCTATTGAAAAATTGAATGACAAAAATGAAAGTAGTAAACCGTCAAAGCTGCCTAAGTTCAAATTACACAATTTAAGAAGATATACAATTCTTCACCACGAGTGAACAGACTTGACTGGTCCTCCTAAGCTAGTGCACAGATCCTACTACATGCAATGTTCATGGAAGTTCTCTTCATTTTGCTTCTCACTACTAAATCTGCGAGTCTCAACCTCTGTTGCCATAATTGATGGAGAAGCATAGGATTCTGGACGAGGAAACAGCAACTTGAGTCGAAAAGCATCAACTCCATTCAGATAATACCGAAAAAGTCTCTTTGCTTTGATAAAGCCAAGACGGCCATACAATGCCAGTGCGCCTTTATTTGTAACTTCTGCTTCCAATGTCACCTTCAGATTAACAAAGAAAGGAAGGAAAGAAAAAAGGAAAAAAGATACAGATATTATCAGACAACCTCTTTGACATGGAATAGGTTCAGATACTGTTGGAAGTCATATTAAATATCAGAACATGGAAGCAGCAGGAGCTGAACAGAATTATCAACAGTTGGCAAAGGAAATAGCCTAAAAGATTACAATTTTTTTTTTCCTTTTTTAAGGCTGAGATTTGTTCAACTTAGATAGAATATCTTATTTCACTCCTATATATAAACAGCAGATGTACAATTTCAGAATATGAAGTAATATAATATCATCCATTCTGATATTTTGAGAAGTTCTCTTCTTCTACTTACGAGTGTTTGAGATCCTTTTATTTCTTTCTTCAGATACAGTGGGATTCCGGAAGACCAAATTAGCATACAAGCGTTATTTGCAGCGTTGTCAACAAAAAATAAGTGTTTTCTGCAAAAACTAAGGACGATGAACTGTATAAACATCTAGATAATTATCACATTCTTTTACAATCAAAATGTAATGTGAACAATCTACTGTCTATGAGCTAAAAATAAACAAAATATAAAAACTAAAAATTAGATTGTTGTTAAATGTCCCATGGCAAAACAAATTATGGACAGGGTATATAATTTTGTACATGAAATTTAAGAAATATGGTCCGTTGCATAACAATTGAAATAGGAACAAAAAATGCTCGCTCTCCAAGACAAACTGTTATTGACCTAAGATATTTTCTATAGGAATGAGGATCAGCAAAACTGCAATCACTTTTATGCCCCCGATTACATGTAATTACTTCCGCTGCAGAAAATTCAGAAGAAGGTGAAGTAATGCTTTCTTCTTCTTACTTGATGTCCCACCAAAATTTCATAATTTTCTTTTCTCCAAATACGAATTGAAGTGATTACAACTACTTACTTTGTGGACCATTAAAAACCCAAATCAAGTGCACTGATTTAGCTATTAGCAGCACAATAGTAATGTGATCATGGATAAGGACTCTGCTCCTCGAATTATCACCACACTTGACCAGAAAACCATGAGACATGATATTGAAAAGTTAAATCCAAGGCCATGGGGGGAAAAAGGAAAAGATCTGTGGGTTCAAATTTAAATATGTGGTACTTGGCATGATCTGGACTAAAATTGTAGGGTACGACATGCCTTAAAGGGACCAATGCATAAAAAGAGAGACGAGGCATTGGGCTTGCAGGTTTTGGGAGAAGGTCAACCTTTTGGAACTATATGACCACTCTGACCCCATTAGTCCATTGAGGCCTTTTAGGGCACTGGACTAGCCAAAGTTAACTTAATGTTTTCAAGAGGATAACAGCAATAATCTCCAAAGCATTTTGAAAGGTTCTACCTACTGAAACCAACTTCCTTTTTGTTTCTCTCATTTTCTGTCTAACAGAGGATTATGATGATACAGCAATGAAACAGGAGAGAAAGCTATGATTAGATTCTGAAGATAAAAAGTTGGTAAAATACCTCTTCACAACTTAAGTCCATCATTACCCGAATAGACCGAGAAACTAGCTCTGTTGCTGCAGTGAGAAATTAGATTGTAAAATCATTAAATTTCCAGATCATCTAAAAATTTAATCCAATTAAAAGGGATTGAAAGCACCACTTCTCACATGTGAGCCTAATACAAAAATTTTCAATAACAAACCTATCATACGCACAATATACACAAACAGGCAGAACCAAGGCTCAGACACAGACCTCTTGCTCCTATTCCGTTACCATGTAAAATTTTTACCTCATTTAAAGACATAAACTGATAAAAAAGATTGAATTTAATCATTTAATACAAATTAGTTCAGCTTTAAATGATATGGTACTTATGAGAGAAAACCAACAATAGTTGATAATAGAAGCAATGGTTTTATGGACCACGTAGAAAACATTTCATGCAGGAAGACCTCTATGCATACAAACATTGCATTCCCTTTTTTGTTTCAGACTTGTAGCATATGCTGTACCCTGCATGTGTGGCAGCAAATGGAATAAGTGACATAGAAACTGTGTATATGCCATATAGGATTATGACTTAATGGGATATGTTGGGCAAGGAATTAGAAGGGGCAAGAACCTTAACAGACTAGAGCTAAGTTTACAATGGTAGTTCCAAGTTCAAGAATGCGACAAGCTTGAAATTGAGGTTGGACATGTTTGAAAAGCCTTTATGAAGAGAAAAGGGGTATCTAGCAGCCTATCATCTACATATTATGTAACTCGGTGGCAAGGACCTTCCTGAATCCTGATGCCATGGAAAAACAACATCAAATAGAGGGAGAGAAAATTTTTTAACAAGCTTACATGAATATATTCATGTGAAAACATACCTATATCTATCTTCATCAGTATTCTTACTTGTGTACATGAAATTCATTAGAACTGAATGATGTATATTTCTAGTACTGTGGAAAAGTCTTTTTTTTTTTTTTTTTTTTTTTTTATATTTTTTAAAAAAAAGTAAATTTATTAATTTTAAAGATACAGGTAATTATAACAAATATAAACTACGGAAGAGAAAAAGAAAAGGGTAAAGCCACCCACCAATCCCTCTTCCTCTGTAAGGCTTAAGCACGACAAGCATTGCAATGTAACCTCTTAAAGTATTGCGATGCTCTCCCATTTTGCACACCACTGTCCCTACACATTTTCCCCGATGGAAAGCCTGCCCAACGAGATTCAACCATCAAAAGCATGTAAACCATTCTGAAAGAATCAATTAAAGCTAGGGGTGCAATTCTTAGATTGAACTAGATCAAAGGTGGGGAAAAGATAGGAAGGAAAGGCATACAAGTAAACAAAAAATAAAGAATTAGAGAGAGAGAGAGAGGATAGTACGAGAAAGGAAAGTTGGGGCCACAGATAGACGAAGTAGCGGTAGGTGAAGATGGAGTACGGCTCGCTGAGTTCTTGGTCAACCAGGTTCATAATAAGAGGAAGATGATGTTCTCCACCGTAGCTCACATACTCAATTTCTGAAGCCTTATTAGGCAGCTCTGCTTCAGTTTCATCGTCTTCTTCTTCTTCTCCTCTTTGCTTGGCTGCTTCCATCTCACTGCGGATGCAGCAACCCCACCCAGACAGACCCAATAGGTAGCAGCTGCAGCTTTTAATTCTTCATTCTGGACATGGCAGGGAACGCTTAGGCTTCATCCACCACCGTGATTTGCGGATTTCTCCTCTCCCACTGTGGGCTTTACATAAAGGACGCTGAAGCCCTCGGCCACCTTATGACCCATTTAGTGTCACCTGGGTTGAACACCAAGACGTAGGTGAGTTGTAAGATGATTCTAACTTTACGGGATCAAAATTGTACTTACATATATAATTATTTTAAAAATTTGGGGTTAAAACTTATTTTTGTAAAGTATTTATCCGGCTCGAGTGAGGATTAATTTAAATATAGATATATTTTAAAAGTGTCACCCATAATTATGACTTATTCAGAATACCTCAGGCACTAAACACTTTCCTTTATTTTTTATTTAAATTTATTTCAGAAGCCCTTAAATTTATTGGAAATCATACTTCATACCAGAACAAGAAAGCAACAGGAATAAGATAGAAGATATTTTCTGTCTTGGATATTTTCTATCTTGTAATCAGTTAGTTAGGCAAATTTTTCTATAATCCTGATTTTTTCTTTCCTAAGGCTACAACTCAGAATATCTAATTCTTTTCCTATATATAGTCAACAATTGTACATTGTTAGATAATGAAAAATCAGTGAATTCATTTTGATATGTTGAGTAGTTTTCTTTTCTGTCTTACTTGCATTTGAGCTACTTATATTACTTTTTTCATGGTATTAGAGCCTTGAAACACCATTGCTTATTTCTTATCATATCTTTCTTTTGATAACTTATAAGTTTTCTTTCAATTCATCTTTTCTTTTTTCACTCTTCTTCAGTATGAATTCTTCAAATCAAGTTGATTTACATAATCCTCTATATTTACATCCATATGATAACCGTAATCAAATCCTTGTTAATAAAATCTTCGATGAAATTGATTTTCAATCTTGGAAATGATTTGTTAAAGTAGCATTATCAACAAGGAATAAGCTGGGACTTATTGATGGCATGGTTTAGAGACAAAATCAACAGGATGAAGGGTTCAGAAGTTGGGAGAGGGTCAATGATATGGTAATCTCATGGCTCTTAGATTCTATTGAAAAAGACATAGCAGATAGTTTACTTTATTGCAACAGTGCTAGGGAGCTTTAACTAGAGTTGGGAAATAGATTTGAGCAAATTAATGACACTCAATTTTACAAAAAGAATTGATGCCAATCTATCAAACAAGCAACATAGCTACATATTATATTAGGATTAAAAAGATCTGGGATGAATTATTCAACCTATGCATCATACCATCTTGTTAATGCATCACAAATTGCTAAGTATCAAGAGGATCAGAAACTAATTCAATTTTTTATGGGACTTAATGAGAGCTACATGGTGATCAAAAGTAACATTCTAATGATGAAGCCATTACCAATGATACCACAAGCATATGGATTGTTGATTTAGGAGGAGAAACAAAGAAAGAGAAAGTGCATCATTCAATGCCAATGCAAACAAAGAAAGAGTAAATTTTCAAAAATTTACTGGTGACAATAGAGGAGGAAACAAACACTTGGAATGTAGATATTGCAAAAAGAAAGGACACACCATAGATAAATGTTATAAGCTTCACGGTTTTCTTGCTAATTTCACTTCCGGAAAGGGAATAAGAATAGTATCAAATGCTGTCAGTGTTAAGCATGATGATGATATTTTAGGAATATCTGAAACTACATTGAAATCAATAGGAATAAGTCAGGAGCAATTTTTTTCATTTGGTAGATATTATGAAACAAAACAAAGCAGCAATAACTACGGATGTTAATGAGGAAACCACTGCTCTTACTACATTTGCAGGTATGTTAGGTAGCTATTTTCATAACTCTACTGGCAATATCAAGTGTATGTGTTGTGGAATGACTGATGAGCCTGGGATAATTGATAGTGGTGCTACTAATCACATGACACACAACATAAATTTTTTCATCCATATTAAACCTTTAAATCAACCTTTTGTTGTCATCCTTCCTAATGGAAACAGAGTTAAAGTTGCTTCAAGTGGAACTGTATTTTTTGCTTCAAATTTAACTCTTCAGAATGTTCTATTTGTTCCTCAGTTTCATTTTAATCTTATATCTATTGAAAAACTCCTAAAAGCATTGCATATGTCATGCCCGAAACTGAAGCGCGACACGACCGTACTCTCAAGGTTTCCTTTAAGAGCATAAGGTCTCTTTTTTTCATATTATCCAAAAATTTAGCCCCAAGTATAGATTGAAAGAAATCTAAATCCTCAATACAATAAATAATTCCAAAAACAATATCATAACTATAATCTTCCCAAGAAATTCTGAAACAAAGTTAGGGGGTACAATTTCAAACTTTTATTTGAAAAAAAAAAAAAAAATCTCCAAAAAGGATAATTATGCAACCCAAAATAACATCTATCTAATCATGAGAATCAAGGTCCCTATTTATTCTCTTACTCATCATCACTAGTATCTGCAAAAAGAGAAAATGAAGGAAATGGGGGTAAGTTAGTAGCCCAGTGAATAAACATAATATCTCTCTTTTCCTTATTTTTTAAAATATCAGAAAATAGAAGTAAAGAAAAATATATTCTCAAATTATTTAATCAAATATAAACTTATCCATAACAACATTTTCAACTGCTAACATAGCAAATTCAAATATTTTCTTTTGTATAGGCTTAAGCAAGTATAGTCACTTATTGGTTTAACTGAATTCGGATATGGGACAGTAGAAACATAAAACATAAAGGAGATGAGATCGTAGAAAGATGCAAGGCTAGATTGGTAGCAAAAGGTTTTACACAAAAGACAAGTATTGATTACACAAAAAATTCTCTCCAGTTGTCAGAATGACTACTATTAGATGCTTAATAACTGTTGCTATTAAAAATGCTTGGCCTCTTTTTCAATTAGATGTCAATAATGCTTTCTTCATGATTGGTTGGATGAAGAAGTGTACATGACACCTCTAGAATGACTCATTTTATCCAATCCAGGAAAGGTATGCAAAAGGGATCACTTCAGTAAAAAGAATGCTTGATCAAACCTTCAAGATTAAGGATTTGGGAATCTTCAATTTCTTTCTAGGAATGAAGTTTGAGCTTAGAGAAAAAGGGATTCTTATCCATCAAAGAAATTATTTAGAAAGTTTACTTGATGAATATGATTGTGCCTTAGCGAAACCATGTATAACCCCTCTTGATACTTCACAAAAGTTAAAAAGGACAGATGTAGATCTCTTTTTGGATGTTGAAAAATATAGAAGCTTAGTAGGAAAGCTCAACTATCTAACAAACAAAAGGCCATAAATTACTTTTGTTGTTAGTATCTTCAAGAACCCAGAATCCCTCACTTCAAGGCTATTCATCATTTTTTGTGCTATCTTAAGGAAACTTTACATGTTGGACTCTTATCAATAATTCCAAAAATTTTACAATTTCTGCCTACTCAAATTCGGATTTGGGGTCATGTGTAGATACTAGAAGATCAGTAAGTGGGTATATGATTTTTCTTGGTGGTTGTTTGATTTCTTGGAAGACAAAGAAATAACCTGTTGTTTCTCTTTCCTCGGTAGAAGCTTAATATAGAGCATAAGCAAAGCATTAGCTGCAATAGTTTCACTAAACAAATTGCTTAGTGAATTTTCAGTTTCAATTACTGCTCCTATCACTGTTTATACTGATAGTCATGCAACTCTACAATTAGCAAAAAAAATCCTGTGCATCATGAAAGAGCTGAATATAGAGCATAAGCAAAGCTGAAATAGTTTGACTAAACAAATTGCTTAGTGAATTTTCAGTTTCAATTACTGCTTCTATCACTGTTTATACTGATAGTCATGCAACTCTACAATTAGCAAAAAAATCCTGTGCATCATCAAAGACCAAAACATGTTGAATTGGATTGTCATTTCATTAGGGATAAAGTGATTGATGGTTTTATTCAGTTAGTTCATGTTCCTACTTCTAATCAACTTGTGGACATACTCACCAAAAGATTAACTGGTCCATTGTATAATGCTATTCTTGACAAGTTGGGAGTTTGTCTTCCTACAATCTTCAACTTGAGGGAGTGTTAGAAATCATACTTCATATCAGAACAAGAAAGCAACATGAATAGGATAGAAGATATTTTATGTTTTGGATTTTTTCCATCTTGTAATCAGTTAGTTAGACATATTTTTTTATGATTCTAATTTTTTCTTCCTAAGACTGCAACTCAAAATATCTAATTATTTTCCTATATATAGCCAGCAAATGTACATTGTCAAATAATGAAAAAACAGTAAATTCATTTTGATATGTTGAACAATTTTCTTTTCTATCTTACCTGCATTTGAACTGCTTTCATTACTTTCTTCAGAATTAGTACTAATTACACAAGTTAATCTACTAATTGATCTTGTTCTTATTTATTCATTTCTATTTGGTATTTTATTGAGAATTTAAATTTGAATCATCTTTTAATTTTAATTTTTAATTTTTATTTGTATATTTCAAAAAAAAGAAAAAAAGAAAAAAAAAAGAACCAAGAGTAATGGAATTAGCAGTGAAATTAATGGGAGAAGAAGAGAAATGGTGCTTTCTTCTTCCTCGTGGTCATGGCCAGGGAGGGTCGGACTCATCTCCAAGAATGGCAGGCACCAAGGAAATGGATGGTGATCCAACTCTTCAAATCAGATTTCTCCTCCAATTCCTCTACAAGCACAGAATTTTCAGTTTTTATCTTAAATTCAGGGGTTAAGCCATTTTGAAAATCTGCTTCCCATTTGAGGTAAGCACCATCTTGGTTTAGTTGAATCAGTTTAGTAACTTCTCTTTAGTTACGACTTCCAGCCATATTATTATAATCTACTACCAGCGGCTGGAATTATCTGGAGCCTCAAAAGTAAAACTAACCTCTCCTTCAGGTCCTAATTTATGGCTATTTGGTTGGTATTCTTTATCTGGAAGAGTCTTCAACTGTCTCCAAAACTTCACAGCTTGTGAACATCCAACTTAAGCTATATAGCCGAAACTGATAAGCAATGCTCAAATCAAATAACGAGGGACAAGGAGACTAGTACCTGCTTCAGAAATGGGAAATGTGGGACAAAGAATGTGAAGTTGGAAATGTAAAATTCTGTTCCCCATTTTTATCCATCGTCCATATCCATGGGATCATGACAAAACACTATAAGTTTTAATTATCGGGCGAATTATGAAGATAAAGATGTATAAACTTTTAAACAGGTGAAGAATTCGGTCTCCAGCTTGATCATTTTGCAAATGGAACTGGTGCAGGGGCCCTGGTCATCTCTCAAAAATGCCTTTAACATATATCATTCCCTTTTCGTTCAGCTGAAGCTCCCTCCGCATTTGGTCAACTTGTTGGTCATCTCCCTGAACAGTGATCTCTGACAACGTCCCGTCATCTGCTACCATCATTTTTACTTTAATCTGTTCCTTTCTTGATGCCCTTGTCCAGTAGTATAATCCTCTGAGGTCAATGCAGGAAGGATGGTGCCATTTCAGTTCGAATACAAAGCAGAGAACCGAAATTCCGGCAACGCAAGAGAGAGAAGAAACTTACGCCGAGGGGCTTAGTGCAGTCAACCAGAACCAGTTATTGCCCAGGTCTGGAACTGTTATTGTAAGAACAAGTGCAACGCTGGCAAGGCTTATGCTGGTGCAGAAAGTAAGGAGTGCTGCTTGGTTCCGGCTTGGAACCATATTCCCCTCAAACCTGAGCACCGTGGGACAGTGAGATGAGAAGAAAGAGACTTAAATGTACTTTTCATCAGCTCCAAATAGAGGGAGGATTTCTCAATGCAGAGACAGAGAGAGAGAGGAGAAAAGGGAAATGATGCTATATATGTATATATATTTCTTCTGGGGGACTTACGTAATGGTCTCTCCTCTATCTACCACCACAAAATTATTGCGGGTGAAGAAAGAAAGAATTTCACCGGCCACCTGGTTCGGCGCAGTCTTGTCAACTCCTTCCTTTATAAAGGTCTTCTGCACAATCTGAATTGACAGCAAACAAGAAGAGATTAGAAATTAAGTTCTCCATTACATGAGTAATTATATTATAAACCAACAATGAAGTACAGGGGACACATTCAATCGAGAGTCAAGAGGTGTGCAAAGGATAGATAGGTAAAGAAAGTGCCACCAGCTGCGCGCAAGCATTTCTTAATTAATTGGTAAATTGTGTGTACCTTAGATTTGACAGAACGCTTGATAAGAGACCAGAGGCCAGGAACGGAGATGACAAAGAGACCCAAGGAAGTATAGTAGCTGGCCTGTGAATAGGCAACGCTGTCGGCAAGAAACAGGAGATGGGGAGATGATGATGGGTGGAGGAGAGGTGAAGAAGTGGCGGCCTCCTGAAGCAAGGATGCTCGAACCTTGAGTGATCTGGAAAGGCTCCTTCTCCATGGATGGTATTTCCCTGGTAACGATCCTGCGTTTGTGGAAGCGAGACGAGGCCGGCCAAGAGGGAGAGGTGAGAGCGGCTGCAGCTTGGCTGCCATTTTTTTTTTTTTCTTTATTTAATTTTATTTTTAATGGTTTGTGGTGCCCGACGGACACACACTCCACCAGGCTCACTTTTGGATAACGATTTACAACAACTAGTATTATTATTTACGGCCCGGATTCTCTTCTCCTCTAAATAATATACACATTTCTCCCTACAAATTTTACCTTATCCTTTTGAAGAAAAATCAGTATTATTCCTGCGCTTGTTTTCTCATTTTTTTTTTTTGATAAGTCGGCGCTTGTTTTCTTTCACTGTAAAAACAAAAGTTACATATGTATCTAAAAGAAAGATCGGCGTGTTTAGTCCTTAATATTTGAAATTTTGATAACTTTGATTCTAAATAAATTTTTTTTAATATATTTAATCGTAAATATTATATAATTTGATATGTTTGGTCCTTTATAACTAAAAAGCCCTTTATAAATAATCGATTGACAAATTTAGTCCTAAATATTTGAAGTGTTAGTATGTTTAGTGTCAAATATTTTTTTTTTCAATATATTATATCATAAACATTACATAATTTTTTATATTTGGTCCTTTATGACCAAAAAACCCTTTAATATAAATAGTCAATGATTAAAATTTTTGTTGCCCAATCACCAAAAGGATAAAATAGTCACATTTTGAGTTATAATTTTAAAAAAGAAAAAAGGTGACTATTTATAATTAAACATGTTTTTCTTACTATGATAATTTTTATTTATTTTTAAATATCTTTTTCTTCCAAAATAATTATAATATATTTTATATTTCAGTAATATTATTTGCGTCATTTCTTTCTAAAAATAATTTTTATAATTTTTTTTTTAATTTTTATAATAGCTCTATTTTGTTCAATTTCAGTAATATTATCAAAATAGAACTATTATTTTTAGTTCTATTTTAAATATTTTGATACAAAAAGCTATCAAAATAGCTTTTAATTCTATATTATCAAAATAACTTTGAAAATAGTTCTATTTTCTATTTTGATATTTTAGTTCTATATTCTCTTTTTTTTTTTCACAAAATAGAACTATTTGTTCTAAAATAGAATTATTTTATTTTTTCTATTTTTTCAGTAATATTATCAAAAGAGAAACAAAATAGAACAATTATCAAAATAGAAAAAATTATGAAAATTATTTTTAGAAAGAAATGACGCAAATAATATTATTGAAATATAAAATATATTATAATTATTTTGGAAGAAAAAAGATATTTAACAATAAATAAACATTATCAAAAGTAGAAAAAACATGTTTGATTTATAAATAGTCACCTTTTTTTATTTTTTTATTTTTAAAATCACAACTCAAAATGACTATTTTACCTTTTTGGTGATCGGTCAACAAAAATTTTGATATTTGACTATTTATATTAAAGGGCTTTTTGGTCATAAAGGACCAAATATAAAAAATTATGTAATGTTTAGGAAAAAAATATTAAAAAAAGTTTGGGACTAAACATACTAACACTTCAAATATTTGGGACTATACTTACCAATCGACTATTTATATTAAAAGGCTTTTTGGTCATAAATACTAAATATACCAAATTATGTAATGTTTAGAACCAAATATTTTAAAAAACATATATAAGACCAAAATTACCAAAACTTCAAATATTAAGGACTAAACATGCCAATCTCCTATCTAAAATTAACCACAATGCATGGATGGAGGAGGACCGCGAAGAACAGACTATAGGGTCGGGCGAGCCCGTGTCGCAGGGAGAACCCGGGAAGCCTAGTCCACACGTGGTATTAATCAATTACTAGTATTTGTTTATTTTAATTTTGGAAAATTGGTCATTTTAGTCTCAAATTAATTTAGTTTGGACAAAAGGTCTCTATTCTTTATTTTTGGATAAATGAATTCTCATTTTTTTTTCGTTTGGACAAAAGAGTCCCTGTATTTTTATTTTTTGATAAATGAATCATCATTCTTTTTTTGTTTGGACAAATGGATCATTTTGACCAATTTTATTTAGAAAAAATGTGTTAATTTTTACATGATTTATTATTATTTTACATATTGTGATGATAATTAATTTCTCTTTTCTCTTGTTGTATTTTTAGATAAAAATTATTCAAAATGATTCATTTGTCCAAATAAAAAAAGAATAAAGATTTGTTTATCCAAAAATAAAAAACAGGGACTTCTTTGTTCAAACAAAAAAATAATGGGATTCGTTTATCCAAAACTAAAGAACAGAGACTCTTTTATTCAAAAGAAATTAGTTTATTAAAATGGCCAATTTTCCTTTAATTTTTTAATTTTTTTGAAATTTTGTAGACTTTTGTCTCTAAAATCTCTCAATTGATGATTGAATTGTGAAACACCTAGATGAGGTTACTCTGACATTTCTTGGCAAATCAGGAAAAAAAAGGAGATTCGATCTCTTAACCTTTTGACAAATCAAGAATTTAAAGGAAAAAACTTGATCAATATGTCTCCGGACGCTCCTCAACTTTTTAATTTATTTAAACGGGAAAGAAATAAAAAAAAAAATGAGAAAAAAAAAAAAAATGAAAAAGAAGAAAAAAACCTCAGTTGCTCACAGCCTTGACTTAAGATAGTAAAAATTGCATCCGTCTGCGTCTCGTCTCCTCTTTGCTTTCGCCTTTGTCCCATTCCTTCTCTCTATCTATCCCAGATAGCCCATCTTCATTCTCTTCGTTTCATTTTTTTTTTTTCCCTTCTAAATTTAATTTTTATCATTTTTTTTCCCATTTTAAACCAATCTCTTCCCAATTCGGTTTGCTCATACTTAGCCTTCTTACCCACTGTTTACGCTTCCTCTTATACTCTTTTCGCCGGAGCACAACTGCTGTATAGGTATTATCTGTTTTCTTTATTTTTTATTTTTATTTTTAATTTGATTTTTTAGGGCTACTTTCTTTCATGTTCATGGGATTGAATTTATCATCCGATTTCCCTTCAATCACATGTGTTTTTTGTTCGCTGTATTTTATTTTATTTTTGATACCTCCTTTCTGCTTTTTCCCTCTGGAAGGGGAAAAAAAAATTTGTGTTTGATTATTGTGTTTACCTTGCTACTTTTGTTGATTTTCGCTTCCAATCCTGACTTCCTGAATAGTGCAATGTGATTCTAGCTTTGCGACAATGAAGGCCTTACACTGCCTTTCCCATTCATGTTTTCTCTGCGGACACTCTTTAATTATTTGTCTTCTTCCTCTTGAAAATTTAATTTTTAAATATAAAGATAGGATCTTTATGTCTATCCTTGTCTCTTTCCAGCCTCCGTATATAAGGCAGTTACTGTTTTTTTTTTTCTTTTTAGTTTTTAATGCCATTGAATGAACCTTGAATTGTTGTTATTACTATCATCATCATCATCATCATCATCTAGGATAGACTATTCTCTGTTTACTAACGTTAAAAAACAACTTCTTTCAACGTTTTATAATTCTTTGTTTTTGCACTCTTATATTTCATTAAAGATTCAGTCCCTCTTGATAGATCACATTGTAGCCACCACATACTCTAGTATTTCGTCATTTACAGCTGGAGTCCTCATATGAGTTTCTTTGTAAATAGAGAAGTCCAGCACAAGCTTTTCGGTCATTTCATTGTTATGAGTTATTTTATTCGACCATATGAGATTCATTTTGTGGTGTTACAACTTACCGACGCATTGTACCTTGGATCATGCTCAACAGTGTTATTTTTGGTTAATTTGACGAGAAAATCTTTTTGGAAAATTAGATATTAGCCTAATCTTGACGAATACTTTGAAAATCAATGTTTATTTCAGTCACCATCATTAGCTGCTTCTAAATCTCAAGCAGTTTATTGACCAAGTAGAACTCAGTCACAAGCTACCATTACGTTCAGAATCTTTTGGCTGATATTTTCTATAACTTAACCACTGATTAAAAATCTTTCCCTCCCCAAATTTCCCATGCAGTTTCACATCAGCAGGAGTTTTTCTGATTCATATCAAGATACATAATGGTGTCGTATTTCTTGTGATAATTTCTGTCAATGGCAGCTGATCAACAACTGAAGCATTTAAGTCGCAGCAATCTTCTTTGTTACACTTCTAGGGAGCAACGCAGAGCCAAAAAGAAGAAATTGGGAGCAATACAGGATGATTTGAATATTAGGTCTAGTATCTCTCTCAACTGGGATGAGCAGCACGGAAGTGTTGTTGCCAAGAGGGAACAAATAGGCATTTCACGGAGAGATTTAGCCTCCTTTTTGGATATTCTTCCTCACTGCAACGGCAAATTGGCTGACGTTTTTGTTCTCCCTCAGGAAATCTATGAATTAGAGAATTTGGTAGACATTCTATCATACTCGGTAATATAATCCTCCTCTGTGTTCTCATTGCATTTGGATTCTGGAAAGCAGCTCGTTCATTTACATACGGTGGCCTTTTTGGACGGAGATCTTTGTAGGTTTGGCGGAGTAATTTATCGGAACATGAGAGAAGCATGCTGAGTCAGTTCCTGCCTAAAGGAGTTGATGCTGACTATGTTGTTCAAGAACTGCTTTCAGGGGATAATTTATTCTTTGGAAATCCTTTTCTTGAGTGGTAAGCTTTATGATTCGTATTGCTAGGTAATATGAATTATGAACTTCTGCATTAATTAAATAGCACATTAGTAAAAAGATAGTTTCTCTGTCATTTAATTGTTCAAGAAAAATTTAGCTCACATTCGTAAGTACTCTATTCTGGTTGATTGACTAATCTGGTTGATTGACTAAGGCACTTGAAGCTGTTCTGCTTTTTTAAGGGTATTAACCCCATAATTCTTACCGATACTTATGTCCTTTGTTCACTTGTATTCTGGATTTATATGTTTATTATGGTTTCACTAGAATACTGGAAATTTAAAATATGAATCCTAAGGCAGACAAAAGATACATAGTTGTCAATTTTTGGTAAGTTTGATACTTGATCTTCTAATTCATTTCTATTTCAACTCAAACCTCCTTATTGCTTGTGTTACCCTCAAATATTCCAACCACATAACTGACATTTTTACTCTAAGCTACTTTACTATTCTATTTATTGTTTACCTTCTATTCGATTATTTCTCTACTTCTCTGGTTCTAAATGTGAGTTTTCATTGATCTTGGAATAGCTAATGTCTTTGCAGGGGTGCTTCAGTTTGCTCTGATGGATGTCATCCTGATAAGGTTCTCCTTCAAGAGCAACGTGTCAAGGCTAACAGGGATATGTACTATCTGTGCTTAGAAAAATATCATAATGAGTTTGTATACTTTGACTTCCTAGTCTTTATTTAAAGTTGTATATTATTTAGTATACCTGATTATGTAATTTTTGTTGTTTTTTGAAACCTTCACTCCTTTCCTGCTGTTGTACTGTGAAGTTGTTGTTACTAAAAGTGTTTCTTTGTTGGTTATTGTGCCAGTATGATTGGAAGTGTACAGATGTGGAAGGAAAGATGGGATAGATGCCAGGACCCTGAAGAGGAAATTGTGCAGAAGATATGGAGGTTTATTTCTTCGATAGAGGCCCCCCCCCCCTTTTTCCCTTTATATATTACTTATTCTTTATTTGCCTATAAATAAGCTTCAATATTAATGTATTGTTTTGATACTTGTGTTCACATGTAGACCAAATACTTTTGATTGTTGTCAATTTGAAGCTGAACTTATACATAAATTATTTATTGAGATGCTATTTTATCCTTTCTCCTTTATTCCTTATCTTGTTTGATACATGAGAAGGTGTGAAAGCAGGTCAAAGAAACTGCCTGGGGAAGGCATGCAATTATCTGATCATGAATATGAGGAGAATCAAGTTGCAACCCCGGAATCTAGTTCTTTGGCTACTTCTGAGAGGGCATTTTGTATTGATAATAGCCCTAGTTTGGCTGTGGTGGCTGGGGTACCTAAGAGAAGGTAATTTAGTCCTTGACCAGTGCTTCCCACCACCACCTATTATTATTTTGAAAAACAGTCGGACTAAGAAAATTGAAGGCAAGTAGGGAGGATTAGGTAAAAGAGTTTTTGATGAGATGTGAACTTCCCATTTTGAGATCTTATGACCTGGTTCTTATGAGTATCCTTATGTGTGTATTTCCTATTCATTCTATATTATGTATGTAATTGGTTTTCTTGGATTCTCCTACTACAGGAAAGGACAGTCAGACAGCAAAGGTGAAAATTCAAGAGATGGGCTGAATCTGGTTATAAAACATAAAAGGGGGGAAAAAGTGCAGAAACACAATATCCAGCATAGCGATGGTGCTCAATATATGTCTTATATCAAGGTCAGTTTCATTTACTCAAACTCATGTTTCTTCCAGCTGAAGTTTGGGCTTGCTTGCTAAGAGGTACTTTTTGTTCATTATCTGTTTGTTTCCATTTTATACCATTATGCTAATTCTTTTTTTATTTACGAGCAAGCTTTCCATCTTCTTGTGCTTATCCAAGAATAGATGGTATATGTCTGCCTATTTGCACATTTATGTGCTCATAGACAGACACACACGTGTTTATGTTTTACTGGATTTACATGCTGTTTTCTTTTTAAGGGAAAATTTTCATTTCCTTTCTATGTCTGTGCTGTTATGGTTTTCCTGTATTATCTTTTATAATTGATATCCGTACCATTTCAACCCTTTCTTTCCTGATTTCCAGGTCAGCAGAGAACAATATCGGCGTGTCAAGAGCACCATGAAGCATACCAGCAATAGCATACAATTGAGGTCTCTGAATAACGTGTTAGGTAACCTTGAGACCCTCCATGTGCAGCCATTTGAAATATTTGAGGAAGAGGAGAGGCAGAAGTTACATTTTCATTGGTTAGTCTACTATTTATGTTAATTTTACTATTGTTTTTTTCACTTATTCTGTTTAAAATTGTGGTACGATTTCTTTGCCAGGTTGCAATTGGCAAATAGAGATATTTCTGCAGGCCTTGCAAACTGGACTAAGAGGAAGTTGGAGAAATGGCAGCTAAGACTGTCCTTGGGTCAAGAGTTGGAAGAAAAACTAAAATTTCAGGTGGTTTGTTTTATCTGCTTCCTTTCTTGCCTCGTTCTTTTGTTGACGGTGGTTGGAATTGTAAAAGATGTGCTTAACTGAACCTTTGTCAGATGTCTAATGGTTTATGAATCACTTCTTCTGTCAGCATGTTCATGATTACTTTTATTTGGCTATTCAGGATGAAGAGAAAGAGCATTCCCACGATGTACCACCAGAGCTGCCTGAAAATAGAGAAGTCAGAGATTCACAAACAAGTTTAGAAGAGGTTTTTTATCATTCCTTTTTCTCTCTCCTATATTTGTAATATTAGTGTGGTTTGCATAGATCTTTATTCTGATATTAGATAATTTGGAACAGTTGGTTCCATCTCATGTGTGTTACATCATCATTCTCTCACTTGTTGTTTGGTCAGGATGAGGATATAGAGAATTCTGACTCCTTGCTCAATGATCAAACGACTAGTCAAGTCACAAAAACAGAAATTGCCAAAGCATTAAAGGTTGGGGTAAATTCAATATCATGGTTTATTTCATTATCTTCCTTGTTCTTGTTTGTCTTCCTCTTTTTGCTGTAGCAGAAAATAATTGCATGGTGCGTCACTCACGAGAATTTTAATTATTTGAGACAATGGAATCATACCGTGTCTCATAAAATATTCCTGTCTATAGTCTTGCTAATCTTGAATATGTGGAATACATCATTCTTCTTGAAACTTGATGATGACCAGGATAACGAGGAAGAGAAGACTGATGGCATATCTCAGGAGTGTGTGCATGATTTGACAGAACCCATTGAAGATGAGCAAGCTGTATCCCATTCACCACTAAGAAACATTGTGTCAATAAGCAGCATCCCTGAGGGCAATGATATGAAGCTTGATTCTTGTGATTACCATGTGAGTGATAAAGCAGATGATGTTCCTCATATGGTGTCAGAGTACACAACAAATTTGAACCATGAGGACGTAGCTGCCAGTCAGAGGAATCCTCGCGAGTCTGCTGATGATGTGTGGTCAGGAATCAGTGTTCCTGGACCTTATTATCATTCTACAAATTTAAGCCATGACTATGTCTCTTCGAATGAGATGTCACTTTCTCATCAACAGGTTATAGAGGATCAACATGTTCGAATGATTAATTTGGAAATGGGTGCTCAAGGAACAGACTCTGGAAGAGAATTCTTGCACGGACCATCTGATGATCTACCATTCTATAGTTCTTACCACCCTCAAGGACAAAATGAAGTGCAGGAGAAAGATGCTGGAAAGAAGGAATTGCATAGACAACCAGATGATGCGTCTCTCTTTAGTTCTTATGCTCCTCAAGGCCGGAATGAACTTTTTGATGCTATCTTCAAGAGCCGTGATGGTTTACCTTACCATCATCAACAGAAAAGGGTGGGATTGGATTTTCTGCAGTCGGACAGCATTGTGATGGAGAGTGGTCAGTTTTCTGGGCATATCAGGGATCAGGTTGATGTTTCGCATCCATTTGAAATGAGGCAGAAGAGAATGAATGATGTTTATATGGGACAGAACATTGAAGAGAGTTTGTACTCTGATGAAGGGAGATACTGCATGCCAAAGGTTTTGCCTGTCAATGTCCAGGACTGGGGTGCAGGTACTAATAGAATTTTAGCAACACCTTCTCAAACTCAGTTAAACGGTGGTGATTTGGTAGGTCAGAATTGGTTTCATTCAGAAAGTCGAGGGCGAGGTAGCTGGTCTGGATTAGAAGGTGCTGTTGGTCCAAACCGGAGCATTGGAGGGGAGAATAACTCAGAGCAGAGCATTTTTAGTGTTTTATCTGAGTGTAGTGAGTTAAGATCTGGTGGTCCATATGATTCGATGTGTTCAGCGGAAAGGTTCATGCAGTCTGCTGGTGGATACAGTGCATTGGGTGGTGGAGGCATCCCAGCTACGAGTAACATCTTACCACAGACAGCTAATCCACTTAACTACTTGAGCCGTCACGAAGGTAGTGGTGGTCGTAGAGCTAACAACTTAGGATGGACGGGGCTGTCGCATCAGAATTCTGGATTGCAGGAATCAGTGAGTAAACCATATATAGGATCCTGGAATCGGTGAAGGAAAATTTTTAGTTATTTTCGGGGGGGAAGCTGAAGGTGGCTGCAGATGTGTTACTGGACATTCCTGCGAAGCTGCAGCGAATATTTTGTTGGAAAATTATAGTTTAAAGATGAGATAGGATTTTGAAAGGGTAATTGAGACCCGGAGATGTGGCACATTTGTATATAACATATAAAGCATAGGGAGGAGGAAAGTTATTGGCTGGCTGGCTATGTATATAATTCAGACATATAGGGCAATTGATGTGGGGAGTGAGATTAGGAAAAGATGAAAGATATATCTGTTTGATAAGTTAGCCATAGATTTTTTTTTTTTTGTGGTTTAATTCTGCTGCTCAGTGCTTACTATTTTATTTGTTATTTGCAGAGAGAGAGAGAGAGAGAGTGAGAGTGTTGACAACATATTTTTATTCTGAAATTTGAAAGAGAAAAAAGAGTTAAACATGAACGAACGATGAAAATGAGTTTTGAGTGCGGTTGGCAACATTGGTCGGTTCCATGATATGAGTGTTGCTGTGGCGGTTATTAGTGATGTATTCATAAGGGATACTATATTACTATCTGGTGGGGGAATCAAGTGGAAAGATTTGTGGGTAACTGTTCTTATTTTCCCTAATAAGTCAGTCACTTGTATAAAAGAATTTATTACAAATCAAGACTTTTTTCTTAAAAACAAGAATAATAATAATAATAAAAGGTTAAAAACAAAGGTTAGTAAGTTTAATCGTTTTTGGATAATAGATTGGTGGTTTCTTTTCTTTTTAGCAGCAACAATTAAATTTAATATTGGATGAGCTTGCACTGCACATTAAGGGTGGAGGAAAAATAAATAAGTAATAATGCATAACGGTTACCATTTTACATGTAACATACTACAATGAAAAACTGGATTCCTGCATTCCATTAACCCAGTTAAAGTAAAGTAAATTGGTGGTTACTGTGTCCGAATTGGAATTTAGAATAATAAAGGGAGGAAGAAAGCTGAGCTCTCCTTCTCTCTCTGGCTTTGCTTTGCTTGGGTTTAATCTCCGTATCTATATATATATTCCTTGGCCTTTGCGTCTGAGTGTTCTCCGTTGATCTCTCTCTCTCTTGGTATTATCTAACTAACACACTGTTTCCTATTGATAGATAAATCCGAGTGATAAATCTGAGTGTATACTGCCTCCGTCGTCGTTGTCTCCGGTAGAAAATGGGCGAGCAAAAGAAAAAGAAAGAGGTGATTCGGTTAGAAAGAGAGTCCGTCATTCCAGTGCTCAAGCCCAAGCTTGTCATGACCTTGGCCAACCTCATTGGTATTATCTCCTGCTGATCGCCAACTCCTCCCGTATATCCTTCTTCTAACCTAAGCGATCACTCTGGTGGATTTTGTTTCCCCAGACTTACTTGCATTACCCTAACGCATCCAGAAATTCCTTTTCTTTGTTTTCGATTCTTATTGTTTGCTAATTTTTATTTTTACCGTAGAACATAGCTCTGATCGCTCTGAATTTTTAAAGCTCTGCAAGAGGGTTGAGTACACAATTCGAGCTTGGTACCTTCTTCAGTTTGAGGATCTCATGGTTAGTATGTTACTCACATTTTGCTTCTAGGTATACCCGCCCCTTCACAGTTTTCTATATATATATATTGATAATTTCACAGTTTTCTACTTACTTAAAGCATTTTCTGCATTTATCAATCTTCTTCAAATACTACGGCTTTCCAATAATTTTTTGATTCATCCTGACGTCTGTGTGTGTGCGCGCTCGGGCAGCAATTGTATTCCCTTTTTGACCCTGTGCACGGGGCACAAAAATTGGCGCAGCAGAATCTTTCTCCTGATGAAATTGACATTCTTGAGCAGAACTTTCTGACATATTTATTTCAGGTATTTCTTCTGTACTGCCACGCCTTACTTCCTTCCCTCTTCGAAGTAGGCTCATAATTTTCTTTTCCTTTCATCAGGCACCACTCAGCCTGAACCTTAGATATTTTGCCTCTTTTTCCTTTTTCCGTTTTCTCAGTTTATTGTTCAGTGTTTCACAATTGCTGCCAGTCCCCCCTATTTGGATGAGGATTGGAACCCATACTTTTACATGGATTTTCAGTGAATATTTTTTTCCTCTCGGAATTTTTATTGTTTTCAGTTATTTTTGATCTATGAAATGCAGGTAATGGAAAAGAGCAATTTCAAGCTAACCACTGATGATGAAATTGAAGTTGCACATTCAGGGCAATATCTCCTAAATCTTCCTATCACTGTTGATGAATCCAAGGTATGGAATTACACCCTATTTTTTAAGTTCAAAACCATTTTCCACATATCCCAGAAAATTATCTACCATAGATGGTGTCATATCGCATCGTGAATTTTCATAGTTTTTGTGCTCGACTTGTAAATGCTTTTGTTAACTCACAGCTTGATAAGAACCTTCTGAAGAGGTATTTTGCTGAGCATCAGTATAATGACCTTCCCGACTTTGCTGACAAGGTACACCACCATCTCAAAGAAGTTACTGCTGGCTGCTTTTTAATTTGTCTAAGATGTCAAATTATAGGAATAAATTTTCCTTTGCATATTTTTACTACCCTTTTTCATGTACTTTCCTCTTATACAAGATCCTGTTCATGGTGCATGTTTCTTGATGTCTTTTTAAGGTTTTGTGTGCCTTTCTGTTTTGATGTACTCGTTCTTTGAACTTAGTTATCAAAGATGCAGGGGTCCTTCAAGTGCACACTAGTCAAAGACGGCAGTGTTAGAGAACTCTAATGTCTTAGATTTAGAAATCTAATGCCAATGCTAAATCGCTTATCTTTTTCTTTTTCAAATTACAAAAGGGACTTTCTCTACCCATAAGAAGAGAAGGTAACAGGAAATATTTATTTGATACATATATATATTTTTTTTCACTAGACCGATGGCTATATATACCTGGGTTTGGGGTCGAAAATCCAAATTCCAATTGGTGATGATTGATTCATTGATGACACACTACATAGTGCTGAGGCCCTTTTGCTTTGTTATACAGTGATTAAATGTAGAGTAGCTATGAGGTACTTTCATCTCAATGAGGAACTCACTGGTCTGGCAATACTATCTAATATAGTCGAACAGACAGATGCAAATACAAATTAAAGATCTCTAGAAGATTTGAATTTCATGAGATGAACAGTTCTTATTTTACAGGATAGTTGTAATCGGGCACTACATTTCCTTTCATCTGAATTCTGACTTTTCCAGAGTAAGGATAAGTGGAGGGTGAGTGTGGAACAAAACAACAAAGTGGTTCTTGTGCATCTGTGTTTTCCAACATGTGGAAAGTGTTGTTACTTGCATAACATTCTATTTCTAGCATTCAAATAGTACAAGTTGGTTTGCTTTTTGGGTTTCATAGATCTTTTATCATATGTACTTGTGTACTTGGTTCTACTTTGAAATATGCTGAATGATGGATTTCAACAACTGATTGCAAAGATGTACCCCTTTTTTCTTAGTATGTTATCTTCAGACGCGGGATTGGAATTGATAGGACGACTGACTTCTTTTTCTTGGAAAAAGTTGACATGATGATAGCCCGACTATGGGCATGGCTTTTGAGAAAGACCAGGTTAACCTCCATCTCTACTTTTTGCATGGTTAATTACGCAGTCTGAGTTCTGAGCTAAATGATCATCATTTGGTAGACAAATTCTAATTTTGCAAGACCTCATGGGCATGGTTCTGAAGGTTAGTCTCCATGAGTCGTTGAAGCCTCCTGCATGGCTTTGCCCCATTGTACTTGAAGCAACAAGAACTTGGGGCATCTAGTTCTTAGGTGATGTATTGAGTTGTGTCTATAATAAATGGCAGCTCTACCAACACCATTTTGGGATGCACCCATTTTCAGTTCTACCTTTTACTTTTATTGCAGCAGTGGTTGTGGTGTTTACATACATGGTGGTTGTGACATTGACAGGTTAGACAGCTTGTTGTCAAGGAGATCAAATCCACAACATAAAAGGAATCTGATGACAAGTGATGGAATTACATCTGAGGCAGAGCAGGATGACATATATGTTGAACGAATTCGTCTCCAGAACATGGAGCTCAGGTTTTCTTTCTGTTGTTTGTTAAATTTGTTTAAAATTACATTGTGAAACCTTTTTCACAAATTGCTTCTGGCAAAGAATTGAGGCGCTAGTTTGTGAATCATAACCTGGTTTTGATAAACTTGGTTTTTGTAAGTAGTATAAAAATGACTTTTAAGCAATGGTTATTCTTCTAGTGGAAAAAATTCTTGTTAAACTTATATGAATTTGGGTTCTTCCCCGCTTCTCCCTCTATCTATATGTCAATCACTATGTGTGGGAAAAAGGAGGGTGGGGTGGGTGAGGGCTAACTCATGTTCAAGTTACTACAACAAATGATTATGCAACCTTCACTTGAATTTTTTACCTGCATGTGCGTTCTGGTAAATTGCTGAAGCCTTTCAGTGTGCTATTCTAGTAATTACCTGCTTGTCTTGACTTCTAATATTTCTATGTTCTTTTCATCTAGTTTTCGCAATCTATTTGGAAAAATCACAATTCAAGAGCCAACGTTTGATAGGATAATTGTCGTCTACAGGTATTATTTCCTCAATGCTTGTTTTGTCTTCCCCTTGCTATTTTCTTTTCTTTCAAACATATTAGTGGCTATTACTAGTCTTAGGAACCTACATTTGTATCATTGACTAAAGCACCCAATTTGTTTCTTGCCTTCTCCAACAATCTACCACTCATGAAGTTACCTATGTGCTTGAATTGCAATTATCAAGTGTGTAAATAAAAATGTTAGCTATCCAACTAGTTGAATTGAGATCCCTGATACATGTGCTAATGCAGAATGGCTTGGAAGAAAACTGCTTTAGGTGTAATTAACAAGAAGTAAAAGAAAATCATATATATATAATTATGTATTGGTCTCTAAATTGTAGTTAATTTGTAACTTACTGACAAGATGCTGACTGCACAGGCGAGCAAGTGCCCAAGCAAAGCCAGATCGTGGAATATTTGTGAAACATTTCAAAAATATTCCCATGGCTGATATGGAAATTGTTCTTGTGAGTTTTCCCATGTTAGCTCCATTTGTACAATGACAATAATTCTCTCTACCACCAAATATCTGTGGATGGATCTATTATTAATCCGGTTATAATTGCTTTTTGACAGCCTGAGAAAAAAAATCCAAGTTTAACGCCTATGGATTGGGTCAAATTTCTTATTTCTGCTGTTGTTGGGTTGGTCAGTTACAGTATTCATCTTTCTCAATTGACCATTCTATTAGTTTGGTATTTTGTTTCAATTGCAGCTGCTTTTTTTTTTCCAGGTTGCTGTGGTTGGTTCTGTTGATATGCCACAAGCTGATCTCTGGGTCATATTTGCCATTCTCTCTACAGTTGTTGGTTACTGTGCAAAGACATATTTCACGTGAGTCATTCTAGTTGTGCATAGTTTTGCATCAGAATAAAGATATTTTCAAACACGCAATTGAGTGGCTGTGGATACAATTAAAATTACATTTATGGTCTTTTCATTATATATTGAATGGAATAGTGAGTCTATAGCCCTTCCAATCCTCTTGACCCTTAAAATCAAATTCTCTAGTTATTCTGAAACATATTTAAGGTAGCCTTCATTTCTGTGAAAGCAAATTTACATATTATCTTATTTCAGAATGTGCTTAGGTTCAGAGAAGCTTGTCTAATATCTGCAGGTTTCAACAAAATATGGCCACGTATCAGAACTTAATTACACAATCGATGTATGACAAACAATTGGATAGTGGAAGGGGAACACTCCTTCATTTATGTGACGATGTAATTCAACAAGAAGTGAGTTTAATATTGATGTTTTCTTTTCTCGTTTACTTACCATCTTACAAGAGAAGTTTGGAAAAACAAATTTGCTTATTGTTTCATGGAACTTCTCTTAGTGCTGGCTTGTCTGCTGACTGGAAGTGAAAACTCTGTGGAACTTGTGTAGCAATTGGTTAATTAAAGATTCCATGTAGATTTTCTTGTAAATTTGGTTGTTTAATGACTATTCTTCCTTCAAACATGAATGAAGTTGTGTCTTAAAAATTGGATTGTTTCGAAAAGAAATAAAGCTGCACCCTCAAGTGTCAGAAAGTGTTTATTTCGGTGGTTCCAAACTTGCTCTGTAACTCGGCTATTGTGTGCCTCAGACAAATTTAAGATTCTAAGCTTTTTCTCAAGTGTGCAGGTAAAGGAGGTGATAGTTTCATTCTTCATATTAATGGAACAGGGAAAAGCTACGCTGCAGGTTTGTTTCTTTATTCCTCCCTTCAGTTTTACTGGTAATTGTCATTTTTCCTTCCCTTGATTTTTTCTTTTTTTTTTTCCCTTGTGTGTGTTGTGCACAATATAGGATCTTGATCTACGGTGTGAAGAGTTAATAAAAGAAGAATTTGGTGAAAGCTGCAATTTCGATGTTGATGATGCTGTACAAAAGTTGGAGAAGTTTGGAATTGTTTCTCGGGTGGGTTTGTCTTTCCCCAAGTCCAAAGGTTTAAGGTTTAAGGTTTAATATGGTTTTACATGTACATATGCTATTGAGCCTCTGTCATAGTTGTCCATTGATGCACTCTCTTGTAGTTCTAAGTAGATATGTAAGTTTTAGGGGAAAACTCGAGTATGAATTCATCCACATATTCAAATATGACAGTAGTGCAGGACAGGCTTTTAGTGTGGCGGTCAAAGTGCTTTAGTTCCTACCACAGGCATCACTGTTAAGACCTTTTCTGTAAACCATGTTGGTTCAGTCTATCATTGAGCAATTATGATTTTCTAATTTGGGTATACAACCTTACATTGAGTTGCATTCATCAAGATATCTTGGATCTGGACGGGAAAACTGAATAATCTGACTTGATTAAATATTATTTACTACCATTCAGGACTCGATTGGAAGATATTATTGCGTGGGTCTCAAGCGTGCAAATGAGATTATTGGTACCACCACTGAAGAATTGGTCATCAAAGCAAGACAAGGCGGCGGCGGCGGGGGCTCCCCTTGAGTTCTGTCAGAAATGGAAGAGGCTGAACTCAGTATGACTCTCTTCTGTTTGTTTGTTTGTGCAATCTTGAGGAAGAATCTCTCTCTATTTTATCAGTTGTATATTCTGTTTTTTGTTCATTCATCTAAGTTTGTTGATACAGTAGATAGATTTGGATGACAATGTGTTCCAGACAGAAATGAAAGTAGAGAATAATTTCTCTGGGACCGTTGTTTCCTGTTCAGTTGATATAAATGATAGCAGTCTGTCGTACTTATAATGGCAATTGCGCTAGTAAAGCATATACACGACATCTCCTGCTGCTGCATTAGTAAACTTGAGCTCCAGTTTGAGATACTCCTTTCTGCTACATACTATGCTGTTCAGTCTATTTTGTTCATTTGTGTATAATGTATTACAATGTTGCTGATGCCAGAACTTAAAAAAATAATAAATAAAAGAAGAATCAATTACGGCCTGATGCCTCGGCTCCTTCCCCTGAAGACCAGACAAATACCAATTCCAACACGTCATCCTGCCATGCTTCCTTGGTCAATTAATAATAAAAACCCAAAGCTTTTCGATCCATTCCCATGTCTGGATCAAATAATAATAACATGGTCAATGAAAAACACATTTGACTTTATATAATATACACACGTATGTATATATGCATATATTAACCTTATCATTTGTTTCATTTTTGATCCAGTAATATAATATCCTCAATAATCAATAAGAATAACACCAAAAAACATTAAATGCGAAGGCCAATATAACACTACCAACAAACTAATACACAAAATCAATCTTCACTATGATATTCACAACAAATATTTCTGTTTACAACAGATCATATTAACTTTATGAGACCAAAATATAATCACAATATCAAAAACACATAAACTTAAAAACAATAATGATGATGATGATACATACAGCTGTTGTTTATACAATTATCAAGCAGCTGGACAACTTTTTTCTTTTCTTTTTCTTTTTTCTCTTTTCTTTTCTCCCTTATCTATTCACTTTGATGATATCTTCAACAACCACAAATGGGAATCTCAACTAGCACACTCAAATTTTCTATAACAATGCTGCAATGCTGAAATCCAATTTTATAGCATGGTATCACTCCCTATACTCGTTATTTCGAAGACCTGAAAAGCTGGCTTCCAAGAGTCACAACTGGGGTTCCTTCCCCCATAATTGTTGTCAAGCTCATTTCTTTCTCCAGTATTCTGTCAAGCTCCATCACCACAGAAGTCATGGCCAGCCTCCTCTCACTCGAAGGATCCACACAATGGACTAGCAACTGCATGAACTCTTCCATACCTTCTGTTGTAAAGCTATTACCCAATCTCTGATCAATGATGCTGCCTATGTTACCTGATTCCTGATAATTCTGCACCTGTACATGAGAAATTATCATGTCAGATACTATCTAAACTCATGCAATGACTAATAATAGCACGTATACTACGTAGGCTCCATCACTGTGCAGGCTCACTATCTTTTGGGTGGGGTGGATATTATCTACTATATAGAACAAGTTCTGTTATTGAACAGTTGTCATCTTCCTCAGCAACAGTTGTAAGCATATCCACATAATATAAGCAGATCTAAAGCAACTTTTTATGATCATTTCACAAGTCACAAGCCATTTTTGTCTTCAACAAATGATTATGGTCTCGAAATTGACATGAGTTAAATGGTTCTCAATATGACATGAGTTAAATGGTTCTCAATATAAAATAGTATGCATGCACACATAATGCACAATGTGTGTACATAGACACATCCACCCATGTAGACATTGTTAAGGAACTGCCAAATACCCATTCAACCAAGTTCTGATTGATGTCTGAAGAGAATATATCCGTTGCTGCCCGACCACTTACTAACTCCAGAAGGAACACTCCAAAGCTATACACGTCACTTTTCTCTGAAAAACGTCCAAACTCTTTAACCCTGCACCAAGGAATAGAGAATTACAATAAAAGTTCGGTTATGTAAAGAGATAATTAGGCAGCAAAGTACACAAATATTACTCTGGAGCAAGGAACACTTCATCATCTAGCACTTCAGAAGAAGGACCTGCAGTATCAAATCGTCCAAGAAAATTGCGCAATCCTGCATCAGCAACCTTAGCTATGAAATTTTCATCTACAAGCACATTTGCTGTTTTGAAATCCTTGTGTATCAAACGAGGACTTAAGGAGTGAATGTGGGCCAGACCTGTTGATTTTAGCATATAAAGTGAGTTTGGACAAATAAGGAGCATGGTTTAGATTTTCATCTTAATAGACCAGTTTTAAGTCTTCCAGAAGTTCAGAGAAGAATTTTACGAGACAATGACTCATAGTTAGTTTATTATCCAAGGAAAAGATAAACCAATACCAGGAAAGCCAAAAATGCTCACTGATTTTGCAAAGGATCACCTTTAGCTGCCCCTAGAGCTATTGAAAGCCTATGCTTGAATTCAAGCTTCTCTTGTGAAACCTGACCAGCTCCTGCAGTAACACAATATCAAGCATTAAAATATGTTTTAAAAATCAACCAAAAAAGGTAGACAAGAAAGGAACCTCTTGAAATTCTTAATTGTGAAGTCAGAGACATAAAAACAAAGCAAAAGAAAGAAAGCCATAGTGCCAAGGATTACCTAAAGTAGGAATAATGGTGAAGAAAGAAAGCTTAATGGGAAGAACGGTAATGGAGAACTTCGATACGTGTAAACTACTATTACTCTTCTGTCCAAAATTAAATGTGCTATTTTGATTTGACACGAATATTCAAGAGAGTAACTGATTTAGGCAAATTAACACCTAATCCTTCTCAATCAAAATGACTAGTGGGTGAATACATGCTATTGGAATTCATATCCTTTAAGAGGTTAACTGGTGAGATTTCAGATAAAAATATTCAGTGCAACAAAAAGGAAACTAGTTTCTTTTTATTATTATTATTTCATTCTTTATCTGTTATTTCCGTTGGCATTTTCATGATCAAATGTTGACCATAACTAAGCAAATTATTTACATAAAAATATGAAAAACACGTGTCTGCTCTTGAATGAGGGAGAAACTGAAACATCAACTGGAATTTGGATAGATAATTACCATACAAGTGAATTGATACACTGCCATTGGGTATGTATTCATAGACAAGAATTTGTTGACCACTTTCCTGGCAGTAACCTAAGAGTGTGACAAGGTTTCGATGCTGAATAGACGACAGATAACGAACCTGAGAGGCGAATTATTCTGAACACATCAAACCAACAAAGTTGAAAGAAGATAAATGACTTACCTAGAATTAACATTGATAAGATAGACACCGTCAGATTACAGATATTACAACTGACAGTTCAAGCGGGTTTTTCAACATTTTTGGGTATTAAACTCAAGGAAAAACAAATATAATTTTACTTTTAGAAAGGGCGAATGGGTTGACAACGGAATTGGGATGAAAAGTTTCAAGTTCTAAGTAGACTTCCTGATAATCAGACATTGCATTATCCATATTTTCGAGTATAACACACACCATGTAATCCCAAGATAACAAAAACTTGACATATTGATATATTGGTATTGAACTGCTATACCTTCGCAACGTTCTATAAGCAGCAATCCTTCTATCTCGCGGCCAAAAAATTTTGCAGCTCAAAGAATAGGGAAAAGTGCTTTTTTTTTTTTTTTTTTAATTACACAAATTTTATTTCTGAATGCCCCAAGCCAAGGAATAATTTGAAGCAAATAGCTAGATCATAGAAGTCCAGAAATTCTTGAAGGTAAAATTTGGACATTTACCTCTTCAACAAATTCCGGACTAGGAGTAGCGGATCTCCTTTTAATTGCTACAAGCATTCCATCATGAAGTAAGCCCTTGTACACCTCTCCAAATTTTCCTAGTCCAATCAAACTTTTATCGCTGAAGTTTTTTGTCGCCAAAGACAATTCTTGAATATCAAAACGTTTTGCATCTCGCAAAGACAATTCAACCCCAGCAGTTCTTCCAACTGTGTGTCATGAAAAGGATTTATGGGAGAGAGATGTGATTATGTGGAAGCTGATGCTCGAATGTGAAAAGTACATAAGAGGAACTCACATTGAACTGAGGGATCAGAAGAGACTGTCGTCTCAGAAGTTCTTGAAACGGTCCTACCATGAAAAAAGCAGAACCATATAATTATAACTAGTATACCCACCAATGCCACGGCTCCTGCAGCACCTCCAAGAATTGCTGCAAGAGTCGTTGACATTTGGGAAGGCAGCCACTTCAGCAATAGATTTGAAGAATTCTGGTATACAGATTATTACACATTGAACCTGAAATTGAGCAAGCATACAACAGAATATTAGATAGAGGCTACAACACTGTGGAGAGACAGAAAGAAACAATACTTGGCATGTGATATCCCTTGTGATCATGCAAAAAATCATATTTTGTTGTAGATGATAAAAAAAAAAAAAAAAAAGGATGCACCAGTAGAGAGGATATATTTGATTTGATTTAGTGCAAAATCCTGTTAATGGTCATATGAAAAAGCACAAGTGTTTTTCCCCTGTGGGCAGAGGAATGTGAAAAGGTAAAGAATTAGTGGTTCAACCTAGAAGTAGAAGATGGAATTGAGCAAAATTCTACAACCACGAATACAAAATGTGGGGGGTTTTGCATTATTCGGCATTGAATGATGGTATTGGAAACAGGATCCCACAAATCCGTAGCATCCAATTCAGCAGGCTCAAACAGATGCGGGGGTGGGGAGAACAGTGATCTACAAGACTCAAGACTCAAGACATCTGGATCAATTAGGGGAAGGAAATTAGGAGGATGGACAGGCTCATTAGGATAAGAGAAAGAAGAGATGGATCACAGGTCAGCGGCATTCCCACATTGAAACCCCTACAATAGGGAGGAGGGGGTGATGAAAAAAGAGAGGTGAAATCAAGGTGGGAGAGAGTGAGGGGAATCAAAGGGGAAAACAGAAGGGGAGGAGAGTGTAATCAGAGAGGTGCAGTAGTATGTATGGGGTTTAATCCAAGAGGAGGGAGAGGATTGTTTGGTTGGGGATACAGACAATGCCGACAGAAAGCGACCTGGCGCCGACAAGCAATCAGTGGTTTATTACTCCACCAAACCACTTAGGAAGGAGGGGAGGGGGGGTTATTCCGGCGAAATGGTTGGGACTTGGGGTATTAAATATTAATAGTAGGCAGAGAGGCTCCCGGGAGGAGAGAAACCAAATAAAATAAAAGTGTACAAAAGGGAAGGGCAGGAAGAATACAAGAATGAATGAATAATTCAGGCTCAGGGGACGTGGCCACACACTGACAGAGGCGGAGGTGGTGGGGGATGAGTGAATGAGCAAAGACCAAGGTGAATTCTTCCTCCTGCCCTGCCCTGCCCTGCCTGCGCTCTCCCTCCTAATAATCCTCATCACTATCACCACTGTATATATATATATATATTTACTTTGCTCCACTCCACTAAATCTATCTAAATAAATAAATAGTAACTGGAACCATATTATATTATATTATAATATATGATATGATATGATCCCTGATCTGGTACCAGTGCCTGGAAGGAATGACTCCCACTCCCCTATTTGTGCCACTCATGCGTGTTTCTTTTCTTCTACTCTTTCCTCTTTTCTCCTCCTTCCGGTTAAATTAGTTTGTTTACTATCTAATTTCTTTCACCACCTTTGACCTAACACACAAACAAAATCCATACTATATTACTAACATTCAATTTTAGGGTAAGAAAAAATCTCTCAAGTCAAATGAATCACAATATTTTTAAATTTTGAATTATTTATAACAATCACAATATAAGAATAAAGAGGGAAATTAGATTGGGTTGTCAACAAAGGAAATGGTTGTAAAGTGGTGGTGAGCATATGCATATGATGATAAAGGGTGCATGGGGTGGCCGTCCCCCCATATATATTGCTATTTAACAAACAAGTTTGTGCTTTTCTACTTGTACAAGTATTCCCTTTGGCCTTCCAAAACTAATAATAAATTAATCATATTGGTTTGATTCCTAAGTGATAAATATATTATACAATATTTATGTTTCAATTCTTGTTAATTAAAGCAAAGTTCCTTCTGTATGAATTCAAATTAGTTGGGGTAATTGATTTATACTCTATAATCTAATAATAAATAATACTTTTTTTTTTTTTTTTTTTTAATTTGAGACTTTTTTGCTTGTCTTCTATTTATGATCTTTCGAACCATAAGTAAGACGGTAATCAATTATGCTATTCTATCTTTATTTTTTTTATTTTATTAAAAAAAAAAAAAAAAGTTTTGGAGGGAATGATTGATAAATAAAAAATTATACTTTGGTACTCATATTTTAGGTGTATTGAATTTTTTTTTTTTGAGTTGGATGTATCGTGGAAGTAGTATGGTTAAGAGTGCATAACCCAAAATAATTTGGCGTGAAAGAAGTGGTGTGGTGTGGTGGGAAATATGCCAATTGTTGACAATATATCCCCCAACGCCAGCTATGTTCCTCGAGCTGTATCTGTCGCCTTTTGATATGTTAATATGAAGCCTACTTAACTTTCTTGTATTGTTTTTGTGTTGTTTAAATATCCCATTTATTAATAGAAATCCCATTTTGCTTTAATTCAATTACACTACCAAAGAAAGAACACAAAACGCATCATCATACTCATTACATATTAATTGTAAAAAGTTTGCACCATGATTTATAAGATTAATCAGAATTCACAACTCTAGCAACTAGAGTTTTTTCATATGCTTTAGTTGAGAGAAGCCTATTTAGATATATTGAACTTCTCTCAACATCGGCATAAAGATCTATAAATTCATAGTAATTCCTTATAAAATTATTTTTATTCACCTAAATTTTGAATAAATTCATATCCGATTTTTAACTTTAAAAAACCAAACTCATGTCAAAATTTTCACTACATATTAATATTAAATTTAGTGTAATTATTATAATATGATTGCTAAATGTAATATTTTAAATACTAATTTTATCTTCTTTTTTTTTAAATATATATATATTATAAAATATTGTCTCAAAACACAATATAAAAAAAAAAAAAGGAAAAAAATACTCAAAATTACAACAAACATGATCAAATATTTCAAAAGAATATTAGATAAACTATAAATTATTTGTATTTGTTCAAAATTTTGAAAATGTAATATTATGATCTTTCTGTTTTATTAATTTAAATCATATTTAATATTTATTAAATAATTATTATATTTTAATTTTTTTTTATAAAAAAAAAATGAATAATTACTATTTTTTACATATACGGAGGGACGGGAATTTTAGAGTTACCACACGGAATTTTAATTCACAAAAAAAAAAAAAAAAAAAAACCTATAAATCCAGTCAAATAAGAAAAAATTGCAATAGGAAAACAAAATTTACATTAAGTGTCATGACTATGAGAATGGGTGGTAACGGCTACATTCCTCCTTTTTCATCGTAGATTTGTGTACAGATTCCACATGGCAAGGCTTTGGATTCTTTGTCATCAACTTAGCATTTTATTTATTTATTTATTAAGAGTATAAAAAATTAAATTAAAAAAAAAAAAAAAAGAAAAAAAAAAGAAAGAAAAGGTTGCAAGAAAGTTGGTTGGGCAGTCGAGGTCCAGGTCCAGGTATACATATTACCATTTTCCATCAATCATTGCCACAGATTCGCCAAAGCTGCTCTTTTCCACCCACTCCCACTTCCATTTTACTACTGATTTTGGTTCATTACTTTAATTGCTTCTGTTTCTTTCACATTTTCATTTGCTTTCCCTTTCTAACCCACCCGACAAGTCTGTATTATTATTACTATTATTTATTTATTTATTTTATGATACTACTCTCTCTTTGCTCCAATTTTACTTTATAATTACCTAAATCTAAAGGAAGTAACCTAATAGTATTTTTTTTTTTCCTTTTAATTTTGAAGCGTAACTTGATTTTAAAATTGTATTTACATATGTATTTATTGTTTTAAGAGATGTAAAAAAATAAAAATATCTTTTCAAAAAAACATATACAATATATGCGACCAAAATTAATAAAATATTTAGAAATTAATATAAAAATAACTACTTTAATTAATTCAAAAATTCTTAAACAACTATTTTTTAAAAATAAAAATAAATAAATACAAGAACTATAAATTATCTGTTAGAATATTTTCAAAATATCAACAATTATGTTGTGGTTGGATAAACCAAGACAGAGACACAAAAGTGTTTTCTACTATGTAAAGACACTTCTGTTGGAAATATAAAAAAGATATAATTAAATATTCTTGATTATCTGATAGACACCTAAGTCATTTTAAAGTTAATAAATATTATGGATATTCATTACTATAGGATTATTATCAAGAATAAAGATTTTACGCTTATCAAAAATAAACAAAATAGCTTTGAAGAACATCAAACACACTCACAAGATATTTCTTCATTGTATCCTGGAGGCAAATCGTATGGGACAAATATTGTCTAAAGAAAGTGGCTTTGATACACACTTTGAAGTTCTTTCTCTATTTCAATTGCCTTTTTATTTCTAGTTTTTTCTAACCATCTAAAGGCAATATTTAGAAAATATAAATAATAATGGCAACAACATCGAAGGAGCTTGCTACATTTATCGTGAAATTAAAACGATTTGATGGTGGTAGTTTTATCATATGGCAAAAAAATGATACATTTTTTGTTGGTATCTCTGCAAGTAATTTACGTTCTCAACACACCAAGGCCTGATGAGAAAGATAATGAAACTCTTGAAGAAACTAGAAGAAGACAGAAATGACATACAAATGATGAAATTTGTAGGGTTCATATTTTGAATGCAATCAACGATGCCTTATTTGATATTTATCATAATATATCAAATGCCAAGGAACTTTGGAGAAATTGGAGAACAAGTATATGCTAGAAGATGCAACCAGTAAGAAATTTCTCCTATCTCATTTTAATAGTTACAAAATGAACGAAACTAGGTCAATAACGGAACAATTTCATGAAATTGAGAGAATTTTGAATAATTTCATGGAACACAAAATGCGTATGGATGAATCAATTATTGTGTCTAATATTATCGATAAATTAAAATTACCCCCTTCTTGAAAAGATTTCAAAAGAAATTTGAAACACAAAAAGGAGGATATTTCTCTTGAGCAACTTGCAAATTCTCTTTGTGTAGAAGAAGAATTTAGAAAGGAATTAAAAGTGAAAGAGGAGTCCAATGATCAAGCCTCAAAAGTCTTGGTAATTGAAGAAAGGCAAACAAATTAAGTGTCGAAGAAAAGACCTTTTCAAAATAACAATGCCCAAAAATTTAAGAAAAAGAAAAAGGCAGTTGTTATTTTTGGGGAAAGGAAGGACATTACAAGGCAAATTGTCATCATTATAAGAAGAAGAAAGACAATGAAAAGAAAGACAATGGCAAAACTACAAACCTTTTCTCAAATGCTAAGATTGAGAAGTTGATTGCCATGATTTTTGAAGTAAATCTTCTTGAAGATGACATAGCTTGGTGGATAGATTTTGGTGCTACACTCCATGTGTGCAAAGATAGAGCCAAGTTCAAGATTTCTAATGAGATTGTTATATATATGGAAAACTTTGCTACAACCCCAATTTTGGAATTGGGGACGTGGAACTTGAATTTACTTATGGGAAAATGTTAACTTTAACAAATGTATTTTATGTTCCAGAAGTTAGAAAAAAGTTAGTTTTTGGTAGTGTTTTTTTGAACAAGTTTGGTTTTAAACTGGTTTTTGAGGATGATAAATTTGCATTATCAAAAGGGCGAATATTTGCTAGGAAGGGTTATTTTGTAATTGTATGTTCAAATTAAATATCAATAATAATATTACTGATTCTATTTATATTGTTGAGTCTTCTAATCTATGGCATAATAGGCTTGGACATGTGAATTTTAAAAGAATTATGAATATGGTTAATCTTAATTTAATTCCATATGTTGATAAAATACATGAAAAATGCAGTACATGTATGTTAACAAAAATAACCAGAAAATCTTTTTGAAAGGTCATCAGATTCATTAGAATTATATGAGGAGAATATTATAATCCTTTATTTTTTTGAGACAAATGAATAAAATATGAAACTACAGTACCATATAGACCACAACAGAACGGTGTATGAACATACAAATCGTGTATTAATGGAAATGGTTAATTCTATGATGTGAATTTTAAAAGAATTATGAATATGGTTAATCTTAATTTAATTCCATATGTTGATAAAATACATGAAAAATGTAGTACATGTATCTTAACAAAAATAACCAGAAAATCTTTTCCTAAAATTGAAAGGTCATAAGATTTATTAGAATTAGAGGAAGAGAATATTATAATCCTTTATTTTTTGAGACAAATGAATAAAATATGAAACTACAGTACCATATAGACCACAACAGAACGGTGTATGAACATACAAATCGTGTATTAATGGAAATGGTTATTTCTATGATTTCTAATTGTGGTTTAAGTCAAGGCTTTTGGGGCGAAACTTTACTTACAACTTCTCATATTTTAAATAGAGTTCCTAATAAAAAGAGTAATAAGACCCCTTATGAATTCTAGAATAAAATAAAACTGAACCAGAGTTTGGGGATGCCAGGCAGTGGTTAAAGTACCAGAACCCAAAAGGAAGAAATTGGGTGAAAGAGGAATTAAATGTATCTTCTTAGGCTATGCACAAAATAGCAAAGCATATAAATTCATGGTAATGTAAAAAATGACTTGATACATGTGCATAAGGTAATTGAGTCACGTGATGCAATATTTGAAGAAAATATTTTTAAATCTGTTCCTCAAATTATAGATAAAGATAAAATTTCAGACCAAAAAATTTAAAATTTAAATAAAGATAAAGATGTTGTGGATATAAATAAGGAAGGTTCAATAAATCTTCGAACAATAAACAAGCCAGAAAGGCAAAAGACTGGTCCTAACTTCTTTATGTTTCTTGTAGAAGGGACAAGAAATTTGGTTAGTAGTCAACTACCATATTGTTATAATATGGAAGGTGATCCTCAAACAATTGAGGAAGCTATGAAATCGCAAAATACAGCTTTCTGGAAAGAAGCAATTAATAAAGAAATTCATTCAATTATGGAAAATCAAACTTGGAAATTGGTTGATCTTCCACTAGGATCTAAACCAATAGATTGTAAGTGGATATTTAAAAAGAAAATGAAAGTTAATGGAACTATAGATAAATTTAAAGCTCGATTAGTAGTAAAAGGATTTACACAAAAGCAAGGTATTTATTATTTCGATGCACATTCTCCTGTGGCAAGAATTGCAACTATTAGAGTTTTAATAACTTTTACTTCTATCCATAACTTGGTAATTCATAGTGGTGGCAATTGTGTCGGGTTCGTGTAATTATGTCGGATTGAGCTAAAATAATTATACTTAACCTGTCAACTCGAACCCGACACGAACTCGCAATGACCCGAAAAAGTTGAACCCGAACACGACATGAAAATTAATCGTGTCAACCCGCCAACCCGATTATGACATGTAGATGATTCAAAACCCATTAACCCGCCAACACTATTACACGATATCAACCGTTAACCCGATTATTTACCTATTTTAACTTATAAAAATACCAATATTATGTAATTTATTTATATAAAAAATATTAAAATAATAAAATTATTAAATAATTTAATAATAAATTAAAATATATAATTAATAATAATAATTATTATTAAAATAAAAATTAATTATTATTTAAACGGGTTGGTGGGTCAGAAACGGGTTGAGCGGGTTCAACTCGTTTACAACCCAAACACGATTAAACTTAAACGGGTCAACCCGCTCTGACACGAACCCGCTAACCCTTAACTCAAACCCGCTATTTTTGTGTCTTGTTCATGTTGGGTTGTCGTGTCGAGTCCAATATTGCCACCCTAGTAATTCACCAAATGGATGTGAGAACAGTATTCTTAAATGGAGAATTAAAAAAAGAGGTTTATATGAAACAACATGAAGGGTTTATACTTCTTGGACAAGAAAAGAAAGTATGTAAACTTGTGAAATCTTTATATGGCCTAAAACAGGCACAAAGCAATGTCATCAAAATTTGAACAAATAGTGCTTGCTAATGGTTTCAAAATTAATCAATCTGATAAATGTGTGTATAGCAAGTTTAATGATGGTCAAGAAGTTATTATATGCCTGTATGTTGTTTTTTGGTACTGATTTAGAACACGTCAAAATACCAAGAATTTTTTGTCTAGCAAATTTGCTGTGAAAGACATGAATGAGGCAAATGTTATACTTGGAATTAGGATTTTAAGAGATGAGAATGACATAATTCTAAATTAATCTCATTATATTGAGAAAATCTTGAATAAATTCAATTACGATGATTGTATTCCTGTCTCAACTATGTTTGATCAAAGTATTAAATTAACAAAGGACAAAGGGAGACCAATATCACAATTGGAATATGCCAAAGTAATTGGCTGTTATTGTATGCCATGACTTTTACAAGACCAAACATAGCATATGTTGTTGGAAAATTAAGCAGATACACGAGTAATCCAAGTGATGTACACTGGCATACTGTTAAAAGGATACTAAAATATCCCAAGAAAACCACAAGTTGTGGAATTAAATATAGTGGTTATCCTTCAGTATTAGAAGTATATTCTTATGCAAGTTGGATTACAATTCATGAAGATTATGCAAGTACTAGTGGTTGGATCTTTATGCTTGGAGGTGGAGCTATTTCTTGGGGTTCCAATAAACAAACTTCCATTATAGATTCGACTATGACAGCTGAATTTATAGCTCTAGCTTCAACGAATAAAGAAGCTGAATGGTTGCGTAACTTATTTTATGAAATTCCGTAATGACCTAAATCTATAGCACCAATTTCTATACATTGTGGTAGTAAGACAACACTATCAAGAGCTTACAGTCAAGTTTACAATGGAAAATCGTGAGACAATGGACTTAGACATAGTTATGTTAGAGATTTGATCTCTAATGGTATAATAACAATTGATTACATGCGTTCAAGCAATAATCTACCATATCCATTTACTAAAACCTTAACAAGGGAGGTAGTAAATAAAACATCAAAAGGGATAGGTTTAAAACCTATTATGACAAATTACCAATGATAGAACCTCTTCTTGACATGGTATTACGTCAAGTCTCAAGTTCAAAGAGTAAAGTATGTCATTAGTGTGATTGTAAAGATTAAACTAATATTTTATTCCACCCCAAGGTTAATTAATGCTTGGTACCTGCATTAAAAAGAGGATGAAATTTAAATGCTTAATGAATTTATGGGACAATTTGTTTGAAAGATAAATTTTGTCAAGGTACTTGAGATAGATTCACCTATATGAGTGTGAGGTTAGTCTCTTCAAGAATTCAAAAGCTTTATTCTATACACTTATGAATGATACAGACACAAGACTAAAATGTATCATTAGAGTAGTGTTTTGATGTATTAAGTTTTATGTGTGGCTGTATCTACAATTTATCAATAAAGTTGATTTGGTTCAAAGTTTATGCTACCATATTATTTAGATATATTTTATAATTTTTCACTAAGTAAAAGTTCAAATCGCAAGATACCTTTATTTATGCAGACATCTTACAGAATTGAATGAAAGTTTATTTTGAAAATGACAGGGATTGTTGGAATATTTTTAAAATATCAGCAATTATGTTGTGGTTTGATGAACCGGGATAGAGACAAAAGTGTTATAATCTGTAAAGACACTTTTGTTGGAAATATAAAAAAGATATAATTAAATATTAGTATCCTGATTATGTGATAGATTCCTAAGTCATTTTAACGTTAATAAATATTTTGGATATTAATTCCTGCATGATTATTATCAAGAATAAAGATTTTACGCTTATAAAAAAAAATAAACAAAAGAATTTTGAACAATATCAAACACATTCATAAAATATTTTCTTTATTGTATCTTAAAAGCAAATCATATAAAAAAATATTATCTTTAAGAAAGTGACTTTGTTATAGGCATTGATGTTCTTTATCTGTTTCAATTGTCTTTTTATTTTTAGTTTTTTCTAACAATATCAAAATACAAAGTTAAGTAACTGAATTGGTAATTTATCTGTATAATATATATATTTTTTTAACTTAAAAACGAACATTTAGGAGGAAGAAGAAGAAAAAAGAAAAGAAAAGAAAAAGGACCAAAGAGAATGGTCGTTGGGATAGGTTGGAGAAATTTCACTATTAATAGTGCTGCGGCTGCGGTCAACTGGCTCTTTTACCTGCATCGGTATGTCCCAAGAGTTGAACGCCTAACCACATCCATCTTCTCCACTCTTCTGCTCCTTCCTCACCCGGACTAACAGCGCCATCTCACAACCTTATCTGCCGCCGCAGTAGCCAATGGCTAGAGTTTTGTGACCTCTTTCCACTAGTAATAACAATCTCCTTCTTGTTTGTGTCTAATAAATAGTTTCATACTATTGTTTTTATTTTAGGGTTTAGAAAGTTAGCCTATCTATTGATTGTTAATCTTCTAAATCAGTACCTGGGTTGATGATTTTGAAGCTTATTATTATTTTATAAATAAATAAAATTTTGCAACTTTGATTCTGTATTTATCCCTCTTCGATCCGTTTCTTCTCCCCACCAAAAAAAAAAATGGATTAGACCTCTGAAATTTCGATGAATAGTAATAATAATAGCAACTCTTTTTCAATGAAAAATGGCACGGCAATTGGTAATCCAATTCCACCTGGAGGAGTTCAAACCCAAATTCCGTTAAACCATAACCAAACGGCGGCGAGAACTCATTTTCTCACTCAGCAGTCCCAACCTCAAGGTGGTGTTCACTTCCCTGGCCATTTCCTGTTGTCTGAACCCCAAGCCCAGTCTCAGGCTGCTCATATGAGCCTTCAGCATAGCGCAAGTAGGAATAGCGTCGGAGGTTTGTCGCCTTCCACTCCTGGAACTGCTAAGCGTACCCTTCATAAGCCCCCATCGCGTCAATCTGGAAATTCCTCTAGTGGGCATGGACAAGGTGGCACTGCTTCTCCGTTGAAAACCATGGAACTAACCCCTTCTGTAAGGAGGAAGAAACGGAAGCTTGCTGAGAGAAAAATCCACGATAAAGTGGCCATATCCTTTCCAGAAACTTCTCTTTACAGTCAAATGCTGGAAATTGAGTCTCGTGTTGACGCTGCTCTTGTTAGGAAGAAGGTAGAAACAGTCGAGTCTATTAAGCATCCTCTGCATCTCCAGAAAATACTTCGGATTTATGTCTTTAACACATACGCTAATCAGATTGGAGGTCTTCCTCAAAATACTAGTGCTGAATCTCCCTCGTGGTCGCTTAAAATAACTGGAAGGATCTTGGAAGATGGGATTGATCCTGTGGCACTTGGTTCACCGCACATATCAAGCTCTGTCTATCCCAAGTTTTCATCCTTTTTCAAGAAAATCACTGTTTACTTGGACCAAAGTGCATATCCTGATAACCATGTGGTCTTGTGGGAGAGTTCTAGGTCACCTGTTGCCCGCGATGGCTTTGTTGTGAAGAGAAAAGGAGATATGGAGTTCACTGCAATTGTTAGACTTGAAATGGATTTTGTTCCTGAAAAATTCAAACTTACACCTTCTTTGCAAGACATTCTTGGTATTGAGGTTGAGACGCGCCCTCGAATTATAGCTGCTCTTTGGCACTATATAAAGACTAGGAAGTTGCAGATGCCTGGCGATGCTTCATCCTTTACTTGTGATCCTCCACTAAGGAAAGTTTTTGGAGTGGAGAAGCTGAAATTTTCTGCAGTTATCCAGAAGATAACTGAGCATTTGACTTCATTAAAACCTATACATATAGAGCACAGGATTAAGCTTTCTGGGAATTCCCCGGCTGGAAGTACTTCTTATGATGTATTGGTTGATGTTCCTTTTGGATTAGAGGAGGAAAGGAGCAGATTTTTGGCTTCCTTAGAGAAGAAAGAGGATATTGATGCTTTTGACAGAGCCATTTCTGCTTCTATAAGTAGACTCCATGAACATTGCCACAGGCGGGATTTCTTTCTAGCATTCAGTCATTCTCCGGTTGAGTTTATCAATACCTTGCTTGCTTCCCAAGCCAGAGATTTAAAACTTGTTGGTGCAGATACCAATCGGAATAAGGAGAAAGAGCATCGATCTCAATTTTATGATCAACCCTGGTAAAATTCATTTTATTATGAAACTCCAACGTATGAGTATCTGCTATCTACCAACATTAATTTGAGAAAATGTGAGAATAGTAAAATTGGGGACTGAAGGTCATTTATAAACTTTTGTTTAGGTTATATTTGTGCTTCATAGTGCATTTCATGTTTGAGTTTTGATGAGCTTCTGAAGTTACCTTTGAGTATTGTATACATGAATTTGCAGCCATTCTAATATCTGCATTGGTGCTCAATTTTAATCTCCCTAAACTTTGATTGTTTCCTGGAGAAAGAATATGAATATGTTTGGACAATTTGTAGTTTTAAGTTGTCATTGTGTTGGGAGAAAGGAAAAGGAAGCTAGTTTGTGAGAACTTCTTTGCTGTGATTGTTGCCAGTAGTTCATATATGCCAGTCTTTGGTCTGAGCTGTAGAGTTTTATATGATGGATAATCTAATAAAATGGTTCAAAATTTAGCTAATAAAGTAGTGAATATTTAAATAAAAATATTTTAAAAGGCATATGTGAGGTTTTGTGTGCTGTTAATATATTAAATTTGTACCTCATCTAAAAGCATATAGCGATAAGGTGAAAATTTCATATGGTACTAGAGCGGAAGGTCCTGTGATTGAGTCATGACGAACCCATTTATTGGTTATTAACTTATTATTTATGCGGTTTGTCTATTATTGAAAATTGTGTTCAACACACTTGAGGGGCATGATACTTTGCAAATCTAATTCCTCTCTATTATCTCAAGCTTTAATGAGGAGGATATTTAACATGTGGCCTCATAGGTTATGTAGCCTATGTTTTTTGGGTTAAAATATGAAGAAAATGGAGATAGTTCTCGTGATTTAATATCCTTCACAAATTTAGTGCTCCTGACTTTTGTTTTATTGAGAATGTTCTTCTTTAACTAGGTTTTTGCATTAGATATATTCTATTGCACAAGAAAAGAGAAACTTGAGTGGTTTATGTGTCATTGCACTTGTGGCCTAACTACGAACAGTTCCTTGTCATTGATTGAGGGATCAACTTACGTAGTAAGCTATTGAGGGGATGAACTGGCACCTTGGATCTGTTACTAGGTTTCTTTTTAGCCATCATTACTAGTATTATTTTAATGGAAACCAAAGTCCCTCTGAATGAATTTTTTTTATTTCATTTGATAATTTTTGTTGTAAATGAGGAAAAGACCCTCTTTCTTCTCTTTCCTACCTCTATTTATATTCCTATGAAGTCCAAGGTCTTTCATCATACAATATCCTTCTTTTCCATTTTTTTTTTTGGGGGGGGGGGGGGGGGTGGGGACCGCGAATTGAAGGTGCATTTAAAGGGGGAGTCTATGTGAATTTGACACTAGCTAATGCTGTTTTGGTTCATGTTTTTAAAGTTTATTACTTTCCTTTTTTATGTCATTTTTATGATTATGAACGTGAGAAGGCCATCTTTCTGAAGTTTCTGTATTTCCTTCAAAGTATTGGGTATTTTTTCAATAAACTTTATATCTAGCTGGGTAGAAGGAAAATTGAAGTGCAAAATATGAAGAAATGATAGTTGGGTCAAGGTTGCTTAAGACATAAAGTGCCTTGAAGGCACTAACATTACTTGAGGTGTGCTAGGCATGAAAAAGCACTTGCCTTAGTAATGCAAGTCACCCTTTGTATATATAAATGGGTTTTAGATTTTTGGCATTAGCTAATTTTAACAAAGTTAGAACTTTCCTGCCACTATCTGTGCAGCACTTAGACTTGCTTGGGAGAAGGAACGTACCACGTAGGCCTTTGCGATGTTATGCGAGTAAATTTGGAGCAGTGAGAAAAATGTTAATTTGTATTAGATGTTTACAAGTTGACAAGGTTCTCTTGCTGAATCACTTACGTGCTCTCTTGTGTGGAGCTTCTCTCACGTGCCCTTAGAAATGAGGGCGGTAGGGTATTTATAGGCTCTCCACCTCCTTACAACTAATGCCCTAGAATGTTCTAGGTTTTTGAAGAGTCTCTCTGTACATCTTATTTACAAGATAATTCTAGAATCTTCTAGCCATCTCTACCAAGCTCCTTACTAGTGGAGGCTTCTAGGACCTGTTGAGGCTTCCAACAACCTCTGCTATTTTCTAGGCTCTTCAAACACATTCTAGAATTTTCCTGACCCATTTTTCTTCCTGACTTATTTATCCACCGGGGTCAGTACTCAAGTGAGGCATAACTTATTTACCCATGCTGTTTTGTTCATGCTCTGAAAGATGTTTTTCCCTTTTTTACTTCGTTTTTATGATTTTGAATGTGACTGTCTCTCTAATGTTTCTGTTTTTCCTTCTAAAGTGTTGGGTTTATATTCAGTAAACTTTATATCTAGCTGGGTAGGGAGGAAAATTGAAGTGGCAAGTATGAAGAAATGACAGTTGGGTCAAGGTTGCATAAGAAATAAAGTGTCTTGAAGGTTGCATTGCCTGAGGTGCTAGGTGTGAAAAAGCACTTGCTTTAGTAATGCAAGGCGCCCTTTGTAATGAAAAAAAAAAAAAAAAAAAATTATTTATGGAGAAATAAGTTGCATATATAATCACCAAGTCAAAAGATTAATGCTAAGTTCTGCTAAGTTTTAAATCAAGCAGAATCGACCAATGAACATTTTTCTGGAAATAGTGTGTGATTTGATTAAACAAGAAGAATCCTTCTATTACAACCATGAAATCAGCCTATAAAGAAGCAGTAATAAAAAGAATTATAGGGTTAGTTTTAATTTGGTTAGCACTTGGAGCTCCTTGCACCGAGGTGCCCAGGCATTGTGCCTAGTTAAAATAGCCTTGTCTAGACACCATTAAGTTGCTAAAGGCTCATCTTGCCTTGCCTTAGTGCCTAGGCGAGTGCTTACATAATGTTTGTTGGGGTCATTAGCAGGTTCAAAGACTCAGTCAAGCCAAGTTTGACTCAACTGAGTTAACTCTGTCTCAATGTCTCCCAGTTCACTGAGTTGCACTAACTCAGGTTGAAATTCACTGAGTGATGAACTATCTTTTTCCCTACTCTTTGAAAAAGTAATGCTGTTTACCATAAAAATATTCAATGAAAAAACAAATTTGTGAAAATTTCTTCAATATTATTCTAACACCAATGCTAATTGAATAATCTAACAAAAACATTTATACTGCCTGATGTTTATTGAGTTATAAATCTGAGTCGTTGATACTGATATAGACAACTGACCTTTTTGGTACCCTCACCAATACTGTGAATGTGAACCAGGTCATTAGCCTTTTAGTATAGATGTGTAGGCCTTTTTTTGGAAGGGAAATTCCAGATACTGGTGCATGTGGTTAACTGGTGGACATCATTAACACTTCAATAAAATTACTGAGGAGCTATTTAATATTCCATTCTGTTGTCTAGGGAGCGGTGGAGGGAAATATTTTCACCATGGCAAAAGTTCATTCTTTGATGGATTTGGCTCCATATGGTGGACTTTAATTCTAACTTCATATACAAGTTTTTATGGCAGCTAATATGAATTCAAATTCTTTATGCATTTTAATTCTAAGAGGTTCTTTTCTTTGCACTGGGAAGGCTCTTGCTTTTGTATTGAACTTGTACCTTTTGATTACCATTCTGAGATTTTCTTGACTGATATGTTTGCATCTTCTGTATTTCTTATGCATTTAATAGGATTGAGGATGCTGTTATTCGATATCTTAATCGCAAACTTTCTGCCAGTGATCCTTTGGGAAGCAAATAATTATGGAAACTCCTGAACCTTTAGAGGTCAACATCTGCAGGTGTATTCACTTTCTATCTCCAGAACCTTCATTCTTCCAGATACCCCAGCCTTCTAGTATATGATCATTGCCGGAGAGCCTTACAAGTTGTCATTTCTATTTTGCAATATTCTAGTGTTGCTTACAACTCAATTGAAAGTTCACTAGGACTGTTTTGGGCAGTTTGGTTGTAGATATTTCTTTGTGCCTCTAGAAGTGTGTCTAATGCCACTCATGATTCAACAACTGATATGTATTATTGCAGGTTTGATGATCAAACTACTCTGTGCCATGACATTTGGATTCATAGAAATATGGTATATGTCAACAAGAATTTCTCATTTAGTTGCTATATTCGCATGCGAATTCTCATTCTCTAGTAGATTATACAACCCAAATTTCAGCTGCATGGTGCTTTTGCCGGAGAGGTCATTCCATAGTCAATTATCCATAAAAGTTGCTCACTGGAATCTTTTTTCCGTGTGACTATTGTTTACACGTGGCATATATTTCATATCAATTGTCCAGCTTACAAATGTTTTGTTTGGAATTTTTTTTGTTCCTTATCTCCCATATGTTACCTGCACTAACCAACTGATTCCATCCTACTTGTGCAGCTGAGAGAACTGACGCCCGGTTAAAATGCGAAACTGATTTCGCTCTTTTTTCTATATGATATATTGATGTGACTAGCAGCAACATTTTCCACTTGATCTAACTTTCATTTGGCACTCTCTGCTCTAAAGATAAGGAACTTTAAAATTCTGATTCTGTTCTCAGTTTTTTTTAAATCACCCTAGTTAAAATAAAAATTAATAGTGAGCAGACATCATTATTATTTTCTTTTTGATGTAGAATCCAATTTTACCTTCAATTTTGATTTTTTTTTTTTTTAGTTACAATATTGATGCCCTACCCTATTCGTCATAAATTTTAGAATGAATCATCTAATAAAATCACATTCAATTTGCCAATCGAAGGCTGCAATCTGCATTCGGCAATGGTATTTTTGTTTTTGTTTTTTTTTTGAAATTTGAAGCATATTTGTTTGTCATGTCTCTAACATATAATCTCTTGAATTATAAGTAAACTGAGCTGCATGGTGCTTTTGCCGTATGACAATTTTACTGGCTTCGTGACTTCACCTTCAAAATTAACGTTAACTAGCCTGAGAATCCTGGTTAGAAACCCACTTTAAGGCAACTATCTGTCCTTCACTCGCAGTGCTTGGTCAATGTTCCAGATGAAACAATCACCAAAATTAACAAGCTTCCTTGTCAATGCCTTGTGCGTGAGGATGAAATCCGTCGTACCAAGTTGCTTCTGATATCTACCCTGTATAAACTGGGTTACTATGCCTCTCATTGCTCGGCCAGAAACAGAGAGCTCATTCATAGACAGTCGAGCAGAACCGCAAAGTGTGCGACCAGCTTCGTCCTTCCATGCTGCTTTGTGCATGCCATCCAGAGATTCATACGATGACAAACGATAACCCGAGTTGTGCAGTCCGAACCAGTTGTTAACTAGGTCGGCCGTTATCTGAATCATGACCCCCTTCACCAGTGAAGTAACAATCAACTCCCCCCGTCTTCCTGCCGATACAACTGCATTTCGGTAGAAAAGTCTAACTAGTCGAGGGCAACATTCTATGCAGAACGTCGTCAATGTATCCCATTTTTGATACACCAACATATCTGAAAACCCTTCAAGTTGCCATAATTCGCCCAATTTTGGGGCTTTCCGATAGCAATGTTTTTAGACGACCATCCATCAGCCCATGAGTCTTCGAAGTACTTACAAACAAACAAATGTCTGTCTTTTACGGGTCTGTGTAAATCTGGGTCATCTTCCAAAGCAATACCCGGCAAAAGTTTCCTTATTTCTATGTCTGCACTCTATAGTATGTTTGGATCTTCTCCTAGGTCAACATTGTCGTTCACTCTCTGTCTTTTATTTGAAGCACGCATGACGGACCTCATACTGTTGGATTGGGAAGGAGAATAGATTGAATTATCTGTGTTTGGAAGTGCAGCCTGCTTCCAATTCCTTCTGGAATAAATATGCAGTCTGGAATAGTAACGGGTGGGATAACTCTTTTTCGGGTTACGAATCGGCGCCATTGTATATTTCCATATCTTTCGTCTACCCCTACACTTTTGCGATTCCCAAACTAGAACACGCCAGACCATAAAGTCTCTGATGCAATCCACTGCGACACGAAACCATGGTCAGACTGTGTTTAATGGTTCCCAGGTCTATTACATAGCCGACTACCACCCCCATTCTCTATGTAGCTTTTCACTTCTTCCTTTTCGTTTCTGTGAAACGTTACGTATGGTTGGGAGTCATCGGACTGCGGAATATCTGGCTATATATATATATTTATTACGGTATATATATATAATATATGAATTGGGTATATATATATTCACAAAAAAAAAAAAAAATGAATTGGGTATATATATATAATATGATAGCGCCAACAATCCCACTTTCTTCACTGATTGTTAAAAAAAAAATATTGACAATAAATGGTAGGAAGTCCAGGTACACGTGTATGTTCATTAATGGTACAGTAATATGAAAAGAGTATTAAAACAAATTGCAGAAGTGCCCATTGACATTCCCTTTGTATGAGATATTATTTACCCTAATTATCAAAAAAAAAAAAAAAAAAGAGATATTATCCCTTACTCCCTGACGTCGGGAAAAAAAAGAAGAAAAAAGTAGACATGATAGGTAGGTAGGAATAGACAGGTGCCTTTAATGTTTTTGGAAAAGTGCCCTAAATGACGGCTCCCTTCCATATTTTCCGAACCTCCCGTCTCCTCAATTCATCTTCTAACTTCAGACTACAACTCGAAGAAACGATACTATACCTGGTCGACCATATACATTGACCACCCCCATTTCGTGTCATTGCATGCCCAAGATGACGTCCCCCACCCGCGTATCTTCACCCTTGTTCCACCTCCCCCGTCATTTGTTCATGGAAATTCTAGGGAAAACTGTTCAGGACTCACCACAATCCCTTTGCATCATAAAATCTGTGTATGTGTTTCATCACGGTTTCCATAGATATATTTTTTATGAATCCTTTTTCGAAGATGTTTCGGGTAGATATATACGTATATGCGGTTACCTGTTACATAGTGACATGATTGTTCTGCTTTTTATGCAGGTGCAAGACGTTTTACCACATCGTGGAAGAAGAGGCAAGAGTTCTCTATCGGTGCGTTGCACTGTTGGATACCTTCCTTTTCCCACATGCGTTCAATTCCTGCTTCTTATTCAGGCAAAAATGTCTATTCTACAAAAATCCAGAAGCATTATTCAG